>CM070877.1:130864920-131309920 GCA_036365515.1 Torymus aiolomorphi
ACAGCGCGTAATTATCGCAAATATATCGTGTTGGTGTTTCTTTTCTGCGCTCACCTACTTTTCTCTCTATCTCCTCTCCCAGGACGCAATCGGATAATTTAGTTTTCTATACACAGCCAAGTCTTGCAAAGTAATTTCCCGGAGATATCTCCCCCTTATCCAACTTCTCCCAACTATACACACACACACATACACGCGCGTAAGAACAACTTTTGTTTAAACTAATTCAAGAGTCACGGGCAACTCGGTATTATTCCTATAGCGCTGATCCCCCAACCGAGAAAGCTCTATACCTAACCGTGCAGCTCTCATTCTTTTTCCGTCATAGTTGCCCAACGCGCCCACGTAATTACACAAGCACGGCTCGACTACTCGACCTCCTCTACCTCTCGCCCACGTCGTTATCATGCCACGCGCGCGCCGCCGCCTCCTCGAGATTGTAAATTTGTATACGGGCGTGTCTGTTTCGCTCCATTGTCCCTATATGCGCTAGCTGCGCTGCGCGCAGTTTCGCCTCGTTATCTTCGCGCGCGTTCGCTTACGTGGCCGACTTCTCGCGCGCGTAAAAAAGGATAAAATACGATTTTTGTATGGGGGCGCGTCTTCTTTAATTTCTCGCTGCGTGGTGCACGCGGTGTGATGTATACGGAAGTTTTACGGGCTCGTATATATTTATATACACCGTGTGCGGCGAAAGTATTCCCCGTGTCGTAAAATGATTGCATACCCGACCTAGGAGTTTGTTTTTACAGAGAGCTTTGTGTGTATATAAACGAGGTTGATTTTAATTTGCACACGTCTTTAGTTTCTAAGTTTTTTTTTATACCTTCATGGACCTTTTTGTTCATTTGTATAGCGTATTATTATATACCTGATTTATGATTTTGGCTGTACGCTTTGTTCTATACTTATTATTTGAATAAAACCTTTTGTTATTGTTTGCATCTTATTAATACTGTGTTTACGTTTATTTTCACCACCCTCCTCCTTACTTACGTTTTTTCCTAGCATGCATAACTATATATATTTCTAGTTTATAAGTGTATATATATATGTGTGTGTACCCACGCCAAGCTAATACTGAACTTAGTTTCCGGGAGTCTTAAAAATTTACAGCGCTTTATAATGGCGCGCATTAATAACGCGGATAAAAATGCGGGGAATTTAATTCGACGAAAATATTTTACTAAAAGAACAGCTTTGCGAAAATAATTAATTTACTGTTCACGGGGGGAGGTGCCCCCCCTCCCCGGCTTCCAAATTGGATGATTAAGCATCTTTTGGCAAATTTCAAATTTAACGAACTGTGAAATAATTCAGCTTCAAAAGACAATTAGAATTCATTATAATAAAACAATTTTGAAATTAGTCAGCTATTAAATTATACTGGCAATCAAAGACTGGTAGTTAATTTTATAATCACCCCCCCCCCCCAGTTTGACGAAATATTTATTAAAGGAAGAGCGCAATCCTCAAGAGTGATAATACTATATAAATCTGAGTCTAAGTGAATTTAAATTCTCTACCTATCTCAAAACGACACCCAACTACGCTCACCGCACGCGTCAGCTCTAAATATTCAAATTCAAGTCACCGCGTATACCCACACCGAACCACACTTACCTGTCATCGACGCCAAAAGTAATCTGTACTTCACCCAACCCCCCGTTATAAAAAAAGAAAAATCGGCTGACTCCGCAGATCCCGAAAAATCCCTTCTCCCTCCCCTTATACATAGGCGTTGAAAATTAATAAATCCGCGCGCCCGTCGTTGCCCATATCGTACGTAGCGACACACACATGTCCTCGAAGCCTCCGTATTACACTCTCACAGACCTGTAGGTCAAGGTCGCGAGGCCCTCAACGCTCGCTCGCTCCCTATATACCCCGCGCATCTATATGTACACACTGGTATTCAGAGCGGCGCGAGGGGTCTGTCGCGCGAGAGTGAGAAAGCTCGAAAGAAGAGAGAGAGGGTCGCCGGCCTCTTATTCGCGCGATAAATTCTCCCCTCGCTGTGTATTACAGCCAACGCCGCGGAAATTTCCTCCTTCCCCCGCTCGCTTACGGATCAAACAATCCGCGGGCACTTAGTATATACCTACGCCCGCGAGAGTGTATTTGTTTTCGCGCGGAGTGTGTAAATAGGCTGCTGCCGCCCTCGACGTTTCGTTGAAAGGGGAGAAAAAGTTTTGCCTGTAAGAGACATCGCCCGGCGTATATATATATCTGGATTTTTGCTGTCGTTCCGTGGGAGTTTTTATCAGCGCGCGCGCGCGTTTCATTCTGTCGCAGTTGGTCTGAGAGTTCTTTTATCTAATTTTCCCGCGCTCGCTCCCCGGTTATTTCGCCTGTTCGCCCTCCGCACCGTCTGATTGTCCTTGTTTCGGTTTACGTATAATGTATACGTGTGTACTCATGGGGTGTGTGTACCCATGGAGAAATGCCCTATCGGCCCAATGTTGGCACAGTACTGTTTGCCACATATACGGTATTGCCTAAAAGTACTGCGTCATTATTGGGTCAATACAGAAATGATAAGAACGAGCCGACATTTGAAATCAGTACTGGGCCATTACAGAAATTACTATGGCAGCCGACACTTCACTTTTTATTTACGAATATGATACAATGTGTAGACATTAACGGTAAATTTGTGAACTATTATTTATATCTTTATTTGGGTATGCTACTAATATAATTCTGTTAAAATGTACGGCATTTACATGCGATTAGTAAAACTATTAAAAAAATAATTTTTTTGAAAAATAGGAGGTTAAATAAGAGGTTATGATGAATAGCCTTTTGTTTTACACTGGCATAACACCGGCAGTCTGCATTGTGCCAGTATATATATCTTGGCTGAATCACGGCAAATTCGTTGGGCCAGTACTGTTTTCTAACTTTGGCCCATTCTTATCAAACCAGTGTTGGTACAATAATGGGCCAGTATGTCGTTGACTATTTACTGTCTACGAGTAGTGCACCAGCATTGGCCCGGACTGTCAGCTCCGGTAATTTCCCCATGGGTATGTGTGTGTCCTGAATTTTTTGCAGTCCTTTTTCAATATGGAAATGGAATACAATTAGATGAAACCAGATTTCAGGTCAGTTTTTTACGCGTTCACATTTTGTTGCCGCTCTGTGCTTTTCGTAGGTTGAGAGTGAGAAAGGACATCTCATTTCGTAGAAAAATCTGTCACGTAAAGGTATTTTGATGTGTCAACGTTTACGGTACGAGCACGGATAAAATTTATGAAAATATTTCGGGGCAATATTACCATTGGTATAAATGTTACCATTGGTATAAACCAATGGTAACAAAACGATATCAACAAAAGTTTGATTTATCAACATGAATGATTTACACACAGTTCAAGTAATATTACTCTGCTTCTACATTTCGCGTACAAACCGCTCAAGCCATAAAATTTCACCATTACTACACGGGAAACGCGTATATACATATACACGTAGACCTCTCCTCTCCTGGCAATCCTGAAAATTGAATCGATTATCCCTTCGTTACCTCGGCATATTCAAGCCTTGCAGCTCCGGCATAACGCGGAGGCGCTCAGATCCAAATCAGCTGTTATACTCCTCGCTTCGCGACGTCTCGAAATCGCACCCGCGCTTGCACTCGCATTCCAATCCTCCGCGGTGTGTACCTTCGCCCTCCCTACTGCCACCCCCTCGCAGACATCCCATTCTCGGGCTTAAATCTCTCTCTCGCGTTTCGCGCGTGTGTCACATCGATTTTCCGAGTTTGACTCGAGCTATCGCTCTCCTTCGCTTTCCTTTTTTCATACACGCGTTTCATACGGCTGCAAATGCACGCGTGAAAACGCGAATTTCGTAAGTGGGGAGGGAAAAAAATTGTTCGGTCGAGGTTACAATTTGAAAGGGAAAAATATTTAGGTAGGATGATTAAAAATTTTCGAGCGGACTTCGTGTGTGATTTTTTAGTTGGAAATGTTTGGAGAATACTCGGGAGCTTTAATGATATGTTTGTGCAGTGTAAAATTATAACTTTTTATATGTTCCACGATGAGGGCCATAATAAATCGCACATTTATTCATTTTGGCCGTACAAATGTGAAAGGTTTTTTTGAATTATATGGTACATTTTCAACTGAAATTTTGTTTTAATAACCGGAAATGTAACTTTTTCAAGAACATTTTTCGCAGAAACAAGTATTTCAAATATTAATAAAAATTTTTAGAAACACCTCTTCTTTGATTTCAGCATATTTCAACTTTTCAAGCTGTTTTAAAGTACCTGAAAATGAATACTGTAACGAAGCAATCTCTCAAATACACGTACGCTTCGGAATTTCATAAATTACGGGTCAATCGCTGACGACAATAAGATCATCCAATTTGGCCGCAACCGCGCATAAATAGAAAACCCAGCAGCATTTCGTCTCTCGACGATTCTACCCGCGTCAGACCTTAAACCTTTGCTCGCCTCGCGCCTTTTTTCGTCCTCCCTGCGCGATCGATAATCTAGACGCGTGCGCGCGTGCACTATATAAGTACTGTTGCCAACACATTATTCACGCGACACAGCAATATTGGCCCGCTCCCGCTACTTTACTTTTTTGCGCGCGAGCGTACGGCGTATAATTTCATCATTCGAGCAATATTACGGCCCCATTGTTTCGCGTGCCGTGTTTTTTTTTTCTTTTTTTTCGTATTATATATGCATGAAAAGACGATGCAGTAAATTGCGAAAGAAGTCGCGGGGGAAAAGAAATTTCCACTCGTGGGGTTGATTATTATTGTCATCGAGGATGTGCCTCGTCGTATAGTCTCGCGTGTGTCATTGTTGCGCGGGGAGCGAGACCCGAAGAGAACTGAATTCAGGTTAATCAAGGGGAGGCGAGTATATATAGAACGCGTGCGGTTTTTCCGCGGAGAGCGCCTTTAATGGATTAGTTTTGTTTTTCGCCTGGTGTGCGCTTGTTCCTAGTATATAGCGTGAGTGAGTGAAAGAGTACGCGGCTGCGGACGGAGCGAAATTAATTTATATAGTTGCGGAAAATTTTAACGCAGTTTGCCACTGCGGGAGAGCTTCGGGAACTGGCTTTTTATACGGTTATAGAGGCGCTCTCGCAGGTAGCAGCAGTGGCAGCTGTTGAAAACCAATTTCGATTCTACCTCACGAGTGTGTCTCTCGTGTGGGCGCGCGTGCAGCTCGGAGGCAAGATTCTGCCCGACTAATTGCGCACGGATTCCCGCAGAGTCGCGATGCTTTTATTGTGAAAACAATGATAGGCTGCGCGTTTTGAAAAGTCAATATGAAAAGAGAGAAGGAATAAGGGGTAGTTCGGAAATATAATAAGTGGAAAATTGCTTTTTACAATTGAATTATAACGAGTACAATGTAACCCAGAATAATGGAACTCTTCGGCCGGCAAACAGAAGTCATTTTGAAATGGCTTTTCCAGGGAAAATGGATCTCACTGCCTGCGGGAATGAAATTAATCTTTAACTTTCGAGATATTTGAATAGGACGTTGTTAATATGACAGGAACGCGGAGTAATACTTTTGCAAATTAATAATCGAAAAATATTTTAATCTCTTTAAAAGAGTTATCCCGAGAGAAGGAAGGAAGGAAGGAAGTCACGAAAGTCATTATGAAATCCGTCTAACGAAGTACGAAATTTACATAAAATTGTACGAATCCCGACACTTAAGAAGTAGATATATATACCCACCTTATGCTGCTGCTCCCCACGCGCTGATATACATTTTCCGTCGCTGTACGCGTGCGCTCTCTGACACACTTCAGTTGTATATCTGGTATATACTTCGGGGCGACGGAAACGTTATTTTCCCCGCGGAGCGCATAATTTTGCTCTTCCAGGTAATACTTTATATCTCGCGCGCGCATATATATATATATGTATACACACACACACGCACACGCACACGCACACGCACCAGCGAGCGTTCAAAATACTCCTTTCTCTGTCTCTCTCTTTCTCTCCCCGCGAGAGTGCGGGAAACCATTTCAATGACACAATTCTAGAACTCTCCTCTCGCAGCTCAAGCCTCCAACACGCGCGGCTTGCCGGCAGCGAGTCTTCAATTTCCTCTTGTATACGCCATACCGCGGTAAAAATACGAGATAACCATCGCCGTTGCGCGCTTCTTCTCCTGGCTCTGATCCCTCGTAAGCAAAAAAGTTTATTGCGAGAGAAAGTATCAGGCAGAGACGATTCTGCGAAATCAAAAAGAAAAGCACGTGTGTAAAGTCGAATAAAAGAGGCGCACGAGAGCAGTAGGGCTGCAGAGAGAGAGAGGAATAAAACGTTCGCGTCAATTTCACAGGCGCATCCCGCGTCCATAAAACACTCGTTACACGTCCACTTTCGCGCGCAATAAACAATACGAGCTCGGGCTATACTATACGCGCGGTACAGCAGATAAGGATATGAAAGTCGCAACTTACGCGGCGCTCGGGCATCAATCGGCTGCAATAATAAATCTCGCTCTCGTATGTGGAAAAAGCGGTGCAGGAGTGGGAGAGAGAGAGAGAGAAGTTCCTCTCACGAGATAGGACACGAGCGCGAAAGTTAGGAGGGCGCATAAACAATGGGAGGAAAAACGAGATAGCGCGCGGATATCGATTAAAGGTAACGACGACAAGGAGACGAGCGAGAGTGAGGGACAGAGATAGCGCGGTTGCAGTGTACGGGTTGTATGCATCCAATAGCCACGGAATACGCTATTGTGTGTACGCGTAAATGTATGTGTACGTGAAAGTCGGGGAAGCTCGCGTGCGCGCCGATTTCAAGTATCGCCGCGGAGATAAACGCGGTCGTGCGCGAGAGAGAGAGGGGGGCGATATTTTTTGTGGCTTTCCGTGCTTTTTAGCGCGTGCACATACAATATACACATACACACCAGACACGTGCGAGAGGGAATATTTCGCTCGCTCGAGGGTGAGCTCTGAAGTTTTTTTTTTTCGACGACGCGTCTGTTAAAAACTCACGGCTATTGTTTGTTGATTTAATGGGTGCGCGCGGGCACGAGAATTCCGTTGATGGTTCCGAACCGCTCATAAAATGTAAATTGTTATTGCGTTTATATTTTTTCTGTGTTCTCTATCTCTTACTCACGCGCGCGCACGCGCTCGTGTATTTGTTTTGAGTGTTGATTGTATACTGTCGGTCGTATACGGACTGTCGGTGCTTTATAAATTATTCACTTTGGTTGTCGGGAAATTATATATATATATATATTGTCGATAATGAACTGCTGAAAATAGCGACTATGAAAAAACAATTAATTAATGTTTGTAACTTTTACGTCAATACAAATATAATTGTAATATAACTTATTTAATTAAATTCAATTAAGAACCTATTGAAAATTGTAATTTTCGCAGTGTGTTTTTAGTCATCCATTCCTGCATAAGTTGACGCTAATGTGATAATTAGAGACGTATAAGGCTCGTCTAGCGTGATTAAACGGTCCACTCTATGAAGTTAATTTATCCTTTTGAAAATCGCCATTTTATATATCACGGGGGAAAACGCGCGCTCCTGTCCCTCTCCCGCGCTTTATGCTAGTTTTAACCTAATGGGTAGTAACTTCTCCAGAAACTAACGATGGGCCCTCAACTTCGGCTAGCTCGCCACGAACTCAATTTCGACTCTACTAATTCTCCTCTCGCGCGCGTTCTGCAAAAACTTTACGATTGATATATATCACTGGCAATCATCCCCCGCCCGCCAAAAATCTAAAATAACCAACCGGAAAATTGAATCCACCTTATAATTTCCAACCCCGCGCGTCTCATTATCCACGCTCGACCGCAGCCATCCGATTTCACGCTCCGTTATCAATTACAAAATTACACGTCACTGCGGGCCCATGAGTTCGTTGCGCGCATATACGGTATAACGCTGTCGGCAGCAACTCGCCTAGCTCCTTTAACCACACGGAGCCCATCGCAGCGTACAAATTACGCTCGGGAATCAGAGAAACGCGCAGGTATACACACGTGTACGTATACACACAGACAGAGATTTATATCAACTAGGGGTTGGCCAGCGGGGGTGCAGGGAAAGTGATAAGGTAAGGAGGCAACAGCACAATATGCCCGTGCACAACGCGCGCGCTCTGTGTATAGTGCGTCGTCCCTCTGCGCGTCAACGCGAGGTATACCGACAATCGCCGCGGCCCCCCCGTCGAATTGCTCCGGGACCGTAATAATGGAACGGGCGTCGCTAATACCAGGTCACCTATATGCCAAAGGAACGGGAGCAAGGGGGCTGGTAGAGGAGAGTGGCTGCAATCGAGATCAAACGATAGCGCGTCCCTTTTCAACGGTTGCGCGCAAGTGCTCTGCACGTGCTGCTGCTGCGGGCGGGGGTGGCGCGCAATTACGCGCACTCGGGGCGAAAAAGTGTTTTTGCGGTTTCGCGGTGCTGCCGGCGGAGATGCGCTCCGACGATTAGGAAAGGCCAGCCGCACCCGCCTTTAATGGACATTAACCCGATTTCACCCCTCCGCCTTTCTTGGCGCGCTCGCGGGTATATTTTCTCGCGGTCACGTGCGCGTAAGTGCGGCTCGTATAAGGTTTTGTGTGCTTAATGCGGGTTTTTGGTCAATTATGGAGCCTTTTGAAGGTATAACTGAAATTATCTTTTTATTAGAGGGTAAATATTTGGGGAATTTTAGTAATAAGTAGTTTGATAAGAGAAATGAATTATTATTAGATGTAAGGATATTATTTTACGACAATTAATATCGACTATGAATCTGGCTGAAATTGCTTGGCCATTATCAAAGGGACGACTGATCCGTTTAGCTGGAATCTATTACCGAAATTGATCGTGTGCGCTGCAGCTAATTTGCGAGGGAAATTTTACGCCACTTGATCAATGATGAATTAACGCGGCCCACGCTGTACGATGAGAAAGTACCTGAGAAATTTAGAAAAATGCTTTATAAATCAAAACTGGGCGAGCAAGGGAAGATATTTACCTCCTCGCTAGCAGTATTTTTCCGTCCTCTTGCTCCTCCTCTCCCTCGAGAATATGCGTGTAAAAAGACGGAACACTCCCGCAGCGATACAAAAATGTCTCTTCGTACTTCTGACGCGATAAATCATTCGTGCAAAATGGAAGTCCATTATAAAAGTAAACCAAAAAAAGATTTTATACGCAGACATGCGTAATGGCGAAAAATTAGTCTCATAAGGAATGACGATTAATTCTTAAGGTCTGTCTCCTTATCGTTCAAGTAAACTCTTTGAGATAAGAGGGAAAATTTATTTCGCGGAGTTTTAAGTCTTTCCGCGCGCGGAGCCAAAGGTGAGTGAAGAGACGAGTGCGCGTGCCCCCCGACCGATTTCGTTCATACAATAAGTGTCAAAAAGTGAAATTCCGACCATTTGTCTTCGTTTTGGGGCACGCGTGCACTCTATAGAGAGGGAAAGGGAGTGAGAGAGAATGCACCGACTCGTTTTGAAAAGTATCAAAATAAAAGCGAGTTGTAAGATTAAAAAAGTTGCCGTTAAAAAATGCGCAAGTCACGCTCGTGAGCTTTTCAGTTTGAGAGGAGCCTTTATACCTGCGTGTCTAGCCGGAAGATAAACGGTTGGAGACTCTATAGCAAAAGTTTAAATTAATTATTGATAGTTTGAAAAATTATGCATTGAAAAATTATCTTTACACTGAGAAAAATGATGTATTAAAAATTACTATAATATATAGGAACATGGGGACAAATCTCAAATACTAAAATTATTACTATATTTTATAGTAAAAATTACTATGTACATAGCAATTTTTATTATGTATATATCAACTTTTATTATAAAATATAGTAAAAATTTTGGTATTTGAAATTTGTCCATATATATATATATATATATGTGTGTGTGTGTGTGTGTGTGTGTGTGTGTGTGTGTGTGTGTGTGTGTGTGTGTGTGTGTGTGTGTGTGTGTGTGTGCGCGTGTGTGTGTGTGTGTGCGTGTGTGCGTGTGTGCGTGTGTATGTGTGTATGTGTGCGTGTGCGTGCGTGTGTGTGTATGTGTGTGTGTGTGTGTGTGTGTGTGTGGGTATTATTGCACTAAAGATTGTTATACAATGAAGTATTTGTTTTTAGAAGATAAATTTCACTTTTGGATTATACTGATGTTACTCTCAAGAATTAATACATGATATAATATTAGATAATTTAAGCTATTTGTTTATATCAATTACCAGTAAACTGAATTTCAAACAACTGCCAGCAGTTCAAAAATACTTCCTATACAGTCACGTATATAATATCTACGACCGTCTAATATACCCTCCAATCCTCGAGAACCTCAATAAGTACAATACCTCGGCAAAACCTATTTCAAATAAACCCTCACACGCATCCAGGCGCGCCCGCTCGCTCGCGCAGCTCCCGAGGATTAGATTCCCCGGCGCGGTGAAATTGCAGTTAGCGTCCAGTGCGGCGTCGGGGAAATTTTGACAGATGCTGCACTTTCTCTCTCTCTCTCTCTCTCTCTCTCTCTCTCTCTCTCTCTCTCTCTCTCTCTCTCTCTCTCCCTCTTCTGCTTCGCTACCTTGCGCGAGCGCACGTGTGAGTGTGCGCTGCTGCAACCGGAGCCACTTTACACAGAAGGAGGGGATGAGAGGAGAGACGGCCCCGCGTGAAATATAGGTTAAGGTCTCGTTCGCATCACAATGGGAGCGGTTAGACGGCGCGAGCGCGAATTGAGCTTTTTAGAGCGTGTTTTCAGAGAGCTTGTGTGTGCGCGCGCACGAGCTCCGATGTCGAATGGCTTTCTACACGCTTGTAGACGTGTAATGTGTTCGTGATTTTTCGATCTTATTGGGTTGCAGTAGAATTGCTTTTTTTGATTATACGAGGTTGATGCTTTTCGAGCTGATGTAGGTATACAGTGCCTGAGGTTGATGGTGATACGGTGTGTGTGTATATATATACACATGGATCGTTAAATAGATGGAGCGCGTGCTATTTGATTGACGGTAATTGCGTATATCGTCGACGTTATCATTATCATTGTATAATTTTGTTTGTTAACAAATATCTAATTACATAATGCGCGCGCATTTTCGTAATTAGTATATATACTTTAATCAATCAAAGGGAGAATTTTCGTGCAAATTACCAATAAAAAGATTAACTAATTACGTGTTCGCATTATCTATCAATAATGCAGACGAAGACCCAAAAACAAATCATGACAATAAAATAATTGGAAAATGTTTACCAAAAGCCAGGATTATCTTTTTAGAAAGAAAATCCAAACGCCTGTGTATCAACTTTCTCTGCACCTAAACCGAATAGACGCGCCCAATTACGCTCGAAATCTTGTCAGTCCGAGAGCTCGCGCCAGAAACAATGCGGTGTTAAAAATAATTCCTGGAAAATTACATTTGTTACATAAAACGTGGCGGAAGCTCTCAATTATTACTCGCGTTTGCTCGGCGTCCGAATTAAAAGCTTCAATTTGCACTGCATAGTTTAGTAGGAAAAAAAGGAGAGTCATTCGACTTTCCTCACCCAGCTGCACACGCCACGAGAACGAGAGAGAAAAGGACAGAATAAACAAAGCTTAACAAAGGGCGAAATTAATGAAAAGAATCTGTCGCTCGCTGTCGGCGTGTATATAAATGCAGCGCGCGTAGGAGCGAAACTTTCTTCGAGCTCGCCGGAGGATTTCCCGTGCGGAGGTATCACGTACCCGAGGGAGAAAGAGAAGAGAGAGAGAAAGAGAGAGAGAGAGAGAGAGAGAGAGAGAGAGAGAGAGAGAGAGAGAGAGAGAGAGAGAGAGAGAGAGAGAGAGAGAGAGAGAGAGAGAGAGAGAGAGAGAGAGAGAGAGAGAGAGAGAGAGAGAGAGAGGCGAACCGTATACACGAGTGCGCGATAAAACCGGGAGGAAGGCCGTAGTAAATATCTATACCGGTGAAATAGCGCTTGTATGCAGGGTGTATCTCTATGAATCTATTAAAGTAAATAAGCTGCTTTTTAATAAAAATGTTGAGAAGCGAAGAATTTCATTTTGGGATCAAAGTTTATAGCCGTCGTCCCTCTTATTAAATGTTTCCATTGGCATTCAAAACGCGTAGAATATCAACAAGTATACATATAAGCATTGTTGATAATACATAGAAATATTGTTTATAACTCCAAAAAAAAAAAAAAACTCCGCAAGTAATATTAACTCTCGACAATCACGCCGCGACACTGTACAAGAAAGCGTTTACACACACCTTTCATTTCAGGGACTTCCTCGCTCTCCCCTCACCTTCACTCGAGGCCCTAAAAAACTAATTTATTTGTACCCACGCGACCAACCCGCCACAAACACGCACACACAGACATACACTCAACGCCCGCGTCGTCACGCCCACGCTATACACAAAGCTTACAGCCGGCCAACTCGCCACGCGGCTCTCCTTTATACTCGCGTTAATTAAAATAGTCTCTCCCGCGCGCGGGTCGAGGAGATTTATCAAATTCGCGCTTTAAAGACGGTACCGGCGCTTCTTCTTCTTCTTTGCTCGCTCTACGTCTGAGAGGCAGCGGCGGGATTAATTAGGGACGCCATGGAAACGGAATTACGTAATTATGGGCTGCCATGGGAGAGGGCCGCCCGGGGGATATCGCGATGCCGCGGGCTCGAGAACTCTTACGTCTCTCGAGCTGGTCGATATTATTACCGCGTGACTTGCATGTGTAAGCAGGCGAGCGAGTAGTGGTAGTAGTAGTAGTTCTACCGTCGATCGGCTGTGTTTGCACGGCTGTCGTTGCGCTTATACGTGGTGGGATTATGTGTGTATAGAGGGGGAAGCGAAAAATGTACATTGGCCGGTGGTAGTGTATATGGTGCTGCTGTATGTACGACGATTGATTGAGTTTTTATTAGGAACGTGAAATTAATAACGACATTCGGGGCTGACTTCCGCGTTGACAAATTTATTATTTATGGTGGCAAGTGGAGGGAATGTGGAGTGGAGTGCACTGTCAATGTAAACATAAGGGTATGTATAGGTGTATGAGAGAATTATTGTGTTCAATTAAGAAGCGTTGACCTCATTAAGTTAACATTCCTACTGAAATGGACGTTATCCGCTTGTCATATGTGTAATTTATATTAAAAAATTGTTGGAATGGTTAGCATATTTTTTTCAAAAGAGCATATAATTAAATTTTTTTTTTAATTAAAATATTTTTTTGAGCGGACAAACGACGCAGTTGTAGAGGCAATTTTCAAAATTTCATCAGTACCTTGCCTTCTTTCACAAAATAGAAATTCCTTATATCATTTTTAATTTAATTATTTAACGTTATATAAAAGCCCCTTTGTAAATTCGAGAACTGTTTTTTCGTTTTTTTTTTTTTTTTCATAAAATTACAGAACTAATACTTCATTCAAGCCTATATAGAAATAAAGCAAGAAAAAAGCCGACCAAAATACTTCGTTCAACTACGTACATACGTACGAAGAACACGAGAAATTTCGCGGAAGAAGAACCACGAGGCTGACCGTAAAAATATTTATACCCCCCCTCGCCAAATGATCGGGTAAACTAAGCCGCCGCCGCGGCAAAGTAAAAGCTCTAAAAAAGCTCTATGACTCAAGAACCTCCCGAGCATCCGCCACCACCAGTCTACTACTGCTGCTAACAAGCACATAGCCGCGGCGAGCAGCAACGCATAAAACTTTCCCTCGCTCGCCAATCGCGAGGCTCGCCGAAATAAATATACAAATCGTCAAACCGCGAATAAAAATAGGCCGCACACCGCTCGCATATACATACACACGTTTTCTGTTCTTTTTCACCGACAACTCTATAATTCCCTTTCTCCTTCGCGCGCGAGCTTTTGAGACGCGCGGATGGAATACCGTGCGCTCTCTCAGCTTTTGAAAGAGCGACTGAAGAATGGAAGAAAGCAGCAGCAGGAGCCTGCGTTCCTAGGATTTCTCAGAGCCGGCATTCGGGGAAGCCATCGTCTGTCGCTCGCTCGCGCATTCGCCGGCAAAAACTTTTTCCCTCCGCGCGTCTCTTGCAGTTTTAAAGATTTGACATCAGATGCACACCGGCCGTGCGTGTTTGTTGGAAGTCGCGTTGTTTAGCTGACAAATGTCGGAGGAATGTATTTATCTTGTGCTCTTTATTTGAATCTCTCTACATCGTTCTTGTATATAAACCAATTTCAAAAGTCTCGGAACTCGAGCTGCTACGGCAATAATGTAAACCCTGTAGAAAACTTTTCATATATATCGTCGCGCGGTTCGAAGAAAAGCCAGTTTCGCGCGAAAAAAGCCAAAGAATGAGCACATTTTTGTTTCTTTTTTTCCCGCGAAACTGGCTTCTCTTCGCTTGACTCTTCAAAATTGGCTTTTCTTCGTGCCGCGTGACGATATACTCCGATTATGTGAATAACCTTTTCTCTCCACACTTGTATACACTCGAAACAATGCTTTTCTAAATTATACACAATGTCGATTCACCGCGCGAACACTGTCTACTTAATTTTCTCCGGCGACCGCCCCAAGTTGAGCGCGAAATCAGGCCGAGAACAGGGACTCTCCATCCTCTCGTGAATATAATTCCGTTACAATGAGCGCAGCAGCAGCAGCACACGTACAAACAGAAGTTATAATGATTGCTTTGTAGGGATCTTAAGCGGCCCGGGGCTTCCTCGCGCAGATTCGCGTTCTCGCCACTTGGCCGATCTTAAGTAGCTGCGCAGCGATGCATCTTCCCTAGCCCCCCGCTCCCTCCCTAATCCCCGGCTAATATATACGCTATGAGTCAGTCAATTTAGCAGAGGAGGGAGCGAGGGAATGCGCCGAGACTCGCTGCTTCGCGTGGTAATATACTAGTAGTAGTTGGAGAACGAGTTTCCGGAGCGTCTGATTAGTTTTAAGGTGTGCTCTCTGACGGGCGTATTCCTTCGGGTATTTTTATTGCAAAATTAGCGTTTCTGATAAAATAACGTTCGAATAATGAAGCAGAATTATATAACAATAAAGTCTTTGAACCGCTTCTCTTGCTAAATGTGTTATTCACCTAGCGGAAGGAATTCGTACTCCAATTTTCCATCTTCATTATACATTTTAACATAATAGGACATTATTTATATTCGTTGAAAACCACAATGCAAACGATTCCACACTTTCGATAACATCGTTGTGCACTCACTCGTATACACACTCACGCGCGCGCGCACTTAAACGTCGCGTGAGGGCGCCCCAACATCCCGCACCGGCGCTATCAGCGCCTAATTAATTTCCGTCCCCCGAATCGCTCGAGCGTCCAATCATCAAATCTCTCTCGCGCACAGGTCGCACGTTAATACCGCATCTCTCCAAAATCGCTCGAGTGCATCCTTCCCATCCGTAAACACACACACACCCTCATTCGACGCAAAGTTACGACACATGCTGGTATATATGTATAGCAAAAAGCCTCGACGACAAGAGGAGGGGCTCGTGGACGAGAAAAAAGGCTGACGCGTGTGTACACAGGCTGTCGCGGAACGCATCGATGAAATTGCTGCGCGAGAGAGCTGGCCGCTTGATAAATGGCTCCTGCGTATATAGTAGTAGCCGTCATTCCTAACGAGTGCTGCAGCGCGCCACCCGTCGCTTGCTATAATAGCGCGATAAATGCCTCTTTTCTCTCTCTCTCGCTCGCTCGTGGAGTTTGTTCGCCAGATGCCACAGCCGCCGTCGTCCTTGTGTGTTTTATTGCTCGCTCTCTCTCACTCGGCGCTCTTTCGTTTCCGGTCAGGGACGAACGTGACTATCTTTCCTCTCTGCACGTGTAGTGTCATATATATATATATATATATATATATATATATATATATATATATATATATATATATATATGCGGTGTATTCCTCGTGAGAGAGAGAGAGAGAGAGAGAGAGAGAGAGAGAGAGAGAGAGAGAGAGAAGTGGAGGGAACGGAGGATTTGTTGCGAATGTAAAGTACTATACATATAGGGAATTGGCTACTGGGTTGTCAAATTTCGCGAGTTGCCAAGCGTTCCGGCGATAATTCAACGACGTCGCGTGTGAGTGTCGCCCCGCCGGCGAAGAGAGTGTGAGTATTAGAGAAGCCGAGTGATGTATCGCTGCTACTCTGTTCGCGCGCGGTTCGAGCGCAAAGTGAATTTTCGGGGGCTGTGAAGGACGTTTGGTTGAAATTTTCAAAGCCGAGTGTAATAGATTAGCTGCTAGTGGATAGCAAAAATCGAACTTATTATATTTGTTATTAATTTTGAAAACTGATGAAAGGAAAAATGATTGCTATAATGTTGTAGGTTCATAAAGGGGACTGATTGATGAGGATAGAGCGATGAATACATATTTTAGTAGAACGCGGGAATATATGTTCGCCGCGTCAATTGGCTTAAGTATGATATAGACGCGGGCGGCTTTCGATGGTAGCCTCTTAAGTCATTTATAGTAAACGGGTTCACCTTCGTGGTGGTCGACCATTTGTTATCCTTAAAGTAGCGGTGTACAGGTAGCAATAATTATGATTAAATATGGATCAAAACGCAATTTTCTTCTTTATATACCGGAAAGCATACAACGGGACGAGGGTATCGAGTCAGCGATGAATTACTGCTATCCTTATCATATATTATTAATGCCGATAAACCTTTCACGATCGATAATTACATACATTTACAGTCCCATATAGGTATTCTGAAAAGGAGAGCATTTTTTTTCTCTGATATACACGAAAATATTTTATGCAATGATTTGTATACCCACGATTAAATTTATGAATTATATTGATTCGTTTTAATTGATATTTAATATTTATGAACATTCAGCGGTCGGAAAAATGCAAAGTGAAGTAAAAAAAAGAAAAATTTAATGGCAATCTCGCATGTTCTTTCATAAATACAGATCAATGATTTAAACGTAAACCGGCTTTATGAGCCGGCTGAAGTATATGGCTAACAGTTTTCGGTAAAAACAAAATTATTTCTGTCATCCAAGCTGAATGTGCATACCTATACATGCTCTGCATTATTATTTTAATTTTAATGAGCCAACGTACTTTCTAATTTTTCTTGCTTCATATAGAAATTTCAAAAAGCGTGATTGTAAGCGCATTTGACAAAGCATATCTACGAGTACTTTAATATCAGAGCTAAGGCGCACTTGGAAAATAACCTCATACATTTCTGTCTAATGGGATTACTTTTTCCTCTCACACAATTACATTTGTTTAGAAAGTTTACCTCCGACAAAAAGCTCTGATCATAAGCAAAATAAACAGCCACTTAAGGTATAAAATACAATGAGCTCATCACTTTAGATATACCAGTATTTACTGAATTCGCCTCCCGAGAGCATAATATTTTTCGCCGGCACAATCGCACTCGATATCAAAACCTAAAAAAGCTCTGGCGAAAAAGAGAACCGAGAATTCACCCGACCCTACGCGTACACACATACATACACACATACACACATACATACACACATACACACCCATCGCTCGTAAACAATAGCGACACTCCGGCAGCTAGTCATTATTGTTTTCGAAAACAAAGCTGCTGCCGTTGCTGTACTATTGCAGCGAGCTACCATACCTACTTCGTTTTCCGTTCCTCACGCCTGTGCCCGCGACGTACACTCTCTCTCTCTCTCTCTCTCTCTCTCTCTCTCTCTCTCTCTCTCTCTCTCTCTCTCTCTCTCTCTCTCTCTCTACCCGCACGCAAAAGCCCCCAAGATCCCCGCGCTGGGACTGAGCTCACTCTCTCTCTTTCCCTCTCTCCCTTTAGCCGCAAGACGCACTAAGGTGGTAATTCGATACGGAGCTAAACTCGTTTTCGCACGAGCGAGCGCGCCGCGCGCACGCGGACTCGAAAGCTCGCGGGTGCTATGTACCCAGTAGTCTCTTGTGTCATTAGCGGTGTATGCGAGGGGAGAGGTAGTATAGGGTTGAGGTGGGGAGAGAGGGCGAACTCCTCCTTATATCGATTCCTCGCGTGGGCTTCGCGCGCGCACTCGGAGAGAGAAGAAAGACACTTACCCTTTGCGGGTCGGAGAGAAGTGAAGTGGCTGAGGATAGACAGAGAGTGAGAGGGCGTGTGTTGCGATGGATGTGGTGAGAAAGAGAATGGAAGTGAGGGTGGAAGAGGGAAAGGGGTGTATAGTTGCGGGGGAGTGGTTGTCTAGGTTATTGCGCTGAATTTTTCACGACGAGGTAATTAAGGCGCTGATCGAGAGATGATCGATGTGCCATTGGCGTGTGGAAAGTTTTCTTTTATGTATAATGGATTTTTACGCGCGTATATAGGCTATACGTATATTAGTCGCCTTCTGATCGAAATTAAAGACGCGGGGAAACGGTAAATTATATATAGAGTAATTTTTGTTCCAAATGGGGATTGAATCGAAACGAGCGGCATGGTTAAAGAACTCTTTGTAAACTTTTATGAAAGTATAGTTTGTAGGTGTATATATACATACGCGGAACTGTGTGTTACAGCCGTTGATGACAGTTTGTCGACATTCTTTGCTCGTCTGATTATAGCACGGCTATAACTACTTGGTCGATCGAGTAACGCAAATATATGCGGATACTATGTACTTTCTTGTATCATGTCTTGTATATCGTTAATATACGAACCGACCTTTTTTTCTGTATGTTTTTAACGTTGAATTACGCTTTCTCTCGGACCCGAAATATAATCCTTAGAATTTATTATCCTGTAATCTTTTCCTTACAGAGAGTAAATTCAGCGGGAAAATTCCCTCTCACCTTGCCCAAATAATAAATATTCGTTTTTAATACGAAACACAAATATTAAATTCATCGCGAAGGAAAAGCAGAATCATAATGAAAAGGGAAGGGCCAAGCCGCACTAAAGGGAAGGAAAAGCGTGAGGTTGAACGATATACAGCGAACAGGGAAAGAGTGTAAAAGCAGAAGAGAGAGGGAGCGAGAGAATTCACTCTTCTCTCGTGATATTTTCCACATGTCCGCATCTTCCTCCTCTCTCACTCTTTGCTCTCATCTCCAAGCTCACAACGCCAGTACTGCTGTGTTTCGCTTCAACCGCCCGCCTACGCGAGCTTTTTTACAACATGTTTTCCCTCGCTCGTCCCCTTCTCTTCTCTCTTCATCACCATGAATCTTCGTTCGCCATTTTACAGTTTATTTTTTATTCTCGTCCGGCATCGAGCGCGAGCATACGTGTCGCTGTATTTTTCGCCGGGGTATTCCATGAGTTTTCGTTAAGCACTTGTTGCAGCAGGAACGCGAAAAAGGGAGTATAAAAGCGATATTCGTTTCCATATTGCTAATGCAAGCAATGACTGCGCAGGAAATTGGTGCTACGATTGTTTTTAGGTCAATGAGTATACTGGCTTAGTCGCGCGTGTCCACGATAGTTTTTGACACTTATGATCCTTTTTTTTTATTGACCTTGCAGAGTGATTGCAAAAATTGGATTCAATTTTCATTTGACGCAGTATGGATTACTTTAGGGATAAATAATTTGTAGTAATGGATTAAATTTTTCATTTAATATTTCTGTAGCGTCATAAGCCGACAAGCTTCATTGTAATAAAAAAGATAGGTACACAAAGGAAACATTCTAATATTATAGATACTTAATTTGAGAAAATGAAAAAGAATTTTTCGGGTGACTTGATAATAAAGTAGATTTATCCAACATTTCACATATTCAAACTGTATTTTCAGCTCGAAAAAAATATAGCTCCATTCCACGTCGATATCCAAATAATATAGGTCGAGTGGAGCTATTTTAACTGATTAATCACATGACACTCGAAGCCGATCAATACAAATAGCGTGAAATTGAAATTGACGAACTGAATCTTTTAGAAGCTCTGCGGTTAACTATTCACGGACCGCTCACTTACCCTCAACCATATTTCGAGAAATCAATTATAACTCGCTGACCTAAAAAAGCAGAAAACTATCTCTACTACCCACCAAAAAAAAAAACCACGTTTCCGCGCAATTACTAACATTTCGCTTATACCGTTGAAAGGAAATTCGTCACGTTTCGTAAACACGGCCGCGCGCGGCGTTCGCACCGTCGAAAAAACCTTACCACTCTCTCAAAGCTCGCGCCGAAATTCTCCAGTTTGCCACCACAGCCCGCCGCGTTCCCTCATTTTAATTCGCGGCGAAAGGCGGAACGGCGCTGCGAAAAAAGGGCAAAATCAAGGCCACCACACTTCCGTAGTCGTCACCGGTATACACGACCATAGCACGCGCTCGCCCGAAAGTGGCTGGATTAAAACGAGCTGTACTCGCGCCCAGAGCTTTGTACGCGCGCTCGCGAGGACGCGGCTACATCCCACCTTGCGCGCGGGGAGCGTGAGAAATTCGAATTTCGCACACGTTCTACCTCGTTACGCCGTCCCAGTTTTCTGCGGCGCGCCGCGAAAGTGTCTTCGACCCACACCCACACACGTACAGCTCCCGCCGCCCCCGCCCGCGCGTGTACTACGTGCCGTAGATAGTATATATGTATATACGTTTGTGGCATATGCAAACGCCCCTCTCTCGCTCGCTCTCTGCCAATCCCGCGTAAACGAAATTTATGAAAAGTAGAGAGCTCGGGATCGCGAGTGCGCGCGCTTTATATAGGTGTACATATATGTGTATAAGGTAAGAACGAGGAGGTAACCCAGAAACATCGGTTGCCGATTGCCTGTATATCCGCGAGGAAGGAGAGCGAACTCGCTTTTGCTTTAAACTCGATAAATAATGGAATTAACGAAGCGAAAATTGACAGCGACGCGGAGAGATAGAGAGAAAGAGAGCGAGAGAGGGTCGCCCGTGTAATGGTATTTTAAGATAATTCGATGTGTATTGATCGGAGCTTAATGCCACGGACGAGAATAAAGCTTTCCCCGGTCGTCGCGGGAGCTGCTGCCTCCTTCGACACTCCGCGAAATGTGGAAATTTCGGAGCGCGCGGGTTAAATCGAAGCTCGTTAAATATGCAGTCAGGGAGCGGGAGGCCGTCTGCGACGAGTGTAAATGGGTTACGCGCGCACGGAGGGTGAAGTAAAACCTACGTCGGTGGTTTATAGAAGGACTTGGGGAAAAAAATTGTTTGGTTTTAGTTCCGTTAACTATTTGATATTGTATACTAGTTCATTAAATCTGGTGTAAAATGGAAAGGATATGGCTTTGGCGATAAAACTGCATACGTATATCCTGGTGGAAACGCTAACCAACGGTTGGCGAACCGTTCGTCAATTTTTAAATTAAAAACGTCACACCATGATTATGTTGCTATTGTCGAGGAAGAATAACTATTTATACATGTGGAAATATTATATTGTAGATGCTTTAAAATATAGTGATAGTTTTAAATAGATTTAATTAAATTTCGATGTTAATCTTAAGTAGAAACTCTTCCATTTGATTAACATGTTAACCAACGAAGTTGGTAGGAACCGATAGGGTGATATTTTTATAATATGAGATGGATATACCTTACTAGCGGTAGAAGTATGATTCAGAAATAAGGCGAAATGAAGATAATTCGATACCGGCACGAACTCTAAAATGAACATATTTGACATGCAAACACTAAGTAATCATTTTAGGAGCAAACGCTATTTTTGCCCTGATTGAATTTCGTTTGTGTAACTGATTCTCGATTCTATTTTAATCAGCGAAATATCGAGTTCGTACTGATTGAAAATCATGAGATTGGCTTCATTATATTTTGATCAAATCTGTATCCATAATACACGTGAAATATAGTAAAAAGAAGTTTCAAATATCGCCAACAGAACATTCAATTTATTTTGTTTAATTATTAATCTTATGTTGAATTATTTACTGGAGAATAACTTCTGAATCGTATTCATAATCGGTAGTCAATATAATTTCAATCAAAATTCTTTGAATTCTTTTAAATTCCCCTGTTAAATAACATAATATTTTATTCGACATCCGTATTATTTAATATTTCATTCAAAATGTTATTTTTCTTACTCGCCCACCCGAAAGTACGTACTTCCGCATCTCCGGGCCGAAAGAGAAACTTTCGCATCCTATTTTAGACCAACCGCGCGCTCTGATTGGCTGCCGAAATTTCCTGACCCGCGGCGCTTGAGCGCCCGCGCGCATATCCGACGAAAGATGTTTGTGCGGTGTGAAGGTTAGACACGTACAAAATAAAGAGAGGAAAGTGCACGGGTGACGAGAAAAAAGAGTTAGTTGAAATAAAAAGTGGTGTTGTTTGATCGTGGTCATTGTTTTTTCCTCTTTATTCCTATACACGTACTTTCGAGTCGTGTAGAAACAATTAAGTAAACGTACGGACGGGAGCGTCCGAGGAAAATATGTTTGTGTGGTGTGAAGGTTAGACACGTACGAAATAGACAGAGGAAAGTGCACGTGTGACGAGAAAAAAGAGTTAGTTGAAATAAAAAGTGGTGTTGTCTTTTTTTAATGAATGTGTTTCTGATGCCCGCCCCGACCAGCAAAACCTCGGCTTCGCCTCGGTCTTGCAAATGTCGGGCGGGCATCAAACCATCTGTGTAACAGCGAAAGTAGCAGACGGCCAAAAAATCAGCTCTCCACGCCGGGCCGAAAGAAAAAACAGTCGGTAATATCGACCGAGCTACCCAAAGCGGCCGACAGAGGCAGTACTATCGAGCGGGCCGAAAGAAAAACTAACACTCAAACACAGCTAGCAGACGACAACGCAATTTTATCAATTATTTAACAATTACAGAACGTACTTTCGGCCGGGGAGTAAGAAAAATAGTATACAATACTTGGACCGGAAATTGGATGCCCTGGCCGTGCGTCATGACGCCCTCGGCTTCGCCTCGGGCGTCATACCACGCACGGCCCGGAAATCCAATTTCCGGCCCACGTATCGTAATGTACTATTTTTGTAACTTAAATACCACAACGCCCAGCGTACAATTATTCTTACCGACATAAATTTGGCCAAAAATCAAACCGAATTACAAAAGACTACCTCTCGAGCGAATATTCCTTTGTCCATTTGTATTCATAAAAATCGGTAGCGAACGATCAGATTGTTTTTTTTTTTGTTATTGTTTTTATTGTCCCTCCGAACAAAGTTAATTCAAAAAAGTTATGGCGTGCTAAAAATCCTTTGTTACGCGACTCCACGACCGCTCTTCAAAGGTTAACGGGTCAGCAAAGTCGCATGGCAAACAAACGAAAAAAGCCAGCTGCTCCGCATGTGCTTGCTCTCTCTCCGATATGTAGAACGCGCGTCCGAGATTCCGCTAGTCAAACGAAAAAGCCAGTATTACCCCCTTTATTAGAATAACACACCAGTAGACAGGCATCCGTTAGAAGAATAAACCCAGCCATAGCTCTCCCATTCTCAATGATTCAAAGCGGGCGCGATATATATAAATTTAAAATGCCTGGCGAAACTTTGAAATGGACACCCCTTGAAAATACCTCTCACATTTCGTGAACTCTCGGGAGCTCTAATACTCTCGCGCTCACATAAAATTCAAAGGATGAATTTTGAAATTCTCGCGAAACCGTAAACCGTGTAATATACGCATAAAACTCTCTCATATCCTCTCCCACTCGAAAAAGAGCCGGATCCTCGCGAAAAGCTCCTCTCGCTTATGGATACATATACGCGGAGAAAAGCGAGAGCCTCGTAAGTCAGCCAGGGGTATAATACACGTAGCACCGCGTGACTAATTTATGAGCGACAAATAAGGACATTAGCCAGAAGCACGCGCGTGTGGAATTTATACACCTGAGGATGGTCACTCGGCGCGCGCAAGCGCGCAGAGCCAGCTCTACATATTCATGGCGAGCGCGCGCGCGCGTGCGCTTCATCGAGCGCTATATAGCCAAACTTCCTTCCTTCCTTCCCTCCTTCCTTATGGCGGCCGTTGAGGTTTCATATTCGCGCCCCGATAAATATTCCATCGCGACCCCGCATAAATATCATGCTTGCGGATTGTGGAGGTCTGCTCCATACTCTGGTTTTGCCTTTCGTATATATAAGTAGTGGTGGTATTTTTCTCCCTGCTTTGCCCGCGGGTAATGTGGTCAGCGCGCGCGACGGGCCGAGATTTTCGGCGAGAGCTCCGCAGCAGAGTGTTTTTGAACGAGGCGGTTTTATGATTCTGAGTATTATTTATGCTTTTTCCGGTATCAAAGGTATAATAAACGGGTATTTCGTGGCTGGTGATGTGTTGTTTGCGTTTGTTTGTTAAAAAACTGGGTTTATTAAATCTTACTTTATGTGGTAAACTGAAAATTGCTGATTAACTCTTTAAGGGGGTGTCGCACTATACTAACACTGTTTTATCGGTGGAACATGTAAAAGTGTATATGTCAAAATAATTAATATAAATAAAAGGATAATGATTTACGCCTTGAACAAATTCAGTTGCCCTGCGTAATGGTGTAATACAACATTCTACAAAGTTTCGAGGCAAAAAAACGACGACACCTTTGTTTATTTTTGGAACGAAATTTGGTTAATTTTCGTTCCAAAAATAAACAAAGGTGTCGTCGTTTTTTTGTCTCAAAACTTCGTAGAACGGTGTATTAGAGGATTACGCAGGGCAAGTGAATTTGTTTAAGACGCAAATCATTATCCTTTTATTTATATTAATTATTTTGACATATTCCGCCGATAAAACAGGGTTAGTGGTAAAGTAGGACTATTACACCACCTTAATGCACTTTATAATTTAAAAACAAAACTTGTAAGATGTATATACACAGGTATACACTTGTTTTTAACTAGTAAAATACAAAGGTTTCTATTTGAAAATGAAAAAAGGCGTGTTTTTAATCTGATGAAGGCGAACGTACAAGACGGTGAGACCTTGTATTGTTCAGATTTGCATTACGAATTTACGCTTAGAAAATTAGAGATATTCTCGGGATCGCGATAATGAATTCCGTCGTATCTCGCTGTTTTAGCGTTAATTAATTATGTCAAAATTTTGAGTTTATACCTGACTCGACGGTGCCTTTGATACGGCACTCACTTTGAAGATTTCAAGTTGCTTTCCTATTGATATTAATTACTTTTTCGAGAACGTCGACTTCACTTTTTCTTTTTCATTAGCCATTCTATCGCGCATAATATCTGGCTTTGGCTTACTCAAGCTCATTTAAAAAATCACTCACGGCCTTTCCTCCTTCAACTCCTTTTACGGCACATTTCCGCAGTCTCGCGCATTAAGCGACTATAAACTGTAATATCCGTAAAAAAGACCCTTAACCTCGAAAAAAAAAGGATAACCCATCACCGAAAAGCCCTCCTTTTCTCAACGTTCGTCTTCTGCAGTCTCGAGGTCTCTCCTCAACATATACATACACTTCAAAACCACCGCACAACTCGCCGAACCTCAATCTCGACGAGTATCTACCGAGCTCCCGCGTAAGTATGCGCTACACGCGCGCCCGCGTGCACGCGAAACTTCGACTCTCTCTCCCTCTCGCATTTATATCGATTCGCGAAAGTTCGCGACTGCGAAGTGTGCAGCAGCGTGCGGGCGAATCTGCCCGATCGCGAGACTTCAAACGTCCGATTTCGCGTTTATTACGGTTTTTACGCCCGCGAGCGAGTGTGTGTGTGTGTTTGTGTGTGTGTGTGTGTGTGTGCGTGTGTGTGTGTATGTATAACTCAGGCAAAGAGAGATACGAGCTGCCGGCGCAGCAAAGGCGGACGGCGGCATGAAATCCTCCGTTTTATTGCCCGCTAGGAGAGAGCCGAGTACCTTCCACGCGTGGGGAGATGACGTTATGGACTTTTCGGAGAAATTGTTTCTCGATTCCGAGAGCATACACGTGTTGCGGTATTTTTTCCTATAGCAAGGGCTGCGTTTTGTTTACACCCTTCAGTGAAGGTGAAGTTTCTGGCTTTATTCTGTGGGAATTTAGTTTTATTTTTTTATTTTTTCTAGTCTTTTGCGTGAGAAATACATCTCTAAGTACAAATTAAAGCCAACAAAGTTTGTTGATTAAAACAGCTTTCTTAATTAAATTTTCCTTTATTAATTAAACTATACGGAATTTTAAGGAAAATGAAACCTTTGAACAATACGATTTCACAATATTATCATGCAACTCGCTTTTGTTTCGCTCGCACGCAATAAAAACTACCTTCCGTATCCAAAGATTAGCAGTATACAACGCGGTGAGCTCCGACTCTCCTCCCCCTCAAAACTACTCGCACTAATCCAATTACCAATCCAACAATTTAACTTGAAACAACCAAAGTTTTGATACAAAAAAGGAACACTCCCTCGCGCACATACACACACACGTACTCTTCCAGAAACAAACGAGTTTCCCAAACACTGTCGTCGTCCTTACTGCACACACACACACACGCGCGCGCGCGGGGATACAGTTTCCAGTCAACAGAGCGGCAAAGCTCTCGACCCTAAGCACTGGCTTTGACAAAGTCTCGCAAATATCCGCTCGTTCTATATTTTTAATTAAAGTCGTGATACTGCACACGCGCTCGCAGTTATCCTTTACTCCCTTATCGCATCTGTGCCCCTGGACTTCTTCTTCTCCGGTTTTTGGGACGAGGAAAAAACTTCGGCGTAAGGCGAGAGCGGGGCTGCGAAGCATCCCGGTGAACTATATATCCGCGCGAAAGTAGCAGCAGCAGCTGTGTAAGGAGAGCGAGAAAGCGGGTAACTCCGCGATCTCGTATATCTCCTCAGGGGGTGCGTATTAGTTTGAGGAATATAAAGGAGAGCTGCGAGGCAGCTGACTCGCCCCGGGCGATGGCTTCATTTTTCTTCCACCGCATCTTAATTAAAGCGTTTCCTTCGGTTTTCCTAGCGCACGAGTAGGGGAGAGATGTATGGCTTGCTTTCTCGTCCCTGTAGAATGCATTTCCGATATATAAATCCTCGAATGCAGCAGTAGCAGCAACGCGAAATCGATTAAAGCCCTTCGAGTGGACGCGTGCATTTATTTCGTGCGGTATATTCGAGCGCGCCATTTGTACAAAAGGATCAGAATTATTGAAGCTGTCGTTCGTTGTTCCCTCTTCTCCCGCCTCTCCTTCTTCTGGTTTTTGACGAGCGCATTTAAAAGTCGACGTATAATTATTGATGGTAGTAATGTTTCGCTTTAATTTCTAGCGATCGACCGACCGTCGCCGTGGGCGAAGAGCTCGATTTTAATGTAATTTATACTACGGGCTTCGATCAATTAAACAGAGTTTCCTTTTTTCCACTCAACGTTTGTTTCAAGTGAATAAACAGTTTAATATTCAGTCGTATCTTTTGAATTTAAATACGCAAATTTTACCCGGTTATATGCGCTTGTAATTTTATTTAAATTACACCAAAAGGTGCATTAAAGTGAAAGAATTGATATTAATCTTGAGTGTAAAGGGGGTGATTAAATTTTAACGCATTGTGAAAACGTTTACGGTCAATTATATTCTTATTTGCAATGAACCAAGTTTATATTACTTTTTGAAAATTATTTCTGCAATCGATAGTTGGCCAAAGAAGAACCATAAAGGGACTTGGGGAATGATTAAATGATAACCTTTGGCTGTTATTAAAGATGATAAATGAAGACCGATAAGAACTTTGGAAATATTCTAGATATGAATTAAAAAATGCAAATGGCTCTTGAAACGATGTGATCTTTATGAGCTGTTATGGAATCGAAATACATTTTGGAGAAACTTAGAATCTCAAATAACCTATCTGCAACCATTCATATTGAAATTCAGTATTTTATTTTCCAATTTAACAAATCTGATTTCATAAAATAACGGGAATACATCGTAACGAGATTGACGTACGTCAACGATTTTATTACCCAGCCTCTGCCGCTCAAAGAAAACAAAAAAAAGTCTCATGTACCGCATCTGCTCTCCCGCCGTGTAAAAGCACTATAGCGGATTCTCTTTGTAGTACACCAGCAACAGCGGCGCTCCTATAACTTTTCGTCGAAAAAAGGGAAAAACGCGCGCACCCTCGCGCTCTAACGCATTTTGCCCGCTAGCTACGTTTCCTTATAAACCCTTTTTCCGGGGCCGAACGAAATACCGCGGCGACCATCCGATCGAATTTCCCCGGATTTCGCTCGCGTGTACATCTATATACACCGCTATAGGCGCCCGCAAGTTCAATGTCCTACACTGACAGAAAAACCCGGGGAAAAATTCCTATGTTGCTCTTGGAAGTTGCCCACAACTGCTTAAAATCGAAAAATTTACTATCTTTTATATGAAAAAGTCCAATGTCACAAGTAGATCTTCCTATGCCAGCATAGTAAAAATTAACACGTGGCTAATGGAACTTTATCTTTTGTACATTTTCCCAGGCTAGCATGGTAAAAATTGAGAGAGTTTTAGAATAAGAATTCACACGTTCAATCGTAAACAGCCCGCGAGTGCACGAAAAGTTGACCTCTTCAATGTCAAAATAGGAAAGATTCAGACAGATACATGTCAACAAACTCAATCCACCTTGGCAACATCGAGACAAAACACAAACGCTAAACGCAACAACTGAATGTGCCGTTCTAATCCAATATACTTGTTTTTATTTATTTTTTTTTTATTTTTTATGATGAGACAATTTTTAAAATAATTGTTTATTTGTAATATTTTTAAGGAAGGTTGTGAAAAACTATTATATCGAAAATACAAATTCATTAATAAATAAATGAGCTTGTTTAATTTAAGGTATTGGTAATATTTATAAAATGTTAAACAATATTTTTAATATATAACATTTGTAATAAATTACGCTAAAATAGAGAATAGTATTATTCGAGTTAAAGCATAATTTGTTATAAAATTAGCGCGCATATCTTACATTTGGGGATATACAAGTTCCAAAATTTTGTAGGACATATGTCTTTATAGGTAAGTGGTTAGCGCTCCCGACTACCGTGCCAAGGGTTCCAGGTTCGAGTCTCGATGTCGTCAAAAATTTTTAATTTATTTAATAAATTTTCTTTAATCATGTTTAATTCAAAAATAACTTCTGTATTGTCTAAATATAATAATTATGTGTCTGATACTCGCTCCTCCCCCACTTCTAAAAAAAAAGATGAAATAATTTTTTTCGCTCTTTAAAATCAGTTATAAAAAAATTCCCATGTTAGACTTGGAATTTTTCCTACGTGTATTGCAAATTCTGCTAAAAATCCGACATATGGTCGAGTTACGATTCCAACATGGTAATTTTTACACGACAACATAAGAATTTTTACCAGATTTTTTCTGTCAGTGTACGAGCCGCGCGGTGCCTCGAACTCCGCCGTCTGCATACATAATAAATTTGCGGGGGAGGCGAATCGCTCTGGATTCTCGATGTATATATACGCTTGCGAGAGCGTGGCTGTAATTATTTCTCGCTCGATTCCCGCGCGCATTAACTTTCCTTCATTTTCGCTCTCGAAATCTAGTATTAACGAGTCCGGCCGGCGTATTGTTGCCAAGGGGCCGATTTCGGCTTTGGTTTTTTTTTTCGCCAGATCCCACTCGCTCCCCTCGCCCCGCTTTTTCCAGATAGATATATAGGGTGGGCGGATTAAGATTGAAAGTTTAAGGAAGACGCGCGCGCGTGCAAATGGCGCCGTGCGAGATTTGATTCGAGGGCTTTTTTTTCATTTAGAATTCGCGGGGGATCGGGAGATTTGTTTAATATATTCAAGCGTAAGTTGCTGGATTCACGCGGCTGCTCTTCGTTTCTTTCGATTCGTTTCGCGAAGATTGAAGTTTGATTTTAGTTATTTATGGTGGCAGTTTGTCTTGAATATAAATTAATATAAGAATGGAGAAAGAACGTGAATATTTAAATAGTTTCACAAATGATATTGTAAATAATTTATCATATGATTTGCGTATAAAATGCGCATACCGAATGAAAGCTTTTAAAATACATTAACTGCACGTGTTTGAAAAAAAAAAACAAACAATTATTTAAATCGACTCGTTTGCAGTCAAGTAAAATTTAAATTCAACGCACAAAAAACTGAATTTCTTTTCCAGTGAATGCAATCAATTTGATTACACCAATCGGGTAAATTGAATTTCATCGAACACGTGTAATTAATTATTTTATTTAATTCAACGTAAATACAGAATTTATTGCACGTATCGCCTCTCGATTGGCGCTAACTGAATCCCCACGAGCGTGGTAATTTTCTATACCCCTTTAAACAAACACTTATCGAAAAAATACGTGCGAACAAACGACTAAACAAATCATTAACCCTTTTAAAATTCATCCACAAAATCATTATTCGCAACCGTTGAACGAACTGAATAATTAAAACGTTCAACAGCTCAGACTGTGGAACCAATCGCCCACGACTCGACTGTACACGAATATATATACATATATCTACCGGAAAAAGGAACGAACTAATTCTCGTAAACTTTCCGCTGGCAAATAAAAAGACGTCGAAAAGACGAAGCCTCGTTCTCTCCTATAAGAATAATGAAGCGCGAAAACGTCAATAGACCCGCTTTGCCTCGGCTATGCGGCGCATGCACACCACCACCGAGATAAAGAAAGCGAAAAGCCGTCGTCGTTCTATTCGCCAGCGCCGCAGCTGCCGAAGCCGCGCGCACAGCGGAAACTACTTCTTTTCTTTCCCCGTCTTTCTACTGCCACAAGATCGCAGGCAAATTGAAAACAGCGACTCCCCGAAGATTATCTCCCGCTCATAACTATGCACGATTCTCTCCCTCCCCTACCTCAGCCCCCGGCTTTTCTACACCAACTTCGCCTATATATTATGCGACCGTCGCCTAAAACTCTCGGCGTGCTTTTGGCTTGCAGATAATAACACTGCGGCGAGCCGATAGCCGGGGGACGATGACAGCCTGCTGCTGCAGCGGGACAGCTCACAGCTGATCGCATCGATCGTCGTCACACCACTCGGTAAGCATGAATTTACAATCCACCGTCTGTATAATATATATGTTTGGGCGCATCGGCAAATATTTGCGCTTCTTCTCATAACTCGCCGCACCGAGCTGTTCTTGTTCTCCTTTCGCAGCGCCCGCGCGCGTGGCATGGATAAATAGAGCAGCGGCCCGCCCGCTATATACCGCCTATATTGGATTCATCGATTACCGGTCAGGAGCCAGAATCGCCGCGCATGTGTGGGTGAGGGGCACTCCGTGTAATTATTTAGATACATGTACAGAGAGCCTGAGCGCGCGGAGCACCTGCGCGCCATTTTTTAATGAAAAAAAAAATGACCGATTTACGTGGCGTCCTGGAGCTGTACTTTTTTTGTCCTCTCGTTTTTCTTTTTTTAGTGGATGGGTGCAGGGTGCGTTCGATGCGGAAGGGATAAATGCGAGGGCTTTACGATAGCCGGCAGGACGTGATTTGCTTTGCTCTGCGCTTTAACCACACTAACGACGTTATAGAGGATGCTAACAGCGGCACCAAGGCTATATTTAAATGTTCGAGAGGCGCGTGGAATATGATAGCCGCTGACATTTACGACGTTTTTATGGTTCACGCGGTTGACAAAAATCGCTTTTTGAATAACGCGCGCGTGTGACCGCGTCCCTTTTTTTCGTTCCTTCAATAGTATGCCTGGCTTTAGTTTTATACGACACGGGTTTACGGTTGGGGGATGTTTCTGCGGGCCAATGCTAATGGAAACGTAACCATTGAGATCTTTTCATTGAGTTATTTTATACGCGCGACAGCGAATGATGGCAATAAATAATTAATGCTTTAAAAGCCGACGAAACGCTGGCGTTTCATGGGCATGAGTAAAACCGTGACATTTTTTCCCACCTGTAGACTAATAAATCCAAAATACAGGGTAAAGGCGTATAGCACGCGAATTGTCATACTTATATACGCGCTCGTTTAGTTATCCCGATAAATAATGAAGCAACCACACGCGAGAGAAAAATAAGCCACAAGAAAGGCAATTAATCCTAAGTGACTTCTCACCGTAAAATTGGCCATTATACTCGTCTAATTAATTACGAAATAAAAACCAGCTTCCGTGATAATTTCACCCTGCCCGGTCTGCCGCCGCATTACATCGCGACTCGCTACGGCGTACTATATACGCCCGGCGGCGCATAAAAATAGCGGCACAGGAGCGCGCTCGCGTTCGTTAGTAAAAAAGCTTCGGTTACAGCGGGGAAAACGAACGAATGACTGGGCTGCGTGCTATACGCGGGGCGGAAAAAGTTCAACGATCCGCAATCTTTCGCGGAAGCGCGCTGTGCAGTGAAAGAAAAGAAGACGCGAGCGCTGCAAGTATATAGCATGGTAAAGCGAGCCACGAGGTCAGCCGGCGCAATCAGTGATAACGGGCGCTCTGTCGTCTGCCGATCGATATTTTCATCCCTTACAGTACATACTTCGAGCTACGGTCTGGCTTATCTCCCCAGGCTGAGCTTTTTTCCACGAGCTGGTGATAGGATATTTCAGAGGGAGAGACCTTCGCTTCGCGACTTAACTCGCGTAGAGGGAATTTATCTGGCTTAATTTGTCCGTGTCGGCTGTTATTATCAGCCGCGCAGCTACGGTACTCTTTTCTTCAAGGTGAAGGCGGCGGTGGTAGCTGGCGAGGTTTAATTAATGGCTACGCGGTCACGGCAACGCGAGAAGTGTATTTATCTCTGATTAATGATTTCGACGCGATTGAAATTATTTCGTCCGTAGAGTGTACGCCCGCGAGTTGGCGGGGTAATTTATGTGGTGCTCTTTACGTAATTATCGGCAGTCGCTGAGAAATGGAGTCAAGATTTTCCTCCCGCGGCGATCGAATTGGTTACGGGTTAATCTGTGCCGTTGTACACGCTTGTTGTATTCTTATTGCGCGAAGAATTACGTAAATAATGTTATTGTGCGGATAAGATTATATTGGATAAATTTAATTAGATTTCCCTGGTAGAAAATTAACCATAAGTTGGCCAGAATATGCTTAACCAGCATATGGCTTAGCCATATTCTGGCCAACTTATGATTAATTTTCTACCAGGGTTGATTGTATTTTATATGTAGAATTAAATCCACAATCGAATGCCTGATATATTTTAATTATATAAAGCATAGAGTAATGGGTGGTTATTAAAACTAATTTATCGTAATTAATACCGGATTTAATCAATGACTGTATAATAGAATCAAAACTTTTCGATTTAAATTCTACTCGTTAAGATTTTGTTTAAACCAGATATAATTTGATTCCATAGCCCAATATTTTACTTCTAATAAATTTAATCATATTTAATAATACAACATATATAATTGTTTAATTTAAGAGATACTTGCAATCTCGTTAGTTTCACGCAGCATGCATTATAACTTTTGGCGATTCTTACGAACTAGCACGTCGCCCAGTCAACATTGACTCAATTACAATCTAATCTCGATTCTTTATCCTGGCGCCGCGATTAAAAAAAAACCCCAATCTTACGAGTTTCCTTTCAACCAAATTGATTTCGCGCAGGTAACATACCCTGCATATATATATGTACATCGATTTCCCTCTCACCCGTACAACGGTTAGTTTCGCGTCTCCGAAATTAGGTGCAGTACCAGCCACCGTAACTTATTCCCGTCTCGCTGACATTTCTTCCACCATCTTCTCTCCTCCACTCAATTTCCTCCCGCCTCCTCCTCCACCTCCACCAGTAAACCCACCTTCGCGAGAGCCGTCGACACCGCTTTCTTCTTATTGGGATCGTTTATCAGGAATGGCTGGCGCCACGGCCGAGGCTGCTGCGCGGAAAAATCCCTGGCGCGAGGCGCGAGTGTATATATATATCTATATAGACGCGCTCCGACACGATCCGAGCCGACGACCCGGGAATGCCAGACCCGGGAATTGCATATCGCTCTACACTCGACGTCGGATCATCGACAGACTCTCTTACTCGCTCTCCACTCCCTATACGCGTGCATTTTTCCGTCTTTCATTTTTCGAATGCCCCGTCGATCGAGCATTCTAAACACGGATTCTTCCGATCGCGCGGACGCGCGGATATCTCTCTCTCTCTCTCACTCTTCGCTCGCCGAGTTTCATTGTGCCGAAGAGGTATATATATAGGAGAGGGATTACGGCGCGTGCGCAAGCGTCGAGAGAGTGAAGTTTCGAGAACGGCCGCGCTGACGGTGAGAATTTTCGAGTTCTATCCTGGGTTCGTTTCCACTATGCCCTTCTCTCCTCTCTTCCTCTCCGCTTTCCTCCTTACTTTTTTAAGCCGGCCCGCGGAATTGAGATTTAGCGAGAAGTTTTTACAGAGAAGAATCTTTTTGTTTTTCGAACCGTTAATCTCGCCCTACCAGCCGCTACCCAGGAAGTTTTCGGCGCAGAACGTTTTGTACGAGTATGTGTATATATATGTTTGCGAGCTTTGAAAATAAATCAGGAAAATTCCTCGAGTATTTACACGTGAGGGATTGAGAACGGCGGCCGAGGGAAATGAAATTCCTGCCCCCCCCCCCCACCCCCGCCACCCTCTTTTCCCGAGATAAAACACGGAAATTTTTAATTTGAAGTCAATTTGACTACATCGAGCAATTTTTCTCGAAGACTTTTGAGGTCTCGTGTATAATTGTCACGTCATGATATTTCCGAACTCTCAAGATATAGGAAATATGACTTTAAGGGACAAAAGAAGTTTTATAATAAGCTTGAGTAAGGGAATCAGAAATTTATTGCTTTTGTTTGTCAGATTCGCCTGATTAACTACGCAATAACTTTAATTAGCATGAAATCAACAATATATTAATCCATTATATTTGACACCGGAGGTCCGCAATAACGGAAAAGCTCATGCAACGAGCCCGCCGATATACCTATATCCATTTGTTAATATCATATTAAGCGTGCCTGAAATTTTATTAAACGTCGTTATCGTTTTACAGGCGAAACTTTATGAAGGGTCTTTTAATAGCCTCCACGTACAGTAACTCTTTTATGAAGCTGTTTTGCATAAAAAATTTGACGCCGCGGCCGAACTTATTTGCATTGGCTTCGCTTCTTCACGCGCAGTCTCGTTGAAACTGGAGCAAACTAAGTTCGATTACGCCATACGTTGTCAGACGAAGGGAGGAAGAAAATGAAAAGTTACTATACGGTGTCGAAATTGTTGGGAAAAAATACGGCCGCGTGTACATTAAGTATACGCTCTGAAAAAGAAAACACCACGCGTGTCTGCTACACTTACATCGTTGCGTCTAACCAGAACGATCACCGTTCCCCACTCTCTTCGTTACCCTCGGCACTCAAAATGTAAATTTTCCATGAACCATCTTTTCTAAGAATCGCATATTCTTTTGAATCTATCCATGCACTCTAATTATATGAGTTAATTAACAAACAAGCTTTTCCCAGAAAATTAATACGGTTTCAAATATTTACCGCAGCCGACAAAAGAGTTTATAAACGAACAAAATAATTAATTAATACATTAATTAAAGTGCATCTAATGTGTGCACCGCGAAACATACAACAAACAATACGCGGATCATATATAATCCAGCCGGCTGTACCCGGATGAGCGCTCCGGCTTCTTTTAATACGCAAACACGTGGCTCTGCGGGCAAAAACAAACGAAGCTCCGTCAATACTCGCACAACCATGTAGACACTAATCAAATAAATAACACAAAAAAAGCGGGAAAAATCCTCTCTTCTTTCCATCATCTATAACATGCGCAATACCGGGAACGCTCCCGTCTCATTGCATCTCGGGAATAAACAGAAATCCAGTCGAATGATTTCGCGAATCTCCCCGCGCGCACTGAGTTAGGTACTTCTCGCATTTATCCTCCCTCCTTCTCTCTCTCGTCGTTCGCCCGAGGTGCTTTCGCGAAGTCAAAGAGCCGAGGGGGTATCTAAAAATAGAAAAATTTTCATTAGAAAGCTTTAGATGCCAAAAATTTGTATACAGACTCATAATTTTACAAAAGTTTAGAATGTAGAAAAGGCACATATTAGAAGTAGATTTATTTTAGAAAATTCATTTCATGGAAAAAATTGAATATCGAATTAAATTTATAGAAGATATTACTATCGAAAAAAATGATATAATTTCGTACGCTAAAAATGAAGAATTCCCCTATTATAGAAAGTTCACAGTTCCGAAAATGCTGAATTTAGTGGAAATTCAAAGGATCAATTATTCGAATTCTACTCTATAGAATGAAATATAATAATATGAATTTTAGAAAACCAAAATATAGAATGATACTTTTCTAGCTATTCGAATATAATGATTCGAAAGATATGAATGTAGAAAGGCAATACGACAAAAGTTCAATGTTTCGAAAAACAAATGTCGAAGGTTCAAACTTTCGAAAAATTAATTGAGAAGGTTTGAACTTTCGAAAAAAAATAATTGAAGTTAAACATTTAGAAGGTTCAAACTTTCGAAAAACAAATTCAGAATGTTCAGACTTTCGAAAACATATGTACTATTCAGCTAGGGTAAAGAAAAAGTAATTAACGCGATTGTAAACTTTCGACATTTTGAGCTTTCGACATTTTGAACATTCGATATTTTTAACTTTCGACATTTTTAACTTTCGATATTATGAACTTTCGACATTTATTTTTCGATATTTTGATCTTTCGATATTTGGACCTTTCGATATTTAGACTTTTCAATATTCTGAACATTCGATATTTGAACATTTGATATTTGATATTTACGAGATTTTCAGCATTCTAGATTTTCAATTTTCGATCTTTTGAACTATCTAAAGATGCTATTAAATTCTATATTTTGATCTTTTGATATTATGATTTTCTAATTTATGTACAGATATTTTCTGTAGATTTCGTTTCTGTAATTTAATTTCTAAAATTTGGGTTTTCGAAATTATAGTATTCTAAAATTATAAATAAATATTTTTTCTACAAATTTACTATTCCTTAAAATTATAATTCGTAAAATCGAATTCGAACTTATAAATTTTCAACTTTATGAATTTCGAATTTCTTTTTATTGAAATACAAGTTTTCCATTAAAACAAGTTCTGATAAATTACCTTTCTTTAAAAAAGTTTTCTATGTTTCGATACCCCCTCAAAGAGCCGAGTACGCGCACTGTGGAATAAAGGACTACCTGTTTCTCCCTCTCTCTTCACTCTCGCGAGTTTTTCCCACTTCTAGCATTGTCCGCATGCGCGCGCGCACCCGTGTGTATGTATATACCTATATATGAAGAGAGCAGCGGAAGTGCCGAATCCCAGCACGTACGCGGCAGGGCCGTTACGGGGTGCAAATGACGACTGCTCTCTCGGTACCTGTACCTGCTTGCGACGTGACGGTGTAGAGTGCCTTTTCTACCGGAGAGAGGGAGAGAGGAATTGAAGATTCGCGCGCGAATTCCTCGAATAAATTCTCGCTGCGCGCGTGGCGCCGTGGCGAATTTCGGAGCAGATGAGATTCGAGGGGAGATGCTTCCTCTCTCTCTCTCGAGGATAGTGCGCGGCCATCGTGGCTCGTTTGTTTGCGACGCGCTCCGTTTTACCGAGAGCTCGAAAGTTCCTGTAATGGATGGCACGTGGTTTATGAAGACGTTGTTGCGGGAGAGAAAAAGGGAGGGGCGAGATGTATTATACTCTTTAATGAAAGTATAAGAATAAGTATTTGGGATGAATTATTTATACGTTCAAAAGGGCAGTCATGTGTAGTGCGGTGCGCGGGTGTCAGCCTGAGAATGACAAACGGGGATCGTTACGTGGCCTGAATATTAATGCTTTCTGTCGTATTATGAGTTAAACCTACTGGTGATTCATTGAATAGTTTCTTCCGGTATCTCGGGGTGTGCAATATTTAGTGCTGATAATAAAGCGTTAAAAATTAGAGGAATGTAGGAGATAGCGCGTATATGAGAATCAATTTTTATGTCTTAACGGATATATATATCAATGTCGCAGAAGAGCGCCGAGTAAACTGACATTAAAACCTTAAGACACTTATACGGTGTGAGGGTAAGGAGACCCTCGAAAGTTGTAAGAGCTTTAAAGGATTATCAGCAGATAAAGCTCGGGCATGCCCGCATCCTCTCGTCGAGGTATCCCTCATTGTCGCAATAATTCAATACCCAAACAATTGCCTCACCCCGCACGAACGTGCGTCAAGGGCACTTTCTTGGACAAGAACGCGCACGCGACGCGACGACAAAAGGCGTTGCTTACTAGATAACTCGGAAGCCCGCGGGTGCGCTACATATAATAATTGCAAGAGGATTTACTGCCTTCTTTGTGCATGCCACTTACACCACGAAATTGCATGCGCGCGGCGCGGGAGCGGTAATACAAACGTTAAAGTGACTGACGCTGGTCTCATTATGAACGCGCGCGCGTGCGCGTGTAAACCCGTACACGTAATCCGCGAAAATTACACTGAGAGGGAGAGAGAGAGAGAGAGAGAGAGAGAGAGAGAGAGAGAGAGAGAGAGAGAGAGGGAGAAGGAAAGGTCAGAACGTCAGAGAGCGAGCTGCGCGGAAAAGATAAAGTGGGAATTTGAGAAAGGGATCCCGAGATAAATAGGACGAGATAGCGGGAAGAGGGAAAACGAGTCGACAAAGACAATGGGAAATAATGGGACGGAGGGGAAGAGAGAAAGAGATGAAGGATGAGGAAGAGAGAGAGAGAGTATTTCGACTTCTTTTTAGAATGGCGAGAACTAGAGGAGAACAGGGAAAACACGAGATTCCACGTCTCATGGACAGATAATCGCGCGCGCAGAGGTCGGATTCGCCGTTATTTTATTCGCAAGGCAGATCTCTCTCTCTCTCTCTCTCTCTCTCTCTCTCTCTCTCTCTCTCTCTCTCTCTCTCTCTCTCTCTCTCTCTCTCTCTCTCTCTCTCTCTCTCTCTCTCTCTCTCTCTCTCTCTCTCTCTCTCTCTCTCTCTCTCTCTCTCTCTCTCTCTCTCTCTCTCTCTCTCTCTCTCTCTCTCTCTCTCTCTCTCTCTCTCTCTCTCTCTCTCTCTCTCTCTCTCTCTCTCTCTCTCTCTCTCTCTCTCTCTCTCTCTCTCTCTCTCTCTCTCTCTCTCTCTCTCTCTCTAGCTACGTACACCCTTTCTCCGCACGCTTTCTCACATTTCTTTCCCGACCTGCTACTTAGCTCTTTTCTCTTTAACACTTTGCCTTTCCATTCACTCTTTATCTGTCTTTTTCCCTCCTCTACGTTTTTTTGTCTTTTTTGGTTTCGAATTTATTGGGCGTCTATTTGTTTTGCGAAATGTAAAATAAATATGTTGTTGGAATTGGAGTAGTTAACTAAAAATTCCAATTGACGCATTTCGATTCCACAAGACAGATAAAATACCAATAGAGTAATTGATCATTCTGTTTATTTCAATCACCCACATACACCCGGTTTTTATAAAAAAAAATATTTCCAAAACTATCAGTTTTCTGTATCGAATTTTCCGTAAAAATATAAAGTAAACGAGGAAGAATATACTGCCATTGCATATTATTTTATAAGACTAATTTTTTTTTTTCGACCAGTTCTATTTATAAAAATATATCACTTATTTAAAAGGTTATATGTATTTTTTTTAAATGTTGTTTGACATATCCCTACGGATTTTATACGTATTTTATTTATAAGATTAGAAGTATGGTCAATACGCTAGAAGTTCCGAAACTACTCTCCGATAGATGATTTCATTGAATACCTGAATTCAACTTTAAACTTTGCCGGCGCACAGAGCAAATCAAATTGATCAATTCCCCCGGAAATTGAGTTTGAAGGCCAGTTTTAATATAGAAAAAATAGACCGATATAACTGTATTATCAAGCAAATTTTAGCTTGGAAACAATCACAGCGTCAACTCGACTGTTATACAAAAATACTTCTCTAAAAAGCCGAACCTCAAAAAAACTAGGCTACTGTAAAACCTTAAAACATATTTACAACGCGAGACGCTTCCTCTCTCCGTTTTGCACGTTTCCCCTCTTTTCGCATCCACACTCCCCTTATCTCTACATCCATTCCCCTTCCGCCCGCGCTCTTTTCCCTCGGAAAGCTCTCCCCCTCCCCCTTGCACACATCTCCGTTACATCTACATCCACTCGTTGGGATTTTCCCTCTTTTCCCGCGGCGAAACGTTCCGTTAGCGGAGCGCTGTAAATTTTCGCGTTCTTTACACCGCGATAAAGAAGCCGTTCGCGTGCTGCGCCGCGGCTAAGTAGCGCGGCTCGTAACCAGAGAAACACACACATACGCCATACGAGCGAGGGCTGCGAAAGGATTTGCCGACTTTTTGACGGATCGAGTCGAGTCGTCGTTTTTGCCCGGTGCGCGTGTAACAAACGCCGATGATTGCAGGCGCGCGACGAAAAAATGAGGGCGCTCGTGGATTTGTCTGTGGGCGGAGGACAGATCCGATGGAAAATTTATTGGATTCAGAGGTGAGCGTCCGGTGTTTTTTTTTCTCCTGCTTCTTTGTACCGTTCTTTTTCGTGAGATATATCGTGTTTCGACGGGGATTGCTTTTTTAGCGGGAATTGCGGGTTAATGGTTATTGTCGATATGGTCCTTTAACTTCAGTTTTATTTTGTTTATTGCAATTGTTTATTTTAAATAACCTTTATGTTTTCTTGGTTGTCGTAAGTTATGGGGGTTGAAATTATTGAGTATCTCGTGTTATAGCAAACACAGAACAATGACATTTCAGCGGTCTGAAGTAGCGCATGTCAGTAGTGGACTTATTGACTTAAATGAATCGAAACTAACTTCATTTTCAAGAACAAACTTAAGGACCTATCAATAAGCTTTAACGTACAAACTTGAGATAAGTCTAACTTTGCATTAAATGCTTTAAATCCCTCCCTAAGTTTCTAATCGTGTCAAACGAATAACGATGACACAATTCAATAGTACGAAAATCTCGAAGGAAACTCCTAATTCTATATATACTGTATACCACCAAAAAAGAATCCGGTTCAATTCTACCATACAGTACTCCGCTAATTTCATCGAATTCCAATAACGCGTCCACCATTAATCACGAAATTTTCCATCTATACACTACAAACCTAACCATTTTACACAGCTCATTCATCATCTTTACCGCCCTATCCGCCACATCCATCCGCATATTGTTGAACAAAACATCGATATACGTCCCTCACCCGCATTCAAATTCACGTCAGTTAAATCGCAAATCCAGTAAAACTTGAAAAAAAAAACAGAATACGAAATGCGCTGCTGCTGCTGCTGCTGCGCCTCCTTCCGCTCGATACTCATCGGTACCCATAAACGCACGCCCTCGCGGAGAGTCCCGCGCGTACGATTTCTCGTGCCGAAGGGCCACTTGGGTGAGCTCTGGCTCTCCACCGGGACGGTATAACGAATGCTTTCGCGCGCGCGAGGCCGATGGATGCGCACTAAATTAGGCGAGTGCGCGCGTGCGCAGAGCTCGGTCGATACGGAACGTGGAAGTTGGTATATATTCCGGCCGCGAGTCCGACACGTTCCTCTCATTCATAATTATATTATCGATTCGAGCATATGCTGCGTGTATGTATGTATATAGGGGATGACGTATAAGAGGAAGGAAGGGAGGGAGGTTATGCTTCGCGAGGGAGAGAGCGGGTTTATTTCGGGAATGAGCCTCGGTTATGGATCGCGGCATCGATTTTCCGCGCGAGAGAGAGAGATTCGTGCGTGCGTCGTTAGGTATACGCATGAATTTCGATGGGCCCGGGCATCCGCAGGGAGTACTTCGGGCTTTTAGCGCTGCGTATATACGACAGGGTCGTTCTTGGGTATAGGTATATAGTTTTATACACGTTTAGAATGGCGCTGTTACACTTATTTCAATTCGGCCCGACGTCTACCAGTCTTGAGGAGAGAATGGCGCAGTTTCACGTGAATGATTCGAGCGAGAGACTATAGTTTTGGGGGGCAAAGCTTCTCGCGCTGAAATGCGATATCGAATTTTGCGAAATTGGAAATGAAGGATTTAATGTTGCCTATTGCCGGGCGGACAGTGCTACTCGTCATTGATATTCAATAAACGATAAACAATAAATTTGACCGACTAATGCGCGGCTTCCATCGGCGAGAATGTAACATTCGGTATTTTGAATTTTCCGCGGAAGTGCGAATATTATATATATGTATATGTTTTTAAAATATAAATACATCGTGACCTAAATATGAAAATCTCGGCGATGATTACAAATAAATACATAAAATACGGGTCTCTACGAATTCTTAATTTAGGAATAATTTCAAATTTCATTTTACACTGAAATTATATTGTGTTATTTTTCATATATATTATTCGAAAATCTGCACGGGGACGGATCGTATTCAAGCGAATGCATCATAAAGCACTTAAAGAAAACGTATAAAAACTATTAAGCCCTCGGAGATTCACATTCCTTATGCAAATGGATACTAATGCGCGAGCTTGCACGCGCGCGGAGGCGACTTTTTGCGCTCTGATTAATGGCCGCGGATGCTCGTTAAAGGAGAAATTCCCGTTTGAAACGGGGGAAATGATGATATGTGGATTCAATTATTGTATATATACGTGTACACGCGCTGCAGTCTCTCTCTCTCTCTCTTTCTCTCTCGCTTTCCCTCCCTTTTCCTCTCTTTCTCTGCATTGTCCGGCGTCGCGCGCGCGAATGCGCTTATTAAAGACACTGCAGCTGCGGCGTTGCCGGTACTTTAGCGTATGTCAATTGCGCTATTTATCAGGATAATTTATTGGTCGCATAAATTATCGCATTTATATGTCCTCGCTCTCTCCCTTCTTCTCTCGCAGCGCTTTATACACACGCTTCGCATTGCGAAAGAGAGATAGAGAGTGCGCGGAGAGGACGTGCGCGCGCGTCCGCTCGTTAATTGAATCGTCGATATCTATTTCCAGACTATTGAATTCGCCGACGCCGACAATGGCTTAAAAACGCACGTTCCAAACAAATGCACGTACACACAAAAGCTCACGCGTGAGAAACGAATCAATTACAAAAGCGCGCGGGCGTTTGTGCACAGGGGTAAAAGCGAATTAAAAATCACCGACAGCGCGAAACTTTTAATCATGAGACTTATATTTTTCATTTGTCGACTCGAATTACCAGAGTGCTCCCTTATACAGTCGAAACTTTGCTCGTGGGAAGTGTGTTTTCAAGTTCGGCCTGCCTTTTTTTGGTTGTACGTGTACAAGCGCGGGCGTGGACGATCGATTTCGCCCGTATGTCGAGAGACAGATAGACATAGCGAGAGCGAGTATTATTTTTTATCGAAAAAAAGGATGCAAGAGGGAGAAAGAGATAGAGAATGTTCACCGTTGTTGTGTGATTATCTGGCGACTATCGCGCTTGCGGCTCTCTCGCGTTACATCGCACTTGTCAAAAGCTTCGGCACGGGTAATGTGTATACAGATACGGTTTTGAGCGCTGGGAGCGCGGTGGTGTGCTGTTGTCACTTTTTTAAAAGCAATATTATCGGTGAAAAAGTGCGCTCGGAAATGCCAACTCTTTCCTTTCGTTTTTGGCGAGAAAATGGGCGACGAAAATTGATCCGTGTCACATAAATTGAACCCGCAATTTTATAGGAAATGATATTCATATTTTGAAAGCGTTTGGAATTAAAAAAAATGAATAAATTTCAAATAAAGCTATAAATCTGTTGTATTGATCAACCACTTTATAGCAACGCATGTCAGTATTATAAATAACATTTCGTTCGAAATTTCAATAACCGCTGTAACTATTCGACTAAAGTATCGGAGATATTCATCACGTCATGTCGCCCGCACATATACACGCGCATACATACACCACGAACAAAAGCAAAACGATAAGCCAATTTATTTTTACCGGGCATTTGTTGATACATTAATACATCCACGAGCGCCGCCCATAAATTCCCAAGAACGATCGAAACAGTCACAACAATCTTAAACCCCCGCCATTCCGTCGAAGCCGCGCACACTCCAGCCAAGAGAGAGCTATCTGTTGATCTGACAAACGTACAGCCATTAATTCAGCCGCTCTACCGAAGAAGAAATCGCATCTTAACGATTCTTCTCTATATCCCACCCAGCTTTCCACACTTCTCGTACATACGTATTTATTACAAGTTGCATGACAGACTCTAGTCGACTCTGCACCTCGGAGACAAGAAATATATACACACACACACAGACAAGAGAGGAACGACCGATATACGGTAAATCCATTCGACGTTGATGTTCCTCTACTGCCGCGAAAATTTGTCGCCGCGCACGCGCGCACGTAGACGCAATTTAAACGTCGAGTGCATGCGCCCCCTCGCAAGGGTTTTGCGCAGTTGCCGGCGCGCTCGCCCTATAAAGAAAGTCCCGCAAGCTCTCTCTCTCTCTCACTCTATATACGCGTAATATATATCGCCGAGCAAACTGCCTTTACGTGTCGCATTGCTGAAATACGAGGTGCGCGTATATTTTCATACGCGAGAGAGAGAGAGAGAGAGGAGGCGTTGATACCGCGCCTCGCGCGCACGGGAAGAGTAATGCGATGATAAAAGTACGCGCATTATCAGGCCGGGCTCTAGGTTTTTTATTTTTTTCCGCTGAGGGTTGCGCGTAATATATATATACATGTATAGTGCAGAGGGAATAACGACGAGTCGTTTTGGCGAGGTTGGTTGTTTTATGGACAGCACGCGGGTTTTCGAGCGTGTATAACAGTTTATGTATACGTGAAAATGCGCGGCTTTTAGGGAGGTAATGAAAATATGGCAGCTGTCAGGTGGTTATGTGAGCGAAAGGTTTCGTTTTTATATAGGTGGCATATGTATCGATTCTTTATTAGGCTGATATTCACGTGAATATCGCGGTGCTGAATATTCTTTGGTCACGTAACTGTTGCGTTGTGGAAAGAAGTTTCCATTTTTTATACTATAAACAACACGTATTCTCTCTCTTACTTTCTTTGACTGCACGCTTCCGCGCGTGTTTACAGAAAATTCAAAACTTCTGCCTCGTAGTTCACGAACAAGGAAGAGTTTCTAATTACTTACGTCGTAAGATATGCTTTCCTACACTGTTTTACTTGATTAAAATTTTCACGCGTAAAATATTTTTATCAAAAAATGCGGAAATATTTATACTTTACTCGAATAACAAATAAAAAGAAAGGAAATTAAAAACACGTGATGACAATCCAGGGTCCATTCATTAACGAAAGAGCTCGCGATGAACCGCATAATGACACGTGATGAAAAATCTTCCACATAACTCAAAAGTCGATTAGCCGTGTATTCTGTCAAGCACACATCGCATTAACGAGATAACCAACTAGCCTCATATGGGACGAGCACGAACTTTTTCCCCCTCGCATCCTCCCTCACTTCATGCATATATATATCTACACGCGTATTCCCGCCACCACGCCACGGTTCGGAAGATTTACGACCTTGGGCTGCCGCTGCTGCTGGCGCGTATCATCGGGCCGACTCGAGGGCGAGAAACCGACTTCTCCCTTGGGGCGGGGGGAGCATAGGCGAGGAACGAATCGAATTTGAATCAAATTCGATCAAGAAGAGAGTCAGCCAGCCGCCGAGTATCCGGCGACGACGGACGTGCGGAGGCCGCCAACGTCGCGGCGTATAACCTATTCAGTCTTCCTATCTTCTCCCCTCTTATACCGTCTCGCAGTATACGTATATATATATATAAGGTCATTCCACTTCAATTGCGCCTGACGACGTTCGTCACGATCTGACTGTGTCTATTATATACGCGACGACGACGACTGTCGGGCTCCCCTCTGATCGTTTTCTTGTTTATCGACGCGCGCGCAATAATTTCGGCGCGCCGGGCTTTTTCGGAAGGCCTTTATAATTCGTTTCGAACGGAAGGGAGAGTTGACGGGGGACAATAGACAGATTACGGTTTTCATTTGGCGAGCTATCGATTTCTCTTTGATTGTGTGTCCGCGAGAGAGAAAGAGGACGCGTGAGTGAGGGAGTGTGGTGTGGGCACGTGTGCGCCGCGCGGGCGACGAAACGAGTTTGCGAACGGTGAATGGCCCGCGCTATCGGCCGCCGCAGCGCAAATTGTTTTTATTTCGGGATGCGTTACGTAAACAGTAGTTTAGAGCGGGAGTGCAGGCTGCTTTTTTACAATTGCGTTTTGTCTGGTTGGTTCTTTTTCTGACGCGGAGATTGATTCTGGAAAATGTATAATAGTGGGGACGGACGTTAAATAGAATCAATGTGAGGCTAGTGTTTAGTCGGTTTAGTTGATTGCGATCAGACGATTCTTTATATTAGTATAACAAATAACGATAGAGTTGCTAGTCATTTTTGAATTTTTTTTCTGTTCTTTTATCTGCCTTTTAATTTCTCATTCTTGTTTAAGTGAATTTGTTACGGTATAAAATTACTTTATTAAAAATTTTATGCAAATTGACCGTGATAAAATAATTTCTTGTGGAAATTAATGACAAGGTTTCCGCATCAAAATATAATTTCATACGAATTTAACATAAAATCGCGTAAAATTTGAATAAAAATTTAATGAATCAAAAGTAATTTCACAAACTCTATCAAATGAATACCTTTTTACCTATACACATTTTTCATACCCTAATTGAAAATTCATGCTCCCCCATAAAAGCGTCACGCTTCGACACCCTCATTCACAAAACTGCAGACCACACCTACAACCACCACTCGCGCTCAACTTACCATTACTTGATCCACCGCTGAACTCTGAACTTTGCTCGTTGGCGCTCACCACGAGCATCACGCCCATAAATAAAGCCCCCACGTGCGCGCGATCCGCGACCAAACAAGCCGGAATCGAAATTCCGCGGGCCGTATATTTACGAGGACTCGGACGTATTATGCATGCTCAACATGCATCGGTGGCCGCGACGCCACGGCTCGCTGAGGCTCGTAGAAGGGATAAAGAGGGAGAGGAGAAGCGAAATAGGAATTCGCGGAATTAATTAAAGTTATCGAGGCGCCACTTAGACACACGTGCGATATGCCCACGAAAGCCCCGGTTACGATGTGATGTGGTGAGAGGGAGAGAGGGAAAAAGGTCGGGTAAGGAAGTTGGCAGCTGGGCTGGAGTTTTTTGTGGTATGTTGTTTCTGTGTGTATACACCTTAGGAATTATGGATGTACTTGAGCGGTAAGCAAAAAGTTTCGCTGTACGTGTTGGAGAGGAAAGGTGGAAGGTTGTTTCGCGTATAGGTTTTTCCAATTACGTTCCCGGTTCTGTGTTTGTAACGTGCTGCTGATGTTTTAGTAATTGTTTGATTGATTTTCGTTAATTTATTGGAATATTATTTTTTATGATTTATAATTACGGTAGCATAAATGATTTGAAATGAGATTATAATGAGCCTGAGTACAACTGATAATGAGAACGTAATTTAGAATATTGAAATTTAGATGATGGATTGTGATTATATGATTAAAAGTTAATTTAATTGGTTGTAATTTACTTCGATCGTTGCATTTGCTAATTACTAACGAATGCAGTGGTAATCGCTTTTTTACGCTTTTTGTTAATTCAATATTGATTGAAATTAATTATTGGTCTGAAATTAAAAAATTTGTCAATGTTGAATTTATAAAAATAAATGGCCATTAAAAAATTATTGCCAACCCATTGAACTAAATACTTGAAATCAATATAGATAAAATTAATGAGGTTGATAATTAATAAACTAATAATTAATATAGTCTTGATGAACGATCTGAAAAGCATTAAATTTTGTAAATGAACGTACCTTAACGTTTCCAGAAATCTAGTTATTTTCCAAGAAATCTCAATAATGTAATTAGGTTTTATATTCCATTTTTAGGACATTTTTTATCCCAATTTTTTATATCCCTGCGTTTTTTATCTCATGTAATAATTCCGTTAGCATTGTGAGCACTCTAACTCTCGTATACTTCATTTTTCAATTTTTTCAATTACCTCGTGAACTCTGTTTTCTTTAAATTACATCGCAGTTTTTGCTTCATTACAGCTAAACGAAATTAGAAACCATTTCCATTATATCTTCATCCGTACGTAAAAAAAGAAAATTATTTACCAAACTGAGCCTAAGTAACTACGCCTGCTCGGGAAAAAAATGTCTTACCTCTCTTTCGAAAAAAAACCTTGTAAATTCCGTTGTAAGAAAGACGGCCGCGAAAGAGAGAGGGAACGAGAAAACGAAAAAAGGGAGACAGGTAAAAATAGGGATACATTATGCGTCGGCTCGCCGAGTTTGAGGGCGCTCGAGCTGACTCCCGTCCTCGAGGCTAGCGAGACAGCCCGCACAGTAGCAACCCTTTTTCTTCTCTTCTAGCGGCTATTTTTAGGCGTATTTACGCGAGGGCCATTATGCCAGGCCGCGTATACCTATATATGTACGTCGTCGTGACCGGCACGTACGTATCTTCCCACCTAACCTCGCATTGTGCGAAACGAGCCTAAACTCTTAGCATAATTCCCCCGGCATTATCCGTGTATTCAACTTGTGAGTTCGTTCCCTCCCCGACCTCGCGTAAAAAGGGATAACTAACGTCTCGCATATAAAATGATAGCACTCGAGAAGTGCGTGAAGCCTATATAGGTGTATATATATATACTCTGTTACGGTGTTGTATGCCTTTCGGCTGGGTTAGCTTTGAAGGGGGTGGACTTATTTTTCTTCTACGACGACGACGACGAGGGTTCAGGGAATTAACACGTTACTGGTATAATTGTGGTCGATATAAATTGCTCTGACGCGTTAATTCGAGTTTCGCCCTTCCGCGTTGGGTATAGTACATGTATATATATGGACTGTGTATTGTTTCGCACACTGAGAGAAGAATATTGTTACTGTTAACATATTTATCTATTTGAAATACAACTATTTGACATGTTTAAGGATAACATGTGATATTGTAATAATTACAATATCTGTATTAACTAATAGACATTCAGATTTGAAAGTAGCTGATGGTAGAAGTTCTTGTAAATTGTAGTTTTTTAATCTAATAGTCAATTTTCTACCAGGATGATGTTGTTATATAACAATAAGGTTTAAAATAAAAACTTCGTTTATGTCCCTCATCAGGATAAACAATAAAAACATCCGAAACGTTGGAGTAAAAAACTAAATGGAGTTTTTATTTTAAACCTTTTTGTTATATAATAACATCATCTTGGTAGAAAATTGACTATTAGATTCAAAAACTACAATTTACAAGAACTTCTACTATCAGTTACTTTCAAATCTGAATATGTCTATTATAGTTAATATAGATATTGTAACTATTACAATATCACATTTTATCCTTAAACATGTCAAATAGTTGTATTTCAAATAGATAAATATATTAACAGTAACAATATTCTTCTCTCAGTGTAGTTAAAAATCATACAAGAACGATAAAAATAACGATCCTAACTTATTACAAGTAAATATAATTATATGTTAAACATATTCATACACATCTTTCTTGCACACAATCCTAGATATCCTTGCCCTCCCTCCACTTCCTCCAAGGCTCAAAACTCACTCAATCTATAGAACTATCTCTGGATTTGGTTAGCCATCCCCAAATCCCCCAATCGACCGTTAGGTATACAGCTGCACCACCACGCGTACTAGTTACACGTGCCATCTTCGCCCGTATCAATTATTCGTTGTTTCGGTGACGACTTCTGCGCGCGCGTACATCCACTTAACGAATTCGCCCGAGATATCCTCGAGTTCACTTCCTTCCCCTCCCCCCGATGAATTATGCACCGTCCCACCGCGGCTGTGAGCGCGCAGGCGCGTCAACGATAATAAACTGCCTATTTAAAATCAAATTTCGCGAGTTCAACGCGAAACTGGGTCGGCGTGAGCGTGTGCGCGTTCCAATTTCTAATTTAGCTCTTCAGAGGAGGGGAAAAAAGGAGCAAGGGCCACGATTTTTGGATGCGTGACGATGAGTGGTCTTAAAATTGGGGGTTTGTTTTTGTCCTGCGTCATTCGGCTGCGCCGTGAACGAGTATAGAAGTTGCTGCTAGATCATGGGGTCTATTAAAATTGGATGTTTGAGGGGTGTGAAAGGAATGTTTTATTGAAAAATATTTCGATGGAATGATGGTTTTGTAGGTAGAGATCGTGATGTGCTAGAAACGAATGTATTTTATGTAGCAATTAATTAAAAACATTATTAATATTCCTCTTTAATTAGAATAGCCTGCATAATTGTAACATAGAAAATAAAGCATAATAATAGAGAGTTCCATAAAATAACTAATTACGAATTTTGTTTTGTGTTGCAGGTGAGTTGCTGAAACGCACATTTAGCTTATCAAGCACAATAATATATATGTAAGTTGGAATTTGTGATATTGATTAAACAACAATCACACGTTTTTATACGTAAATTGGCATAACTATAACAAACATTGAGCTCATATAAAACATCTATAATAACATATTAGCTTCCCTGGTAGAAATTTATCTGTATAAAATGGACAAGAAGTTAGAAAATAACTAGTAAAACTGGCTAATGAATGGCTCTAATAAAACGATTTTTCGACCATTATTTGACTATTTCATAGATTGACGTCACAACAAAATATTCGTATTTGATTTTTTTACTAATTCTATCGTATATAAATGAACATTAAAGTGCATTGGATGGCTTACCAAAACATAAATAAATAACATTAACTAAAAAATCATTTGTTGTACTCCTTCTATGAATAATTCAGCAAAACTTTTATTTCTCCATCTGATTCTGTCTCTCTCACTCCTTATCATAACAGCAACCTTCTACTACACTGTTAAAAATTTTCTGAAATTTAAGATAAATTCTGAATATAACTTCAAAATTTTTATTAAATTTCAGTTAAATTTAACTGAAACTTCAAAAGTTTTATTAAATTTCAGTTAAATTTAACTGAATGAAACTTCGTAATTTTTAACAGTGTATAGCCATTTCCAGAGTAAAAAACTGATCAGTTTTAATACCTTTAAAATACTAATTCTACTTATTCTACTTATCGATCTATTAAATGGACATATAATAGGGGAAAAAGTGTTTCACCGGGAGCTAAAAACTGGACAAGATAAATTCCCATTTTATAGCAAGTTTCTAAAATAAATAGTCAGTTATTAGTTATAAAATGTTTTGGATTTTCAGCAGGGTTATGTCCAGCAATATTCTACCAACAATCCACACACCGTATAACCCTTTATCGAAATTTCTCGTAACAAAGCGACGAAATACCTCAACAACATAAACCATCCTCCAACCTCAGCACTCCATGTCCAGTCCCGCCCCGTCGCCGCCCTTTATAGGCGCCGACTGCGAAGCTGACAGCAACGAGGCCGCGAGCAGCAGCAGCACCGGCGAATAGATTCACGCGCGCGCGCGCGTTGGTTAATTACAAACGTTAATCTTCCAAGTTAAATTGTCTGTTACTAAGGAATTACGCGGCCTGGTGCGCGCCTGCAACGACAGAGACCTCTGCGATTATTTAACGCGGCGCGCGAAGAAAGTTCGGGCGCACGGCAAGCAATATTAACGTTGTTATACTGCAGAGTCGTGCAAAAGAATATTACGCGCAGCGGGGCTTGAAAGAAAGTCGAACGGTCGCCAGTCGATACGGGGATTAATGCGCGCGCGTTCGGCCAGTCGGCGCGGAGTTTGAATGGCGCGCGCGGGAGAGCTCTGTATTGACAAACACAGTTTATCGATTCGCGTGCGTGAATTATGTTTCTGCGTTGATTTATTGGACATTGGATTACTGGTAACGATTGATTTGACGAGGGAGCTGGAAGAGTACGAGTAATTATTCGGATTGATCTGAGCAATACGTAAAAACGTAAATGAAATGTAAATAATAATAAAAGGGAAATTGTGATTTCTTTCGGTGGGGTATGGGATCAAATAATAAATAACTCGAGTTCAGTGTATTTATTTGAATAAATCGCAAATATTAAGTCCAGTACACGGCATATTAAATTCGATGATTAAATATTATAAATGATATTTTATTATAGTATAAATCAAATTACTAAAAATATTCAACAAAATTTTCATAAATACTGCAATACATAATGCTATATTTCGTTTACACCGAGACTCCGTTCGGATATTTTATGGTGATACTTTTATTCGCAGTTACAGAAATGCCTTCGACATGTGGTATACATAATCATACGTGTAGGTACATAAAATGTAAAGATGCTATACACACGAAAAGAAAATAATAAAAATAAACTCGCCCCACCGACGAGCGCGTACGCTTCCCCCCTATAAAACATTTTCATACACCAAAAAGTAACGTAAAATATTTTTGAATAAATATGAAACTTTGATGAAATCCGCGGCAAAGAAAATGCATCGAGACCGAGTTTTCTCGTAAAAACCGTACGCTCGCTTCAACTCTCCACCTCACCCTCCGTCACCATAAATAAGTAACGTCGGCATGCATGTCGAATTCCATTATATATACAAACAAACACACACCCACACATCAGCCTCTCTCCCTCCCTCTTTCGAATAGTTTCCGTAATTCTCTTTTAAACTCCAACTTCGATCCTATGTCTTATTTATACCATAATACCGAACTTGTATCCCGCGGGCCGACCTCCGGCGCGATAAATCATGAACGAGCGCTTACTTTCGCCGAATGAATCCCTATACATAAAACACAATCTCATCTTCGGCGGCGACGAATTAGAACTTTCGGTTAAACAGTATATAACTGTGTATGTAGTGCTCGTGCCAGAGAGACAGAGAGAGGGTGTGAGAGTCAGAGAAACCAATCGGCAGAAGGTAACCGCGCACGAGGAATATTTCATTGGTTTTTATTCTCGACTCCGTTTATTTCTGCCTCTCTGGCACAGGCCTCATGCTCGCGCGGGCGCAATGCTTACTCTTTCATGCGCTAGTCGCACCTTTGATCTGAATATTTGAGGTATAAATTTTTGATCCGGACGGAGGAAAAGTGGAACTCGATAGTGGCAGCCGAAGCTTTCGCTCGCTGAATAATGCAGGCGCGTTTAAAATAAAAAGCAACCGTCGAATGCGCCGCGGCGCGCGTGTCACGCGGCAGATTGAACCGCGGCTTTAATGGAACACAAATTAAATCATTGATTATTCGCGAGTGCGCCGGGAAGGATGCCGAAATTTATACGCTCGCGACGAAGCCTTATAAATAGATGGCTTTATTGTCGTCTATACGTCCATAATTGATGCCAAGAAGTTGAGGCGCACACTGCGTGAATTATTTTGTCGAATTCGACTCTTCGAAATGTTGGATTGCGCATTTATGTATACCATGATATACTCCAGAAGCGTAATGGCCCTGCTAAATATAGCCCCTTTAAGCGAAAAACATATTCAGCGAGCGCGCATTAAACGTAAATTAATCCTAATTGGACGAGCTTAAAAATAAACCTCATTACTTGCCTTTCTAATCTAGCGTCATTAAATTCGACTCATAACAAGCGGTTCAGAACAGAGCGAGAATAAAAGAAAAGTCCAAACGTGTATATATCCAGGTCGCGCGCTAGCAAATCCTCGTAAAAGCGTCCGAAATTAAATGAAAATTGCGCGCATCGAGTCGCCTGGAAAATAAGAGCTGCGCGCATATAATAACCTCCGTGTCTCCTCGCCCAAAGGTATCTCTTCCGGTGCGTCGCGCTACAATTAAAACTCGCGGAATCGCTCCCAGTCCGCGTCAGCGCCGGGAGGAAATATTAATGGTCTCGGCGACGATTCGCATTATACACACGAGCGCACGGGTCTCCGGAGTAATCCCTTTCATCCCACGCGAATGGGGCGAAAAGGGACACGTGTGTCGAGAGAAAAAAAAGAAAGAAGGAGAGAAGAAAAGAAAGGAGAGCTGCTCTCGTACCTTTATAAATTTATGGGGCGCGTAATTTTTCAGCGTGCGGGTGTGTACGCGTACGCGGGGGGTGTACAGCTTCAACAAAAAAGAAAAAGAGGACCGGTATGGTGATGAGTCCTGTATATTTAAGACGTTTTTTTGCCTACGCGCGCGCGTTTCAAAGTCGACCAAGATGCCTGACTTTTTAAATAACGAAGAAAAACGGTCCGAGCGAGAGATAGAGCGAGAGAAAAAAAATAAAGAGTCGGGTGTTTATTACTTTTCGCGAAAAAACTTTTCTTATAAATATGATTTTCCCGTCTTATATCTTTTTCTTCTCCTTAAACTCGGCCGAGCTCGCGCTCTTTCTCACTTTGTTCCCGCAGTTCGGCCGCCTCTCTATTACCAATTAAAACTTTCAATCCCGAGCTTGCGCAAGAGCCAGAAACAAATCTATTTTTCTCCGCACCTCTCTTTATACCTATACACACACACACACACACACACACACACACACGCACGCACGCACGCGCGCACGCACACACACACACACTATACGCTGATTTATACAGACGCACAGGGCTTTTATAGCTTATCAAATTTCAGCGAACTTCCCTTCCGCCCCATGCAAAAGCCGTAAGCCGCGCGAACGATTCACTCGACTGGCCTGGGTATCGATTAAATTTCTCGCATTCCTCGATTGGCGCAGTCTTATCTCTACCTCGCGCTAGGATCCCAGCCTGACTCGCGTTACCAGTGACAAAGAGAGAGCACTGTTTTGAGCTAATAAAAATTCCATTCGGCAAAAGCGGTTCATATCTCTCTCTCTCTCTCTCTCTCTCTCTCTCTCTCTCTCTCTCTCTCTCTCTCTCGCTCTCTGTCTTATACGACGTCGTAACTCGAGCGGCGCGTGGCACGCGAGATGATTCATTTCACTGGGGGGATTGTTGTATGTGTGTGCTTTTATTGTCTACAGCAAGCGGTCGCGCGTGTATAAAGGTGCGGTGTAAGACAACGATTACGCTTCCGCTTGCTGTGTAAGCGAAATTAAATAGCGAGGTCGCGAGGCCGAGGGCGCTTAATGAGAGAATACGTGCGGGTTTCGGCGGCTCGTTTTGGATGGTGTTTTATGGCGATTTCGAGATAAACGTAATTTTTTCCGAATTTTATCTATTATTTTCCAGTGTATTAAATATATCATAATTTTCATTATTTCGAGTATTGCAGTGAAAATAAACTGTCATAGATACAATATATAGTATTGATTTCGCTCACGAATAATTGAAAATTGTGAATATAAGTTTGTTTTTATATGCATTTTTCATTTTCTGTTTAACAATATAAAAATACCCGTTTGTACATCTTACGTGCATTTATAAATGATTAATAAATATCAAAACGTCATTTTTCGAATAAAACATCAAACCCAGCTATTGAATTCGTACTATTGAAGCCAGCGAGTAAAAGCGTACAATTGCCAAATTGGCGCTTTCCTCAAAGCCATTCAAAATATTTATTTGCAATTCATGGGATAGAATTCGCTCGACATAATCAAAGAAACTCTCTTCATTGCTCAGGCAAAAAAAAACGCGCACACACGCGTACTCAAGTCGAAAAGCAACGTCCTGTTCGTCGAACGCATTTCTCTTATATAACAGTGGGTGACAAAGCATCCTTCCTCTCTTTCTCTTTCCTGCGCAAACGTCGAATCAGGGACGCGCGCGCTCGGCGATAATCGACTTCTCTTCTCCTGGTCACGTAAAAAATTGGAAGTCGCGCGCGCTCTTCACCTATACCCGTAACTCTCTCTCTCTTTCTATCTTCTCTATCTTTCTCTCTTAGCCGGTACTACGTATCGGTGTATTTAGAAGGGATTCCGCCTTTATGCCGGAAAGGGCCAACCCCTGCTGTGCTTTTTTCCCGATAATTAAAGACGCGGGAGAATGGAAGGGGGGGGGGGGGGACACGGGACTTATCGCGGTCTCGCTTGCGGATTTCACGTTTTGTTGAGTCTGCCGCTTTCCTGCGCGCGAGAGCGGATTAAGAAGGGCGGAGAGAGAGGGTGAACTTTTCGGGAATTTAACTACGAGGATCGAGAGAGAAAGACAGCGAACGAGACCAGTCGCGGTTTTGCCAGAGCGGAGTTTTGGTGGTGTTTTTGTGTTTTTCGCTGATGCTCGGAAATGAAAGTTGTGAAGGGAGGAGCGAATTTATGTATAAAAATTGCAGGATTCCCCTAACGAACTGCATTGTTATGCGTCCTGATTTTAACATGCCTCGATCGAATTGAAATTTGGTTGTATGAAATAAATTTTTTATATTTTGAATATCAATAGCGTAGTGATTGTTGTATATGAAAAGACAAAATCATGCGATATTTAATTTCTTTATCGCTGATTAATTACACAATTTATAAAAATATCTAAAACAATGTTCTCAATATCAATCTGATACCTTTATTATATAATAAGCAGACAATAAAGCCACTATATCGAATCGATCGATGAAGGGCCCAGTAATTAATTTTTCCTCTCCCCTGGCTTCACTAAAACCAGAAACCCCCGGCACTCCCGCGCTTCGAATAGCTCGATATACGACACTAAAACAATACCCTGTCGCGCGGCGCGCGTCGCCTCAAAGAGGCGTAATTAACGTAAAACCCCGATTCTCTTCCCGCCCCTCTGCGCACCGCAATCCGTTTTTCACCGTCTTCTCCCCCACCGCGTGACCTACTCCTATACCTCTTCGCGCGGCAAGTAGAATACGTAGCCGGGTCTAGCCTCTATATTCTTCACTCTACCTCCACGACGTCGACTTAAATTGCCTCTCTATAGCGGGCGCACCCGTCCCTCCCCATAAATCATCGCTCGTGCCCCCGAAAAAAAACGCTAAGAAATTTATGATTCGCGATAATTTCGCTAAGAGCCGCGTGGCGCTCGATATTTATGTCGATAAGTTGGATGTGTGCGCGTATGTTTTCTTTGGCCTCCGCGAGAGAGATCAACGCGTGTTTACCCGCGAGACGTAGTCGCGAGTGAACAGCGCGATATATATATACTCACTTCGGAGCACGGCCCGATCATTTTTCTCGGCGCCGTGTCGATAGCGCGAGACGAGTAGTCGAGACGACGCTCGCTTTAAATTCTCGCCTCGTAAACAAGGCTTATCGCGTCGAGGAGCGCGAGAGAGAGAAGGCTAGAGATGAGCCGTGAGCACTACCAACGAGTTTTTTTTTGCGATGGCGCGCTTTTTCGTAATGGTCGCCGATGATGAATGTCTGCGTCTTTTAGAATAAAAGGATTTTCCTGGCGAATTTTATAGCAGGGTTTGAGAGTGGTTAGTACTGTGAAGTAAAAAATCTTAAATTGATAGGTTGAAAATTGCACGAGTGAATTGATAATTTAGGAATATGACTATTCTTTGTGGTGAATAATGTATAAGCTTTTAAATATATTTTATCTAACTTATAAAAAACTTTATTATTCCCAGTAATTTGTTTACTAAATTAAATCCATTTTATTAATATGTAAGAATATTTTAATGAATTTTGAAAAATATAATACGTTTATATTTGATACATTTTTAAAATGTATAAATTCATTATGCTAATCAAAAATAAAATAAAATATTGATTTTTTTTATGAATTATACGATTTGCAGATATTATACGCAAACTTTTAGATTCTTATTTTGACATCTATTACTGAAATAAAATAATAAAATGTAGTATTTGTCGAAAGTACAAAAGATAAAAATTTTAATCAACGAGAAATGTTTAAGAGATAATCAATAAAAAGGCAAGCTACGTCTCCTGTTTATTTTATACGTGCTTTGCTTTGCAGCAATAAAATGTGGTTAATCAATTCGAAGCTCAATGAGGCTAACTTTTTAGCTTAGCTATACTGTGGTCGTGTCTTACGGAAACCATCCAATTTTATGACGCTCTAAATTTCTCGAAGTGGATATGTACAACCACACGCGAATTTCGGGAAAACTTTCCATTCTAAGTATACATAAAGCTAACTTGTCGCTATTAAATAAAACCTTAAGTGAAACAAGTTTTATCTTTTTCAGAAATATTTTATGAAATTTTCAATTTATTAATTTATCAATTTATTTTTGTATAATAAAGCGAGGATAATTAAATAATTAAATTTTATTACATTAATATTACAATTATATACTTATGCGAGAGCGGCAATTTATGTTTAATACATATAAATTCCGGGAAATTAACAATTTAATGAACTACTAGTAATTAAAAACAATCAATACAGAAATAGCATACAGTGAAAAATTTCATAAAATTAATTACAAATACAAAATAAATTAAATATTTTCCTGCAAATTCAAACAGATCATTTAAATATACCCGCGCACACATTTCCATTAGAATTTCTAATTTCGTTTCTATTTATATTTCTAAAACGTGATTTTTCCCAAACTCCACGAGCAATTATCGCGGCGTTTGGAGCAAACGACCTTGAACTAATAACCCACAAAAGACGGAACGAATGTACACAAATAACACATACACACATATACATATATATACAGATACACATTCGGTTAAAAAATATGGCCTCATTTGATTACAAAACTTTAAATTCCTCGCGCTAAACTCTAGCGATCGCTCCCTTAAGAAAACACACAATGGCCACCGGGGGTGTAGCTCGGAGAGAGGAAAAAAAAACAGAGAGCGAGAGAGAAAAGTGGGAGTAGAATTAACGGGTATAAGTGCCAAGACCAGTCTGCCCGCTCTAAAATTAAAGAAAAACCAAGTAAAGAGGTATCTTTTCTTCCTCCCTTCCTTGCTTTAATTTCCCGCCACCTTCTTTGTAGCGCTTTTTTAACTCGCTGCTATATGGTGTATATGATTCTTCGATTTACGAACTAGAACCTTAAAGTGGAAAACTAGTTTTTTTTGTGCATACTTTACATAGCTTTATAGAAGAAAAACGTAAAAAAATCAATATACATTACAGAGAATGAATTCTTAGAATAGTTTTCTTGCCCTATACGTAATAAGAGATACCTATGTCCTTATGCATTAACATTGCATCAAATGTGTGTGTTTGACCTGGAAAGTCAGCGCATAATAAATTGATTAATCTCTTTAAAAAGAAACCTCTTTTTTTCTTGTATGGAAATGAGTCTTTTAACCCAGTTTCGAAAAGATAGATCAATTTGTTAAATGCATGTCACTTTTTACGTGGAATTCAGGGTATTCCATAAAATTATTGGAGAGTGCTCTTCACACATTTAGTATCAAAAAGTAATTACGTTAAGTCTTTTGTCAATTACTATATTTTCGACTGTATTTTCACACGGTTAGTCTTTGCCTTTTAATACTATAAAAAAATTTTTTTAAAACAATTTGTCAATAAAATATTTCTAAATTTTTTCAAAAAGAAGTTATCTTATTTAATATTCAAAACGACGTAAAAACCTCGCTTTCTTCTCCAATCTCTCGACCCGAAAACACACTCATAATACGTACACCCGACATATATACCGAAACCCATAAAGACACGTACGGTCAGTCGCTCTAAGCTTTAATTAAACCCGGCCGCGACCGTGTATTTATGCTTCGCTTAATGCGGGCCACTCTCACTCTCTCCCTCTCTTTCGGCACTCTAAATCTATACACTCGCAGCCTCGCAAGTTTGCCCATAATATAGCATCGACAATCGCGCTCGCATGCACGTGTGGTGCGCTAAACGAGCCGTGCTTTCTCCTCTGCGTTTACGAGTTCTTGCATTTTTTACGGGGCCACGCTGGCGCCGTTTATTTTTTCCTCTTCTCCGAGCGTATCGGCTTTTCCGCTTCTATATAGCTGGCGTGCGTGCGCGCAAGAGGAGAAGCTTCGCTCGCTTTTCTCGCGCCCAGGAATATATTTACGAGGAGGAGCGTGGAGGAGGATGACTTCGCTTCTTTTTTTTTATTGGGCGATTTAAAAGTTTCTTTTTTACAGAGCGAGAGTGAGAGAGAGATAGTATAGGGAGATGGATTGTCGAGGGCGAAGATGGTCGAGAAAAGGCAGCGGTTGGTTGAAACAGATGCGATGGCAGATGCGGAGACGTTGAGATTGATTTGTGATGCTGCTGTCGCGACTTTTTTAAAATTTTCTTTGCTTAGTATAATAATAATTTAATTTTTTCAAGTTGAAAGAGTGTAAACGATGAATTACATTGTACAAGCATCTTTGCGATTTGTCGCTACAGAACTCATAATTCGAAACAATGAAAAGAGGAGTGTCCCATCAAAATACAACCATTAAAAGACGAAATTGTAATTCTTATCCTAATATCAGCATCAGCGATCAACTTCCGTGAAACTGCTACGACTAACTCGTATAACTGCCCCATTCGACAGCGGGAGTATCTTCACGAGGACTGATTCAATTTCAAAAACGTGCGCGCGAGAATCGTAAAATCAATTTACCCCCCCCCGTATATACCGTTAACGTTTGAATTCTCCGCGCAAGTTTAACCGTCGGCAGGCACAGGCACGTATAAGCCGTAAAAGGCAAAGCACTCGCGCCGAGAGGAAAGATGCTCGGGGGACGTTTGACGAGGCTCCGGAGTATTCGCATTTCTTTGATTTATGTATCGCTTCGTCGTCCTTCACCCATATATATAAATATATGTATAAACGTAGGTCGCGAAACGAATTCCGGAACAGCAGTATGTACTGCTCAAACGCAGGCGAGTATTTGTTAACCAAATGCACACGCGAGTGCGGACGCGTTCGCGGAAAAATAAAGGTGGATGGCGAGAGGAAGGGACGTGTTTGCAAACATATTTCGCGCGAGATATTCTGTTCGATATTATTGCGATTCTTAAGTTTTGCAGAAATATAAAATTAACGGTGATGGGATTGTTGGTCGGTTGTGCTTGAACGCGATTAATCATTCGCCGAACGCATTTGTTTGCGAAATAACAAGATTAAATCTGGGAGATTCCGAGAAACTCGTTACCACGCTGAAGTGTTGAATGGAATAAAAAACTGAATAATTATTTCATGGTATGGAAATTTGCAACTCTTTGCGAGCTTTCGCGTTTGTTTACCAACGAGTATAAAGCTGCGCGCGAATCGGAATACTTAGGGAAACTCGAGGCGATATTGAAAAAGTACGTAACAAGATCCATAACGATACATACCTCGCGGAAACTTCAAGTTTGTCTTATTTTTAGTTCCCGCGCGTTTTTAATTACGCCAATTTACGAGCTCGATTCGGTATCGTTATATACAGCAGCTTATTCCTTTTTTACGACGCGCTCGAAACTTTTCCCCCCTCCACGCTTTTTGCGCTTAAACGAGCCAAGGTCAATTTTTTTTTCCTTATAACGGGGTCGTCGACCATCACCACCCCGCACTATACCGCCGCGACTGCGGCATCACATTATAAACAGCGCGCGCGGAGCGCAGACACGCGAGATTCCACTTTATTATAGAAAACTGACACGTAGGAATAACTCGTATACTTGCCCCTCTGGAGAGTCAGATTGTAGAGATAAAGAGAAAGATAGAGACGTAAACCCAATGAGTACACGAGCAGTGTGTATGTTTATTACTACTTCCCCTTCTTATATGAGCATCGCGCGTCTGTATATACGTAGACTCAGGCCGCGTTTGCACAAATGGGCTCGTGCGTAAATAAGCTCGTAAACGCTCGCGCTTCTCAGCTCTCGAGACTATCTGTGCGTAGTTGTTTGACTGCTGCTGTGCTGCTGCCTGCATAAATGGCCCACCGCCGCGCCTCCTGTATGTGTCTGTAATATACGCGCCTGTTGTGTGTATGTGTGCTACTCTGTTTAATTATGTAAGTCCGCGGGAATTTTATAGCGTGCGAAGAAGATGCGAGCGCAGCAGGGAATCCCGAATATAAACTTTTTACTCTTTTCACCTATCGGTCTCGCCGCGCTATTTTCGGGTGATACTGCGTGCACGCTGGCCCAATTATTGTACGTGTTGTATATACACGCGCGCGTTTCCTTGCGCCCGGTTCTGGAATTCCGCTGCGTGTGCTCTTATACTGGAGTTATTTTTGAGATTCGTATACATGTATAGCTGATGAGGTGAATTTATAAGCCGCGGCCGCGAAGAATACAAGCGTGACACAGGGGTAATTTTATTTCGGCACGATTGACCTACTATTGCCGAAATCTGATCGTTCGCGAATTGAAGTAAAATTAAATTCTTCATTCGATTAATTTTCAAGTATCCGAGCCATAAGTTAATTATAAATTGTACAAAATCACCGGTAAAGCGTGACAAAGGCTAACTGAGAATTCAATTAAATATCTCTTTTTAATTTCCGATCACTATAGTCGTCATCGATCTTCTAATAATATACACCTAGACCCTTCCTATTTTCATAAAATTCCTTCCGATACCTTTCGCATTGTATTATAATTAAACCATATACCACGCGCAAAAGAATTATCTAATACCCCCCGCCCTAAATACAAAAATCGTGCACTCAATGCCGGTCGATCCGCCTTAATTACGCCATATTAAAAGCGAAAAAATCCGATATGCAAATATACCTTTTCCTCTTCCTCTTTCCCCCGCGATCCCCGCGCCAGTGACGAGCTAATCCAAGCTAATGAAACGCCGATGGCTCGCGGAATATACATACTTTCCGCCGCTTAAAATTCACCGCGCACCGAGGCAATCTATATATGACGCAACTTCTCTCGTGCATCCCGCGAGAAATAACGCTGCCAGTGCAGCGCGCGGCTAATGAAACTACTATACTGCGTGCGCGGCCACTCCTCGATGCGCGCGCTCGGCGAATTCAACTAAATTAGAGAGCCATTTCGCGGCGCGCTCGCGCTAAATAATTAAATACGAGATCGATACTTCGCGTGCGCGTTAACCCCTTAAGCGACGGGGCAACATAGTACCTATGTGTGTGTATAGGTCGAGTGCGTGCGCTCGTCAACGCCGCACGTGCGGGTGTTTGAGCGGCGCCCCCGCATGTGCTTGCCGTGTATACGCGCAGACACGCGCACGCTAGCTCGGACGCTCGTAGCTTCGCTCAAAGTGCCACCCCTCCTCTGTACAGAGGACGACGTGTGCAAGCGTGTATGTGTGCATGCCTCCCTCTGGGCTCTCTCCGTTTTTTTTCCGCCTTTGGTGCGCCTCGCGCGCTCTGATCTATCTTGTTTGCCGTCGTAATCGTCGGGTGTCGCTGAATACGGCTTTGGGATGGGTATATATACTCTTTTTGCATTCGTGTGTATATTTAAATTTTTGAGTTCTTTCTTTGAGAGAAAAGTTGTGGTGAATTTCCTTTTTTTTTATAGGAATATTTCTAGTAATTGGGAAAATCGTCGGTGGTCGTAACCTTTTAACAGAGCTACTATGGTCGAAAAAAGGAGAAAGGGTACGTGGCGAAGGGAAAACAAGCCTTTCAACTAATGGAAAAGCTTTTAAAGTTCGCCCATTATGCTGCGTAGATGCATTAACGTATTTTGAATTGGAAAAAAGGCGAATCCGGTTCGACGTATTTTTATAGAAATCGCACGAGCCTATATCTATACATTGGTTTATTTAAATGTTTTACATCAGACTATTTAAAAAAAATTATTTTTCCTCGTATACTCATGTTTGCTTCATCTAAAAATCAGGAAATATTTGAGAATTTTTGCATCTCCATAACTACAACACACGCAGCAAAAAAATCTAAATGCACTTCATTCAGAGACGATAAACAATCCTCATAACAATATAAAAAAATTACCTCTCATTCTCTCTCTCCCCAGCTAAACACTATTCAACTATCTCGTTCCGCTCTGATTACCCCGGGTAACTTTTATAAGTTCTCGCACTCTTGATATTCCCTAATTGCCATAACACCGCAACAGCCGCGCCGTAAACAACGCCATCAAAAATATCCTTTCTCTCGTAATTCTCCCTCCGTGACTTCACTTTCCTCCTACGCTCCTTTCACTCTCTCTCCCTCTCTTTCTTTCCCTCGATGTTACCGTGGGCGCGTGTTTCGACAAGGCCGCAGCGACGCGCCGTCTATGTGTATAGCAGCGTACAATTTTTCGCAACGGTGGAGAGTTTTATCTGTATATATGTATCTGTGTATGTTGTTGAAGGTATAATGACCGGGCCATTTGTTCGCGCGTGTATACGTGGGTGGTAGTATCGCATCGTGTTGTTGTGCGCAGGATTTTCCGTGATCTTGGCTCGCCGTTTTTTCGTGACCGCGGAAAAGACGAAAACCGAGGGGAGAGCTCAGCATGGCACACGTGGTTGTGAAAAACCTGCGGCGCTTTTGAGTTTGCGAAATTAAGCGATGTAACCTGTTTGGGATATTAAAGAATTATTGTTGATTCACCCCTGGCAGAAATTCATCTATATGAAATGGCTAAGAAGTTAGAAAATAGCTAGTAAAACTGACTAATTAATCGCTATGATGAAACGATTTTTCGACCATTATTTACCTATTTCTTAGATTGACGTATAAAAATAAAATATTCGTATTTAATTTACTTACTAATTTTATGTTTGGTGAAAGAGGATTAAGGATGGCTTACCAAAATATAAATAAGTAACGTTAACTAATAAATCATTTGTTGTACTCCTTCTATGAATAATTCAGCAAAACTTTTATTTCTCCATCTGATTCTGCCTCTCTTACTCCCTTATCATAACAGCAAACCTTCTACTACCTATTCCCAGACTAAAAAAACTGATCAGTTTTAATACTTTTAAAATACTCAAGAACAAGCTTGTGCTTGTCTTCGAAAAACTCATTCTATTTTTCAATCTATTAAGTGGCCAAATAATAGGCGAAAAAGCGTTTCACCGTGAGCTAGAAACTGAACAAGAAAAATTCCTATTTTATAGCAAGATTCTAATATAAATGGTCAGTTATTAGTTATAAAATGTTTTGGATTTACACCAGAGACAACAGGATATGAATATTGTATAATGTTTAATTTCCGCATATAATCGCTAAATACTGTATCATTAAACATGTATTCGAATCTTACCACAAACCGTATAGATTCCTATTTACATTTCATAATATATTCGTTCCCTTCTATGCGAGAGTACACGCGCCGTGTATATATAGGTACAATTCCCCATCCCCTCTAACACTCGCGAGCGAGTCGGGTAATCGTCCCAGGCCCTTAGCACGCGCGCGCGCTCTATCAAACGCTTTGACTCGCGAAACGCGAATTCCGACGTTATTTGCTTTTTCGCGACAGGGGCTTATACTCTCTTTTTTCCTCCAGTTCATCCGAGGCTCTCTCTCTCTCTCTCTCTCTCTCTCTCTCTCTCTCTCTCTCTCTCTCTCTCTCTCTCTCTCTCTCTCTCTCGCTCATTTAAACGCGAAGATCGCTATACACACACAACGGTGCACTCGTACGCGTCGCCGTTTGATTAACTCCGCCCGTATTTCGGAAATCCCGAACGGTTATCGGAAAAAGCTCGGAATTTCGAGGAATATACGTATCCGTTTGACGACGACAGTAGGAATAAAAAGACGCGAGAAAGGGGGAAAACGTTTGAAAACTAATCAGCGATGCCGTATTGCGCGTGCACAAACAAGACACGCGCGCGTGTTTTGTCGAGGGAGCAGCCAATGACGGGGTGTTGTTTTCGCGCGAAATATGAATTCGGACCCGCGTGATGTTTGCGCGCCTTGCGAGATATGGTAATAGGTAGTCGAGTGAAAAATTGTAGCTCGCGCGCGACGAGGAGACGTGGAGAATATTGGATGTATGTTATAGTAGCGCAGTAGTTGTGTATATGCGAACTTTGGCGCGCACTGGTCGAGATACACTTCGAGGAGAATTTTAGATGGGCCGATGTGAACTGCTATACGCGGAAATGAATTGTTGCACTTGCGCGGCTATTGTTGTTGCGAAACAGTAGTTTATTATTCAGCGCCTGCTGTTCGATTTCGTCTGCCCGAATAAGTTTGTATAAATTACCCGTACGCGAGATGCTCTGTGTTGCGAGTTTGTATTGTGTTTTTATCTAAATTACCTCTGATTACGCTGTTGAACTTTGTTGAATGGTTCGTACGATATGTTATTTTGAATTTATTTATTGGATAATATAAAGTCACGATGAGTTATTGACGATAAATTATATATAAGTACATTGTCTAGTTTATAATAACGATAACAGTAGTTCCGATGATCCTCATTTAAAGGACACTCATTTTGAGATGCATCCCTTTCCATGTAGGTAAAAATAAAACGATTGAGAGCTCGTACGTCGACATATACTACTTAAAAATTCTCGTATTTTTATTTGCGTCTCTCCACATCGATAAAAGCACCCTACTTTCCGGGAATGAATACCTTCAAAAATAGAATCGTCATCACAGCGAAGGTACGTTTATTTCTCGGAATTGACACGAGTATCACGAATAAAAAGAGTCTCTGTCCCGGAAAAGGGTAGTTTTTAATTTTAAAGTTGAACGACCTCAATTAGCAAATAGAATCTGGCGGTTAGAGTAACTCGCTCGCGCGCGCGCCAGCGCACATCGGGTTGGCACGCTAAGGCCCGTAGTTAATAGCACGCAACGTCGAGGCGAAATGAATAATTTAATAAATACGGACCGGTACAATGATAAACGCAATATTTTATGCGGAATTCGTAAATCTAAATGTGATCGTAGGAAAACACTGTTTGCTTTATTTTTTTTTTGGGTGAAACATAAGGTATTTTTGTAGATCTTTATCTTCTCATTATAAGAGTTTTTGTAAAAGAAAGCCTCCAAGTAAAAGCTTATAATACAATACTCTTATTCTAAAGAGTATTTTTAAATATATTTGTAGCTTGACTTTATTAAAATTAGTTGTAAATAACATATACAATGTAACAGTATCGCTGTCGTACCAGAACTACAAAACATTAACAAATATGATAACTTTTTAAAAACTTTTCACTACCTAACTTCTTTCAGAATACCCGAACATGTATATTCGTCCTCATTATTTTTAAAGCATTCCCGCATAACGAGTTCCGAAGCGAATGTCACGCTCTTCAACTTTTTTTTCTCTCTTCCTCTTTTCCAGATGAACTTTCGAACATCCATCAGGGGAACATCACGCGGGACAAGACGAGAATCAATATTGTCCGGTCTGACGTGGACTTTCCTCGAGGCGGCAAAAAATTGAGGTACGTACGCTGACCCAGTGCTCTCGTCATAAAATACCCGTAAAATACACACACACACACACACACACACACACACACACACACACACACACACACACACCCACACCCACATACACACACACACACACACACACACACACACACACACACACACACACACACACACACACACACACACACACACACACACACACACACATATATATATATATATTCTTCTAAAAATACGTCCCTCGCACACGTGCGCGCGCATGGTATATCCGCGCGGACGGACGTGTGTGACAGAGTTTTACTCTTGAAATATTGAAAACGACGAAAAAAAAATTATCCCGCGACAGACGCGACAAGAGAGAGGGGAAGAGAGATAGAGAGCGAGACCTCACCGTCCGCGGTTATAAAGATTTCTCTTTGCCGGGCGGTCAGAAGCGCGACCACACGTGCGGAATACGTTTTTCGCAAATGTATTTTGCACGAGAAGCTGGAGTACTCGGTCGTAGCCGCGCGGCTATCGCAATTAGCATTAATTAACATGCAGATGGCGCTCGCACGGGTAGCCGAAAAATGTAATCACGTTTATAGTTTTGCATGCGTTCTGCGTTTTCTCGTTTCTTCATAGTGACAGATTTTGTGGATCATCTCTTTGGTTCAAAATTGCTGAAAAGCCGGGTTTCATTCGATATTTAATGTCAGTTTTGGTTAGGACGATTTAATCATGTTTCTATTTGCCTGAATCAGTGGAATTTTCATCCGACAGAAAATTGGGCTTCAAATTCTGTACGTTCTATTCCAGCAGAAACTTTGTTTCTCTGTGAAAAGAAAAAATGCATTTGGAATTTTTTCCGACAAACCATTTTCCTAGTACAAGTAACTGTAATAAACAATTAACTACGGCAAAGTGAACAACATACCTTTGACACAAGGTATTTTTTCGAAATTCGCGTTAGAAAAATAACGTTCCAGATCGATAACAAAAATTACCTAACCCATGAAACTATATCTTTTATAACTCTATAACACTGATAACGCACTGAGAGAAATGTTTCCTCAAAATGTTTATATTTAACATGGCATTGTAACTATTAAAATATATATGTTAATAGTTACAATGCCATGTTAATAGTTAAAATACCATGTTAAATATAAACATATTCTTCTCTCAGTCCATTACGAAAAAAAAACCTCATCATCCAAATTCCCATAATCTCTTCTTTATTCTCAAGAAATAAATTTAAAATTCAACTACCAACTTCCTTCTATCGCCCAAAAACAATCTGCCTCCACCCTTACCCTCTCAAGCATCCCCGCCCCACCCTTAAACCTCTCCGCGCTTAGATTTGTACCCCGGCAAAACCTCCAAACGCGGTCAAGAAGATCCCCCGCTCCGATAAAAAGCGCGCCACCTCGCCTCGTATCAATTAGCGTTGTGGGGCGCAAGTTCGGTAATAATGCCGCGGCGCGCTCGGATTACTCGCGCGAGAAAGAGCGAAGGCCAGCGCGCACTCCAATTTAATAATTACCGGAGCGGGGGGACGATGCGCCGAGCGCTTGGGGGGCGGCGAGTGTGCCACCGCGGCCGGGGAACTTAATTAAAACGACGCCAAGACACGTGAGATCGTCATTTGGAATGTAAATAGGGCCCGGCAGCTAGTCGCCCCTTCTGTTACGCGCGCGTGACCGCGAGAATCCTAGGAGCGGCTCTGCTCCCTCTCTGTAGCAGGACTAAGCTCCCCCCTTAACTCTGTCGTCGTCTCTTCCTCCATACCCTATGCAGATGTCCATTAGCCCGAGGGTTTTGCGTGTGTGCATGAGCAACTGGGTTACGGAGAAGCAGCTCTCGCTTGCTTGCCCGCTTGCTCCTCCCCGCGTGTATTAATACGTTTTTCTGAAGAGCGCGCTGGCACGCGAGCCGTGAAAAACTCTTGCCGCGTTTATATGTATGTGCGGGTGACTTGAAGGGCTGGATTCGATTTTGCCGTCTGGGAGACAGTTTTTTTAAGGTATGTGAGGCGGTATTTTAAAGCTTTTTTTAGGAAGTATGCAAATTCTTCAGAAATACTTCTTGTGCGAAAGTGCTTTTGAAGATATTTATTTTTAGCCAATTAATGTGGCAATAAGGAGTAACTTTGTGATCGCGTGTTCAATGTAAGACTGAATTAAGAATCATACTACTTAACACGCGATAATATTATAAATCGTGTGAGTATAACTGAATTTATGGAAATATCGTACAAGTAATTACAGTCTTTTCTAAATTATACTAATGATTTTAAAATAAACAACGAAAAATGATACATAAATATTATGTGATACGAATACAATGGTCATATTTGTATTTACTGATATTTTGGAAACTTTTCAGGCACATTGTTATTTTAATATTATTCATAACATATCGTTTTAAATATTAACATACATATTTGCACGCTATTATTGTAGCCAACTGTATACAATTGCTTTTCACTCTATTCGTGAGCGAGGTATAAAATTAATAAATCTTACGTAATCTGAAAGCACGATCAAATCTCCTGGTAAAGCTCAAGCAGTTTAAGTAAAATTTACAATTCAATTTATGAAATAAATCGTATGAAGATTACATTTCGTTATAAAAATTAAATTAACGAAAGGTAGTCGGCTATCTATAATCATTATCAATTATGACTAACTATTTTTTTCGACTCGCATTCCCGTTCATTCAGCCACATTATATTTACCCCTAAGTTACTTTCAGCACGAAATTCACCTCAGCAAACTCGCATGGCATCTGAAAATGGAATTTCCGCGCACATCAACTCCCCCCTCTATACTCCGCGATCGATCAATCACCGTATCAACTAAATTAAAAACTCCTAAAAACACACATAATCCCTCTTGCTCAAACTCTGACGCCCGGGAGCGCTCTCTTTCACCCCTCGCGCGACGAAAATTCATCACCTCGGCAAAAGAAAACATTGATCAGAGTCCATTCACCGCAACGTTCCGGAGGAAAAATTGCCGCTTTCTCCCTTTCGTATGCACACACACCACCTCCATCGTAACCTTGCGCAACAATTATGCCTATGTACAACACGTATATGTACTCAAGCGCGCGTGATCATACTAAAATCAGCGAGGGGCTCGCGAAGACGCACAGCACGTGCGCGCGTATACCCTCGTTTTTCCATATGTGCCACGAGGTAGAGAAGAGGGGCGACGGCAGCAGTCTGACCCGAATTCAAGCTCAATCACAGGGGAAGCGAGGGGAGAGACCGAGAGGGACGGATGTACAGATATAAATACGGGGGAAACGCCTCGCCCTCTCGTTTCTCCCTATTCTCCGGCAAATAGGGTGGCGTATACAGCAAGAGATAGAGAGGGGTGGAAGGGGGCGAAAGGATGCTACGAGGCAAGGGTAAGGCCGTATTTTCAGGATGCAGACAGGCGCGCGGGTGTACACTGAAGAGGGAGGAAGAGGAAGAGAGAGAGAAAAGGGTAGAGACCGCGTTTACCCATTGATTTTCCTTTTGCTCTATTTCTTTTCCCGGCTGTTCGCTGCGCGCCCGCGCGTGCATGCGCTAGCTACTACTACACGCTCCCTTTCGAGCTGTGTTGCAGTGCGAGCTTTCTTTCGGCGTTTTCCGCTCGCTCTGCGATTTTCGCTGATTTCTCCGGACGAGAAGTAGGAAGAGGGTGAGATGAGGGGAGTGCATTTTGGTTGGATTTTGATAGGTCGGCGTAAAGGGGAGATGCGTATACATAAATGATAACGAACTGTGCTTTTGATATTACTGCGATGCGAGGCATGCAGGAACTACAGAATTTAGCTTGGTTTGCAACTTTTTTTTAGTAGACATCGGGAGATTGTTTTGGTATCCCTTATATAAATTGAGCATTCGAGATAATCTATTTTGCCCTCGAACGATCTCGAAATCTCGAATAATCGAATTCGTCTCGAATCTTGAAAGGAGAGAACCAAAAGACGAAACAGTGGCGCGCGTAGCGCGCTGATTAACGCTAGTGTTATTATATTTTTTGATTAAAAAATATTATACTTGTGTAATAGTTTTATCATATTTAGATTGATAATCATCAATTAGAATTGGTCTGTAATAATTATGTAACATTGGAATCAATTATAATAATTAGCTTAGCTTATTAGGTCCTGTAAATTAGCTTAACTCAATAACGTCCTACTACTATAATAGGGCATTATAATAAACTGAATAGTATAATGTCGATATTGATTGTAAATAATAATTATAATAATCGATGTATTGTACAAACTATAAAAGGCTAATTAATTTTTTCTTCATCTGAACATATTAAATCTCTTTACTTTTATTTTCTACAAAGATATAGTAATCTCAACCGCGCCACTATCCCTTCACCATTCCCCAAGGAATTAGAAAAAAAAATCGACCCAACTTCGACGCCAAACTGCAACGAAACCCACATCACAAAGAGGGTCGAACAGCAGCACAACTTTCACTGCTCAGCAGAAATATATAACGCCGCGCGCAGCCGCGGCGTTCGGCGGCTCCGTTCGAAAGGAGGCTGCATATACACCGCCACTACTGCTACTACCACCACCACATCCGCACACACGAGGAACGCGCATGGGCGATTTTCGCAGCGTCAGTCGCATCGGACGCGGTTTGTTGACTGCGAACGCGGACAACTTCTGCCCAACCCCCCACAATAAAGGAAATTAGCCTGTCTCGGGGACCTCCGAGAAACTTTTCCTCCTTTCTTAGCTCCTCCTCTCGCTCTCTCGCTACCTTCGGGCCGAGGCAGATAATAGTTTCATTTCTGGCGGAGATTGCAATTTTCCGGGAACGAGCTTACTTCGAGAGAGTCGAGCGTACGTGCAAAAACTGCGCGGTATTTTTAGTAATTGGATGTGCTCTCCGCGTGCTCGCTGTATTGGCTGGGCATTTGTTTCCATGCTGATTCCGGGCGGAGTGCGAGGGTAAAATGTGCAGGATGCGGGGCGGTCGGAGACCGTTAATGAACACGTGCTGGTTGTGTAATGCATTTTGTTTTTAATTCCGCGACTAATCGGGCAATTAGGTTTGCTCTGTTTCAATGTATAGGTTTGCAACAGTTTTGCTGAGAAATATTTTATACTTTAATCTCGTTGTTATCGCTAATAATAAAAGAACGGATTAAATTTTAAGGATTAAGTTTTAATACGCGATTCAATTAACATCACGTTTTACTGCTTTTATTAAAATTTTATCCAGCTGATGAAGTGTAATTGATCGTATAAACTTATATTGTATAATATTTTATATTACCCTACTTAACTTTGACTGTGTCGTCAAAATGGAAAATTAATCGTCTGATCTGCGGAAAAGCATTTTCAAATAGCTTCTCGTCGCGAGACTAACTTTGATTCATCTTTTCGAGGCAGTGTCTTTTTTTTCAGAACGTCTAGCGAAAGGTTTTTCATGTATTCATTATGCTTCCTTGGAAGAATATAATTGGGTAGAAAAGTATCATCAATTTCAAAACTTTTAAAAAAGCAGTTCCAACCGAGAAAGTATTTAAAAGTAAGTATAGAGACCGTTGCGAAATAACTTTCCGCGAAATTATGTATTAAAACATTATTCTTTGTACTAGAACATTGTCAAGAATTCCAAAGTTTTTTAAATTTAAAACTCTTTAAACTCGCAACATAACTGTGTTTTTAATGTTGAAATTGACTTACAAAAATGCATGTTTATTTCAGAATATCATGTGCACTTTATGATGTACTATAGAGCCTTATAGACTTTTTATTCGACGCGTTGTGATAAAAAGACATTATATAACATAAAATTTTAATCAAAAGCATATGATTTCCGCGCGAGCTTATTTAGAATTATAAGACGCTATCATCCTTCGGCAACGCAGCGGAGAGCTCGGCTTAGAAAGAATGTTCAAGCAGGCTAGGGACGGTTCTTCCTCTAGAGGGTAGGTTTCATAAAAAAGTGAAGTTTATTTACGAGCATATCCTATGTGTAAAGTATAATTTATATACGAAGGCGTTGTCCTTGCTGCTCCGTCATGTACCTTATATACATATTCTGTAACCCCAGACCCGGGTGATTGCTGTTAGAGAAAGTATACATACGGTGTATATTACAAAAATTTTTGATTTATAATACAGCGGTAATAGATTATCAAATACATTCTTGCGAATGAAAGCTTCCACTTGATACACTAAAGCGCAATATATCCGATTTCAATGAAACAATTCTTACCGCGCAGTCTGCTCGCCAAATTCGTAAATACTGCCATCGTTTTCCGAAACTCCCACCCAGGCGACCATAAATAAGCGTCCCTCATAAATCGCAGCCTTTTATCACCGCGCAATCAAACTTTTGTTTACATATACACACACACACACGCGCGCACACAGACTACAACTGTGGACTATAAAAACAAAACGCGCAGGAATATAACGCAGTAGTCGCGTCCTCGCTCCTACTGCTGTGTATTCCACGCACGAGCGTCGCAACCTCGCTCGGGTTATTATTACCTTATATTCGCCGCGCGCGAAATTATTGCGCATGCAGCCACTCGCGCGACGAAAGTCCCCGAATGGAGAGGAAGAGGGGGAGAGAGAGAGAGAGAGAGATAGAGATAGGGAGAGAGTCGCTCGACTCTGCAGGGACGTTATCTCCGGCAACGAGCCTCCGCGGACTGCTCGATTGTATCGCTTATCGCGCTCGCGCGTTGTCTCTCTCTCACCCTATCATTTGCATAACGCGCGGGCGCGCCCAAGCTCGCGAGTGCGAGTTAATCCTTAAGGATCCAGTTGGATTGTCCTCGAACTTTAATCTTCTCTTGCACATCTCGTCCTCCCTCCCTCTTTCTCTCTGTATACGCGAGCGCGTGCCTGAAGTGTGCGCAGTAGTATATTGTATATAGCGGAGTAATCGAAGCACGTAGCCGACGTAAGCGCGTTATATGGACTTGACTTTCTATCTATATCTTTTGTTCTCTCGCGGGCGCACTTTTGACGTACGCGCGCGGGGCGCTTTAAATTTCTTCCGCGCGTATAGCTCTTTAATGCACTCGCCCTCGCTCGTTCGAGCTCTCTATCTCCCTCCCTTCCCCTCTCTCTCTCTCTCTCTCTCTGCGCGCAGCTCGTCGATAGTTGAGAGAACTATCAAAACTCGATTTGACGCCGCTGATGGCGCACTTGAATTTTCGGATGTGTTAGCTGTGAAAATATGGGAGAATTGTTGAGAATTGAGTTTGATGGCTGAAAGCATCGAGAGATATGTATGTGTGCGCCTGTGTGTAATTTAATGCGCGTTTACGTAATTCGTATTTAATAGAATTCATTTTACGTATTGTTTTTTCTTTCTTTTTTTTTCGGAAAATATTCCCCTTTAGTATTTCGCGCTCGTGAATATTTATACATTTTAAAGCAAATGTTTTAAATGTTTGAATATAACAATGTAAAAGCAGCTGCATGAAGGTTAATTGAAAATAAACTGCATCAGCGATATGTTTGAATGAATGAAAATATATTTTTTATACGCAGTCTTAAAATGTATAACAAAGACGACACGTTTTATCATTCAAAAGGTATTATCTGTCTCGGGTCATTAAGGCTCCTTTACGGCTTCTGGATACCGTTGTATGATTAATAATACAACTGCGCTACAAATTAAGATATACATAGTAAATGTCCTAGTAAACGTTATATATCATTAACGCGTATCACGTTCTATTGTGTAAAGAAAAAGTGATTTATCTTTTCAGAGGGATCAAGATTTACGGCCTTCCGAACGGGCTGCACTATACTCGTGGCGGACCCCGCCGGCATCAGAATTGATTTATCATGAAATTAAACTTATACGCAAACGATCTTGCGTGCCGTAGCCGCTAATGACGCGTCAATTAACAGAATTATAAACTCAACATCCTGAAAACATAATTCAAATTGAAATTTTCCATTCCGCTCAAGATTAAATCTCCCCCATACTAAAAAAAAATGCCAATACCGTGCAATATCCACGTAAACGTCGATCTTAATAAAATTTTTTTTCTCTACCCACGAAATTTCAATCTGCTTTTTACACAGATAATAATAACATAATACGCTCGTACATGCAGCCCCGCTCTTGGAATAAATCACGAAGTTACCGCGGCGGCTCGGGGTTAGAAGACATGCCCGAGATAATCTCAGCGGCAAATAGTTTGCACATATAGAGCTAGCGTATGAGAGAGAGAGAGAGAGGGCGAGCGATACATAGAATCTCATCGCACAAAAGACGCGCCCGCATAAATAAACAATCCGTCTTTCGCTCGCTCTCGCTCCCGGAACTCATTAACTTCGATTACTTCCGTCTGCGTGCGCCCGCGCAGCAGCCCGGCGAAATCTCTTCGTAAATAATGCCCTCCTCCTTCCGTCCTTCCCTCCTCAGTATATACCTCCTATAGTAGAATGGTATAAGATGCACATATATATACTTCTCGTGCGAGCGGGCCTTTGTTGCAGGAGAAAAAGAAGAAACAGCGAGTGAGAAGACAAATGAAGGGAAATCATTTTCTTTCGCACTCCGATCGGGCGTGCAGATCTAATCTTTTCAGATCGCTCTCGAGTTCCGGATGGTGATTGCTCGAAAATGACGTTAGTACACACAGGGAGGGGATGTGCGGGAGTTGATGGAACGCGAGGTTGTATATATATAGAGATGCAAATTCCGCAGATTGATTTCTTTCCTCTCGCGCTTTGCATATATCTCATAAAAGTATATTGAATTTCTCATCGGTATAAATCTACGTTATGATACATTTATCACTTCTTCTTATAAAGAAATGTATATGTGTATTTGAAGTATGATGCTACGCAGAGCTGCGTGTATATCTTTGCCGCGTATGATGTACGAGGTACTTTTATTGAGGCAGGTAGTGTTCTGCGGTACATAATAAACTGAAGATATTGCGTGTAATGCTCGTATAAGAAGGCCGGTGCGATATAGCGGCCTTACCTAAACCCGACTCGTACTACTTAAAGTGATACTCATCCAAAATATGTCTTTTTACTTGATAAAATAAAATATTGATTGTCTTCCAAATACTATAGACATTATTTCTATTCCGCTGTGTAAAAACACTTTCCAAGCCCCCTATTGATGTCACTTTCTAAATCCAACGATTGGGTTGTTGACAGCCCACCCTATAGTACTGTTTGCGTCGCCGCTCTGTCTCTTCCTCCCCTCCCGAATTTTTGATTCGCTCAGCACACACCCATGCGCGTATCTCTATAAACACAAACATACACACCACAGCGCTTCCCGCACTTCCGGCATTCACGCGTGAAGAGCCCCGGGAAAAACATCGCCGGTGCGTGCGCGTGTGGACACAAAATACTCTTTTCTCTCCCTTCCATACGCACGCAGTGTGCGTGCGTGATCCGTTCCACCAGCGCGCGCGGGGAATCGTGATTTATAGCTCGGACTAGCGCGTGTATTGATCCGACGTGACGCGCGCTTTTATTCCGTCCCTAATATATCAGTGTATGCAACACAACGCGACTGCGTGCGTTACATTAACGCGTCTTCGTGTTTTACGGCAATCTGAGAGCGAGCTGTTTAATGTGCGCAGAGCGATGCAATTTTATTGCGTGCGCGCGGCAAGATGCAGCTGCACGCGACAGACACAATGAAATATGCATACGCGCGCGCGCGCGGGCGGATAGAGGGGGCATCAACAGGTTGTATCGTGCGTACAGTAGTATTATATACGCGGACGTGTGAAGTTCGAAGTAGCAATGCGACGAGTGGCATGGAATGAGTTTTTTTTTTCTGTTGGGCTGTGATGAATGATTTTTGCGGTGGGGAGAAGTTTTTCTCTTTTTCTGATACGTAGGAGCTTTGGGTAATTTATGTGCGCGCGGATGAGCTGATAGAAGGAAAGAGAGAGAGAGAGAGAGAGAGAGAGAGAGAGAGAGAGAGAGAGAGAGAGAGAGAGAGAGAGAGAGAGAGAGAGAGACGAGGAAAGAAGGTTATTGATTTCCGTGAAATGTATTTGGTTTGGAAAAATGAATGTCAGCTGACACAATAACGCGCCGCACGAGCGCGCGCGTTACTCATCGATGCGGCTTATTTTACCTTTATTTTATCGCGCGCTCGTATCTATGATACGGAATATATCTGCCTTTTTTCCCCACTTCCCTGTGGCGTTAAATTTAACGCTGATAGCTCGATGCTATGCGGTTTGTTCTTTCTTCGCGCTTTTGTGAAATTTATCGAAATACTGCGCGCGCTGATCAATGCGCTATATCACAAGATAAAATGTCGTGTATGTTATTAATTGGAGAGAAAAGATTGAATAATTATTTTAAAAAATGGCAGTTTTTGAAATGTGAAGATCATTGTAGACATTTTATGAATAATATAATTGTAATACTTATCATTAGTTACAGTTTCCTTGGCCGAGATTGAACGAATTTCTTTGTTGAAAATAATACATTTTTCAATGTAAATGATAGGTGGTGTAATGTGGATAATGAAGCTGACAGTGCGAAACAGCAAAGCCAGAGAGTAACAAATGTGAATTACTCAAAAGCATTCGTTATGATCGGATTTAGTATCAACTTACTCAATTAATGAGAGCGTATTTGAAGAGCGCATTGGTTGAATAACATCCAATGCTGTTCGTTTAATTGCATGAAGGATCAGTTTATTTGTAGTGACGTAGCTAATTACCATAACAATTGAAATCATCAATTCGTTTACCACTGAACGAAGTTGTCTGCTCCAAAAATCTCTCTCTCTCTCTCTCTCTCTCGTTGTACATTTCATAAATGTATATAAAAGTATACTTTGTATTAAATACATAATATCATAACTTTCATATCAGAAAATCAATGGTCATCTGTAATCAGAGCGAGACGAATATCTTTCGTGAAAAATCGTGCTAAAATCACCGTAAAATACCCTCATGAAGACTAATCACACCTTTCATAAAAATTACCTTCATTAAAAATATATGCTTCCTCTACAATTTCCTCCGACAGTATTACTTTATTCTTACGTCCATATTCACGCGTGGAAAGTTCAAATTTGTAGACTGAAAGTACCGCTGCTTTACAGTGTTCTAGATCCCAGGGCACGACGAATATTTCTCAATAATACAAAATAACATTCCCAACGTGCATTCACGCGTAATCAAAGAGGTAGTAAACCGCTTTTACCAGTTCGATCATCCACTACACCTAATTACTACTCAATACCCGCACAGTCTCGTACTATATACGTAAAACTTATACGCTCCACCACAATACACCATACCATACGCGTTTCGTTCTACACCGGTGATTTTCCGCGCGGAATACCCGTGTATTTCCAAAAGATTTTCCAGCGATACGCGCCCGCTTTTCGCGGTAAAATGATAGCCACTGCCGTCGCCGCCGTAACAGCAGCGAGTTCGCGTGACGAAAAGAGTCCGACGGCCCCGTGCGCGCGATGTTTACGTGCATCGCGGATCGATAGCCCAAAACGTTGCGGTTGTGGCGGGAAGGTTACCGCTCGCTAGCTCGCTCACACGGTTCTCTCGTAACGCTGATTGTAATTTTATTTTAATACATTTGCGCCCCAGTGAACATCTGTGTATGTGTGTGTATGTCTGTGTGTGTGTGTGTGTGCATGTGCGGTGCTGCGGCGCACATCCGGCAGGGAGAGCTCGGATGGATGGACGCGTATACGCGTGTTACGGGTTTATTTTTTTAGTTTGGTTTTTTCACGTTCGTGTAATCGAAAAATAACAAGCGCATTTGAAAGTTCGGTGTAACGTTTTGGGCCGCGTGTAGTTTCTAACTATACATTTTAGGTATTTTTTTCCGTATTTTATTTTATTTTCGAATTAATGTGCGGTATTTCTTTAATAGTTCAAACTATGAATATTGAAGAAATATTGACTTTTCCATTTACAGACTGCCTCTACGAACGAATCAAAAACTTTTTTTGGATGGATGTTTTTTTCCAACAATTTTGGTACTTCAAAGTTTTATGAAATCAAATTTCTCTTTTACTGCTATGAAGCTGTTACATCGAACGAAGGGGAAAAATGTGCCGTTATTGTTACGAATGTTGTAAAAGTGATATTTATGTTACTAAGTTGTAAGGCCATTACACTTTTATTCTAAACTATAAACAAATTAGTTTCATTACATAGGTATTGTTCAGTTATTATACAAATTAGTATAACAACTTTTTGATAAGAATTTACCTATACTTGACTGAAAGTAGAAACAATTTATCTAATTGAGTGAAGTCATAAAATAGATAGGAGAACTGGCTAGTTTATCGATTGCGATGACAGTACATTAACCCGCGCAAAAATCGATCCTATTGGCGACATAATGCTAACATACCGGAAATTCTATGAGCAACTAATCGGCGACGTGTTGCCCCTCTCTCTTCAACATATCCAGAACATAACGGAAATGCGCAGTTTCCGACATATCGCCAATTTTTAACTTTAGTAATACTTTTAGAGTATTACCAATATATTGCCAACAAGTTTCATAAAAATTATAGGTTTGTAATATATACGCGATATATCGCCCCTGTTCTTAATACAATAATTAAAATAATATTATATACAATTATAACTTTGATAATATTTATTAAACAATTTTTATTTATAGTACAACGAAGAATGTTATTATACACTTTATTCACTCAAATTCGACCATATTTACAGGTTCACAAATATAATTCTAGTCGCCAAATTGAACGTGAAAACACACATTTTTCAAATGATTAACATCAATTATTTCGAATGAATCAGATACATTTATACACTTATGAATAAAATCTAATATATCTCCAGGTATTGCTACTGAAAAAGGTTTGACTGTAACAAATTTTTTTACGCAAGCGTAGCTTTTTCCATCACATTGACAGACCTTCTTACAATCGCAATTCGTAATGTGTATCAAATTTTGAATGCTGCCTATGTTTAAAATATAATTAGTATAGTAGGATATAGTGTGAGAATCGGTGCGCATAGTGTTGTTATTGATTACGGATGTAAAAAGGACTTTATTTTTATATAATTTTTTAAACGTGTAGGCATTTGTTCCTTGTAAGCCATATTTCGTTAGAAGTTGCTGCACATTAACATTCGGAATTTTCTGTGCTAGCCCAACTATGTACATTGAATCCCCAATTCCTTTAGTAAGACGCAATTTTCGTTTTGGAGATAAAAGATCTTGACATAAATTGTATGTTACGCTATTCGGTAACAACCATTCATATTTTAATGAATGTACTTTTATATACATATTCAAATTAAAAATTATTTGCAATTCCGGGGTTTTACTACTATGTACTTAAGTTTTCTCAGTATATTAACTTTATAATTGAAAGCATTGAATTATAATGAATGGCTCATCAAAATATAATAAATAATAAACGTAAAGAATGAAATAATTTTTACCTTCTGGTATAGATCCTAACAGAATACAAAATGTCTCATTGGCGGTAGAAAGTCTATTTTTCAAGTAATACAACCCATTTTATCCCCATCAGCGCACAGCTGCTTTACGCAAAAAAATACCATGTTCCGATATACCATTTATCAACGATCCGATGCCCCTTCGCCAACATTCTGCATTTTATAAATAATCATCCAAAGTATAACCGCGTCGTGTGGGCGCAACAACAGCCGAGGCAAAGGCCTCTCCAAGTTCCGCGCGCGCTCACCCATTAGAAGCACGCGTTGGCGGCGCTCGCGATTACTTTCCGCTATCGGGCAGGACGAATCGACCTCCGGTTCCACAAACACTGCGCCTACGCTTGCGTATTTGTGTGTACGCGTTTTTAGACTCGGTAAAAAAGGCAAAAAAAAATAAATAAAGCCCATGATGCATGCACACACCCGATTTCGAGGTCGAGTTCCCGTGCGCCGTGGGTGAGTTTTCCGCAGACTTATGCTCTTGCTTCCTAATACTTCGAACGACGCGTAATTATAATTTTAAAAATAGCATTCGCACTGTGAGCGCTGTCAAGTGGTAATTGCACGGTTCTCCGATCTCGTTAGCGTGTACACATGATGCACGCACATACCTGACGTCCGTCTCACGTTTTTTTCATTATATTTCTCCTGTTTAGATTTTAATGACAAAAAAAACCCGAGCTTTTGTTCGCGCGCAAGCAATCGGAACTTAAGTATACACTCGCGTGGCGCTTCAAGTGAAAAACGTGGTTACGAGGGAGTAGATGGGATCGGTTGGAGTCCGCATTGTTCGACTGTAATTGGAAATATTGGATGATCGTGCATGCGCGTGTGCACATATAGTCCTGCGTTGATTTAATTTTCCGTTCGAATTGTAATGAAGCCCGTGATAAATCATCGAAGCGCGGTATTCGGCCCGCTAAATCAATCGCACGCCGACTTAATTACTGCTCATGAATAAATAACATTGTATTTTGTATAGTTTTGTATTTAGTTGCAGGCGCATGAAGGTAATATTCTTTTAAGATTCTCGGTTATGTTTTTGTTGGAAACGTTTACCTTAACACAAGTATACACAAAAAAAAGTAACGAAGATGTAGCGCACGCAGTAACGTAAACAAGTGAATTATGTTGGAATATTACACGGATAGCCGCATTGTTGTCGTAACTAACTGTTGTTAGTTAAGTCGAAAACCGTTGCTTCAGTAAAGTTTCACGTTTATGTAATGATTGTAGTAACAATGAAATCGCCTAAAAATTGACATTCCAACTTGCGTAAATCTTTGGTTATTATCTTTTATAGTTAATATAAACTTTAGCAGATGACATAACTTTGCGACCCTTACATATATTAATGAATATTCAATCTTTAGTTTAATTTTCCAATAGATAATGAACAATTTATTTTATTTCAATCGAATAAGTAGGTCTCCTTTGTTGTGTAAATAGCATCATAGTCACACACGGACCTCTTCTTTTATTCAATACTTTCAAAGTAATTTACAGCGCTAGGAAAAGTGCCATGCAAAATACCCTTCGTGAATAAAGAACCTCGTGCAGCTTCATTTTATCCTGGGCTCTCTTCAAAGGCACGTTAAACCGCTAGGATCGAGGGAGAATTCAGGGGGAAAGTGTCGCCGATGCGAGCGTATAAATGCAAAAGACGACGAGGAGGTTGAGGCTCGCCCGGGATGGAATCACTCGATATCTTTTTTCCATTCGAAGAGACGATAATATTAGAGAAACTCGACTTAGCGCGCATATAGATTCGCTCGCGGCGAGTCTTTTCCCTCGGTCAGATTATTGAACGGATCTCGTGACTCCATCCGAGTACAGCTTATATACTAAGTCTGTGTGTAATCGAGCGTACGACTGCAGTATTGTAATTTTAATGCGTTTCCCGTAAAATGAGAACCCCGGCATATGATTATTCTTAACCTTTATTTTGCTCCATATTTTATTCTTTATTTTTACGGGAACTGCGCCGGGGGAGAGTTTTCGTGGACTTTTTCGTCCATTCGAAACGCTTAAAATTTCTTTCTTCTTATTAATGGTAAATTCTTCATAATCTCGCGCGGCATGTGGGGGGATCCTCGAAACGTTCTCCGCACTGCGGACCGAATTTTTCCGCATCGCTTTGCATATAAGCTTTTATAGCCGCGTGACGTACCAAGAAAATTTTTAATTTATCGCGCCGCAAAATGGGCTCCGACGGAATTTATATTCAAAGGATCCCGCACACAATGTATGGGAAAAAATCATTCGGTCAAATTTTGGGGGGTTTTGCCCATGAGAACTTTTGTTCAGGACCTCAAGATCTATCTTTTCCCCAAGTTTGATCCAATTTGACCGAATGATTATTTTCCATACATTGTGTGCGGGGTCCTTTATATTTAAAGAGCCGGGCGATATTTTACACAAGGGGTCGTATGCTTCTTTCGTGTTTAACTTTACTTCACGAAAATAAATATTTACAGCTTTATTTATAGTTATACTTACGCACACAGAGTAACATTATAAGAATAGAATCTATCCGATATAATAATTACTCCAAGAAAATCCACTAAACCCAGCATTTTCCTTCTTCCCGAACCTTAAACCCCCTTCGTCTTCCACGACAATTAACGCTACTGTCACGTTCGGAAACCGCCAAGTCCGCTCTCGCTCTCTGTCATAATTCCCCCCTCTATACGCTCCACTCTCGCCTTATGTCCGAGCGCACTCGACTTTTTCCACTGCGGCGGCTTCACCTTTGTTCTACCCCGCAACACGCTATAATACAGCGCAAGGCTAATAACTCACTCCTCGGACCGGCGGGAGGAGAAATTGAAAAGGATTTACCGTCGCGTACAGGAAGTCCTCTCTCTCTCTCTATCTCTCTCTCTCTCTCTCTTCCTCTTTATATATCTGTACTTACTGCGCGCTCTCAGTGCGCGCGGACTCAGCGGCGGAAAATTGACTTCCGATAAACGGATCTACTCGCACTCTCTCTTTCTATAGTGTGCAGCGCGTCGCCCGGGGCCGCATTATTTCAAAGTGACGCCGCGGCTGACGTTTTTTGCCGCGTCTTCCGCGTGCCCTCGAGGAGCATTAGATGTGCGGAGGAGGAGGAGGAGGAGTATAGAGAAAGGGAAGCCGATGGCTCGATGCACTTTTAAGCGCAGAGTTTTCATCTAGATGTTTTTCAATTTTGCGTATGTCTTATTATCGGGACACATCCCAATAATAGCTCGTATTTATATACATGTATATGTATATACGTGTATATGCAGGAAAAGACGCAGAGGTGGGGAAGAATTTATCGGAGAAAATCCTGATATTGGAGAGAGAGATTCATAAGTAATGCGTCATAAAGCTCCAGACTGCTGAGGTTGCGTGCTCTCTCTCTCTCTCTCTCTCTCTCTCGGATGGGCTTCGAATTATTTTGGCCCCGCGAAAATAACTCAGTCAATTGCAGAAACGTCGATTCTTCGGGCAATGTTGTCGTCGAGGTTTGTACATATATATACGTACGTGTGAGAGGAACTGGAAAATTTCGTTCCCCCCCTTTTAATTTACGAATAATTCGCTCGATCTGACGTTGGCTTCTTTTTTTAACCGCCGTTGCGCCGCAGCTGTCACGAGAGTGACGTATTCGCGATGCGCGGATAATTTACCTTCGTTACGAAGCAACGTTTTTCGGAGTCAGAGGCGAGGTAATAATAAACGCCGATAGGATGACGGGCGGTTCGCGCTGGTCAATAATAAAGTAGCCATCGCGCTGAGGACTAATAAACCGCGGAATTTATTTACAGCGTTAGGGTCCTTGATTTCTAATTTATCGAGCCACGTGTCACACAATTATCGAGCGAAGAAGCGTGTCGTTTTCTACACTTTTACGACGTTTATGAACAATAAAATTGCAAAGTTTCTATACACAAGCGATTAATTATTCGAATATAAAAATAATAAAGCGAGCCTTGCTGAAGCTTATACGTCGCGAGATAAGGCTGCTTGAATGGTTAATGTCATTACTGATAACGTAAGGGAACGAGAGTGACGTATGAAAAACGACATGGGATTCGGAGCGCGCTCGCGCGGATCCCACACCGCCGCGCCGCTCTTCGTTCTTTATGGACCGAAAATGTTTTCCGAGGGAGAAGATACCCACTCCGGCGACTATAAAGTATGCAAATGCCGCCCTCGCTGTATACGCATACACACGCGCACATACACACAACGCAAAAATGAATTATAATAATATGATAATAGAATTAATATCTTCCCATAATCAACGGCGAACGCTGATTGGGAGGAACTGCAGCGGCGGAAGAATAATTTAAAATTCAGCGAGCTCAGCGCGCGCACGCGTAGTCGAAATTTCTGTATATACACGCACGGAGAACGGAATAAACAATACTTCTGCATACGTTCGCATACGCTGTGTAGCACCATAAATATGTATTGTATACATCATCGGTGGTGTGTAACCAAGTGGAAAATGTCGGGGCCTGCACATTCACCGAAATACCGGCGGCAGCTAAGAAAAAGGAGCTGATGCGCGCTGGTGAGACTTTTTCTGGGTCACGCCATTATCAAAAGCACGGTATACGTTCGCGGGCATACACATCATACACGCATGCGTCAAAGATGGTTATGCAAATTCCTCGGCATTAGCATTCTCCCGTGAGTCTTGCACGCGCTCTCTCTCTCGTCCCCTTCGTTTTCGCGCTATGGGAATCATCGTTCTCGCGTTTTTACCCACGCTGCTCTCTCTCTCTCTCTCTCTCTCTCTCTCTCTCTCTCTCTCTCTCTCTCTCTCTCTCTCTCTCTCTTCGTTAGTAATCTTCGCGCTTGGCCTGAATTTCGTCCTGTCGTCTCGATTTTTTTTCACCTGTGCTAGCTGGCTCACCTCACTATAAACCAGCTACGAAAATGAATGATTTCGGGCGTAGTCTGATGCGTGCTGGTTACACGTCTGTATGTACACACATCTACGAGAGCTGACAGACGAATGATTTATCTCGGTCTCCTTTCTCTTGTGTCTCGTATATGTGTACACGCGAAGATTAGCTTGCTCGTCCTTTCCCTTTTCTTTTGTCATCCAAGCTCCGCGCGCGCGCGCGTGTGTGTGTGTGTGTATATATTCTTTCGCGTTATCTTTGCGTCCTCCGGCCTCTGGGAGCTTATACGAGCGGCGTTTGCATGCAAAGGAGGTGCTGCTGCGTATAATACGCAGAAGAGAGAAAGAGCGCGGTTTTAATTTATATCAAACGACGCTTGGTGGAGAATATCGCGCGAGAGCTGAATTTATGAAGAAGAGAAAGATATTATACACGCGCGCTCGTTGTAAATCTCGAGAATGTTATTGAATACGGTTAGGAGTATTTTATCCCCTGCGAGGGTGTGCACATGTAAAGAAGTCGAGAGGAGGTGAGTGTGCAAGAAGGGGAGATGAAAAATTTATAATGGGATGCGCCGGGCGCCGTAAAGGGAATAATACCGCAGAGTGCACAATAAAAAAAGTGTGCGCGCCGTGGAAATTGTGGAAATTTATGGAAAATAAGTTAGACGAGAATTTTTTCTCACTTTTACAGCTCTGTGTCTTAAAAAAAAGAGAGAGTGTATGTGTGTTGCCTTTGCATGGAATTGAAATGGAAAAGTTAAAGAGAGACGCGCGAGTGGTTTTTAAATTGAGTTTATATTTTTTAGATCAACGCTTCTCTGCGTTCAGAATTTTAACCACTCATTTAAAGTGTAATAAAGAAAAGACAGCGTTTCTGAAAATCTATAAAAAAAATACCGTCGCATAAAACATACGTATCTAACACAAGATTGCTCCTAATGTAATTTTAAATAAACTTCCGTATAAGCGTGTGCGCAATAAAACCTCACATTTACGCAACCATTTATTCCAAAAATCGCATTCAAATTCCATAACATGCACGCGCGATAGGAAGCTCAAAATCGCGCAATTTACTAAACACTCGTTGAATAATTCATTTCGCGGCCTTTTCCTCGCCCCCTAAAAAAGCTATACTACACTCTCGTTCAGCGCGGTGCGGCTGCCGTCGAAAATCGCGTATTTATCTAAATAACCCGGGACTCGACGCTCGCCAAACACACACATATATACACACACACACACTCCCACGCGATTTTTCGCAATAGACTTACTATATGGCGCTTTCATTCAAATGAAAATCCCGTCTAAAAGTTAGATCTTTTCATCGGTCCCAAAGGCCTGGCATTTCATGAAATTCCTTTACACACCGCGTACATATATCTATAAATACTATACGTGTGTGTATTTTTGTGTTTGTAACGAGGTACTCGGTCACGTATCTCATTTGAGGGGCCGTCACTCCTGATACATACAAAGTCCATTGCGGCGCAAAAATCATATGTAACGTCACGACCGCGCGCGTGCTTGCGTTTGTATATGCATTCCGCTCGCGTTCGATCTACTCTAATTCGCTCTCTTCTTCTCTTCATTTTTTGTCATGCGCACACATTCATATCAGAAAGAGAGAGAAAGAGAGAGAGAGAGAGTTCTCGCTGCCAACTATACCCCGGTTATTTTTTCCTCCCGCAGAGGTCACGCCGAAAAAGGGGGGGGGGTCGCGAAACGAAGGAAACGGCAATAAAACGCTCGCAGATGGCGCATTAGTTTTCGCTCTTGCATAGGAATGCGGGAAAAATTCCATTGCGCGCTATACTTTTTCTCCTGCCCGATAGCCTGCTCGGAAATTCATATACATCATTCCGACACTCTCCCGCTCTCTAGCAGTTCGGTATCCCAGGCGCGCATGATAAACGCGGGCGTGCACGCCAAGCCGATATTTTAACTTTGCTCTCTTTTTTCTACCTCGCCACTCGGCCGCATCTTTCTATATGCTTCCCTTGTTTAATATACGCGCACGTGTGTATGCATATATACGTAGGTATTCAGCTACTCTATCTCTCTCTCGCGCGCTCGCAATCGATTCCCGATGCGCGAGGAGGGTTGTATATATTAACCAGAGCGTGGCTCGTGTCGCTCAAAACGCTTGACCCTTCGCGCGCCTCGCGAACAAAGCTCGAATTGTTATGAAGGAAGTGCGAGCGCGTGCGCCTATGTGTGTGTGTGTGGGGGGCGGGTTGTGTATTTGGCTCGCGTGTTTTTTCATCATACCTTTTGTTTCGTGACGCCGCATAGATAGTGGCTGAGGGGTAGAATGAGAGGAAGAGGAGGGAACTATATGGAGAATGCAAAAATGTCGCGTATTTTTTCGAAAATACCGGGGGCGGAGCTCCTATTTTGACGAAGGTAAATACGACGTGTTTAATGCCTCTGTGCGTCCTTCCCGCCTTTTTTTCTATAGGCAGATGCGCGCGGGCGGCGGAGCTTTTGTAAATTCTTCGGAATGTATCGATGTTTTTGCGATATTTTTTTTCGGAGCATTGTGTATAGTTAATTGGAAGAGGGTTTGTTTGGAAATTTATGCGTTTTGCATTCCGGTCGGGGAAAATTTGTTCTATTCAGTGTTAGCCTTTTGGTTTTTGAACTTATTTCAATATGAAGTGAACTTTAATTATTGGCTTGCTTGAAGTGTGAAATTCTCTCGGCAACTGTTTGTCGGGAGTATGAAGTTTCCAACAAATTGATTTCTTCCCCTGGTAGAAAATAGACCAACTTCGTTGGTTGACATGTTAATCAAATGGAAACATTTCTACTAAAACTATTTAAAATTATCACTATATCTTAAAGCATCTACAATGTAATATTTCCACATGTATAAATAGTTATTCTTCGTCGACAATAGCAACATAATCACGGTGTGGCGTTTTTAATTTAAAAATTGACGAACGGTTCTATAACTTTGAAGATTATTTATTTAACGTTAAGTTGTCGTCAGTCCTGAAAATATTTACCTTACATAATGAAAAATATTCTGTAAAATTTTCAAGATAAAAGAAAACACATTTTTGACATTTTTCAAAAAGTGCTTTTACGAAAATGTCAATACGTGTTATACACATCACCATTTTCAGTATTCTCGATTTTCCGATATAAGTACATCAAACTTCGAAAGCGCAGCTCTCAAAACGCGCAAAATACACACTACAGAACCACGTTGTAATGAAACGAGGCTGAAATACCGATATCATCGGCTGCCGCAATAAACAAGGGGCGGCAAATCCGAGTAGCGCCTCTGGCGCACCAGCGAAAAGTTTGCTCGTTCAAGGAGTCGTCCTGTCTTCCCCAATATACACAAATAACGCCTCGGCTCGCGTAATAGGTATTATTTTCCGCCTCGCATTTATTACCCGCGCTCACCTACATATATACAAATAACACACACACATACACACACACAAGCCTCCTTTGCACCCTCTTAACCGATAAAGAAAACACATGGCGAGAGCAAGAGAGAACTCGAAAGCGCGATCCATTTCAAAAACTTCCGTAATTTCTGCGCCACTCCTGCTCCTCCTCCCGCCCACGACTGGAAATCCCGCATCTCTCCCTCTCTCTCTCCCTTCCTCTTCTCAGTCGTATACGTCTCGCTCTTTTATTTTCGGGGAAATCCTGAGGGATGAAGGCTAAGGTTCAATCAAACAGAGAGAAAGTAGTTCAATCTCTTTTCCTCCTACTCGGGCGCGCGAGCGAAGCCGCCACATCCCCCCGGATCGTATATATAACGCCGCGCGGCGACTTAGCTCGAGCTCCTTTATAAACGCGCAGGATCGTCTTTGTGCGGCCGTTTGACCGGAGGAGAAGAAGAGTTAGGTAGTTCACGCGAGGATCCAACTGCGGGGCGTTAATGGAAGGTCGCCGAGAGAGGAATTCATTCTCTCGTTTTCGCGCGACCAAGTGTCAAAACCTTGGCACAGTTTCTACAACTGTGCGCTACCGCGAGAGCGAATCCCTCAAAGTGTCGTCCACTCGACCGCCACGAGCCTCAATTTTCAATCAGTCCAGCCCTGGAGAGGAACGGTGAGCTTTTCACAGGAATGCTCTTACTCTCGCTCTTTACGGTATATGTGTGTGTGTATATAGTGAAGTTAGAGAGAGGAAGAGACGAAGGGAGTTTATTGAAAGGAGATTTGGAGTTGAGCGAATTGTCGGAATTTCGATTGATCCGGAGTACGGGAGTCTGTGTGTCTGTGTGATTTTGAATTACGGTAGATTTCCTCCTGATTACGCGTTTTGGAACTACACTCTGACGCTGTTTCGGGTGTATAGTTGTTTCGGGTGTATAGTGTATAGGCCGCGGTTGTAGCTGCGGTTTTACGCTGGCGCTTGCACTTCTGACCCGCAGCGCTGATTGAAAAGGGATAGAGCCTGCTCTGAATGTAACGTTCTTATTTGCTTTTGGTTGTCTGCGCTTTTGTTTAATAATTGCAGTGACGTAACCATTATGTGCAGTATACAATAAAAAAACTCGCAGGAATTGAATATTGTTAAACTGTTATCGTTCTTTGGGTTTTTCCGACTTTATTAAATGCTCGGTAGCATATAGTTTACATTTATCGTATTTCTATTGCATTCTAACGATTTAACGCGCTCCATTTCAAATGCAAATTTAACGGCTGGAAAAACAAGGTAAACGCTTTTTATCACTCGCGTGCATTTTCTCAGGGCATCGGGAAAAGCAGGCGGATAATGAAATTTTCAATATCCTCAAATGGATTGCCTTTTGCGCCGAGCGTGCGTGAGAGCAGAAACGCTAACAGACGCACAGCTAGCACCACCGCCGCCTCAAATTCAATAAACACCGTATTTTGTATTACACTTTTACAAGGGCGATACACGGCGAAAGAACTGAAAAAGAAACATAAATATATATAGGCTACGTCCGATTAAAGATAAAACTAAGGAAAAAACTGCCGTCGTAAATCACGTAAATCACCGACCGCGCGAGAATCTAGAAACTCCGGCGATTCACTCGGCGAAATTCCGATATATCAGCGTCAACAGAATTCCGACGGCCAATCCAATATCTCAATTTCGATATTACAGAAAAAAAGAGCGCCGGGGCAGTGCGGTGTCTATAGTGCGTGCGCGCTTGCGCTATATACCTCGGCCTCTCTCTTCCTCTCACTCCTCCGACGATTTTTGTCGACGCTCATATGCGCAACTTTATCGGCTACGTCAGAGGCAATCCGATGCGCATCGGGGCACACAAAGTGCGCGAAATCCAATCTCCCGCCCTCGCGCCCTACTCTTTTTTTGTTATTTTCCTCACCACCCGATAAAAAGCTCCCGCTCTCACTTCACTCTCCCAACCCCCGAAAAAATTAATCAACTCTCCGCTAAAAGTCTCCTAATAATAAGGCATCGGCAGTTCGCGTAGGCGTCCCTGAGAAAAAAAAATAATATACACGCGACGAGCGCAAAAACGCAAACAGCTCGGCGCGCGCGGCGAGGGAGAGCGAGAGAAAAATGTTGGAGCCGCCGGCGGATTCGAGCGATTGAATTTTCCGCGCGCCGCACGGGAATTCCACGGGCCGCGTGCGCGACACATGTACCTATAGCCGCGTCGCACGACAGAGGGGGGAAGAGAGAGGGAGGATGTCCCAGGGGGAAGGAGAAAAGCGAAACGTTGATGCGCGAGAGTTGGCTTTTCGCGCCGCGCGGCCTCGCTCGATTATATTGCGCGTGGCGCGCGGGATCGAGCGAGTCACACTTTCTCTATTGGAGACAGGCACTGTGCTGGATATGGATGCACATTGCCGGTTGCTCGATTATTCCGCAAATTTTTGTCTTTATTTGCTGGTGAGAATATTCATATGTATGTAACGCTGATACCGTATATTTACTTATAAATTAAGTTTTTGCGGTGCAATCATGATGATTGATATTTAGTTTCTTGAAGGAAATGAATCGGAAATTCATGTTTATATAAATTTTAAATTTTATAATTTCAATAATAATAATGTGTAAATTTATATTACGTATCTAATACTATGTAATCAATATCTTTTAATAATTTCAATTTTCTTTTTCTGTTACAGGTGAGTTGCGGGAAACACTAATTTGATAACTTCTGTGTTTACGTGAGTTTACAAATTTTTTTAATACATGATAGTGTATAAAATTTTTTTTAATATTTATTTTAAATTTGAAAGGTTTTCGTTCATTGGATATAGATGTGACATCAATCAATTAATATGGAATAAATCATATTCATTTTATAAATAAAATTTATATTCTATTAATGATATTTTATGCACGATTGAAAGTAGGTAGCATATTAATGTGTAGAATAATAGAAAATATTTATTCATTTATATACAGTAGCACCTTTTACGTATGAGAGGACAATAGAGTGAATGAAATGAATAAGTCACGTAAAACTATGTGCAACGAGCGGGATTCGAACACGGACCCGAGGTTTGTAGTCCCGAGCTAACATCGCGAGGCTTGCTCGATAGCCTCGCGCGCACCTTCTTCCTATCACTGTGCTGACGCGAGCGTCGCCTGTGACACACTGCATTAAATAATAAATAATAAACAAATATATTCCTATTCCATAAATACTGGTACAAAGAGTAGAATATATAAAATACATTAATTATATCACACATAAATTGATTTGAAATGTAGCTGCGTTCTTTTGCCGAGAATCAAAGCTATAGCTTTGCTTTATCGTATTCATTCCAAGTTCCAAATCAGCGTTTTTATATTACACTTCCATTACCACAACACCCTACAATTTATTAATAAAAAAAGGAATATACAATTACTTCTCAAAAGCCGGCCTGTACACAAAGAAAAACAACATAAATTCCCTTGTCCTCGAAAAAACTTTCGAAATCTCGAAATAGAAGCGTCAGGCTCGCATTCATTTCGGAAGCTCGTCCGAAAAAGTTACTACTAGCGCGACAAACTCTCTCTCTCTTTCTCTCTCCCTCGTGCCCACCACCACTGGGGCAATTCGAACACGAAATTGCTTTTATATAAAAGAACCGAGAGAGCCGTTCCAAAACATCGCCCTCTCTTTCACCCCCACGTTCTCTTTCGCGCACTTACCAAAAAAAAGCGCGCAACACTACACTGTCGGGCGAAAAATTATTGTCTGGCGAATAATAGGCCGGGCGGCGAGCATAATTATTCGCGAAATTGGAGCGATCCGAGCCCGTGCAGATCTCTACTAGCTCGGCGCTCGAAAGCGCAATAAAATAACGGGGCGAGAATAAACTGTATAGGACGCAGCCGAAATAAAAGCCAGTAATTTGCGCGGCGCAGTAGCACGAGCGTACGTATGGTCGGACGCGGGAAAAATGGGTCTGTAACATCGGCCTGAGCGCGCGAATCCTACGCGGCTAATTGAAACTCCAATTTTCATTTGTTTCTTCACGACGAACGAGGGGGTTGGGAAAGAGCTTCGGTGAGATTTGTGTGGAAGAGGGAGAGAGAGAGAACGACGGCTCGCGAGCCTGAATAATGCGCGGCTGTAATGGATCGCCGTTGGCTCTTTGAATTATGATTTTCATTTGTATAACTTTAGCGGATCCAGTGTAACGGATTTCTCTTTTTAATTAGTTTTGAGGCGTTCCTATCTTGATAGCGTGAATTGTTTGGCTCGTTAAGAAGTGCCATTCAAATGGTTACTATTAAACTATAAGAATTTTCAGGTTGAAAGAAATAAGTTTTTAAATAATATTTTTATGAGTTTTAATACGCAAAGATATCGTTACACTGAGAGAAGAATATTGTTACTGTTAACATATTTATCTATTTGAAATACAACTATTTGACATTTTTAAGGATAAAATGTGATATTGTAATAGTTACAATATCTATATTAACTAATAGACATACTCAGATTTGAAAGTAGCTGATGGTAGAAGTTCTTGTAAATTGTAGTTTTTTAATCTAATAGCCAATTTTCTACCAAGATGATATTGTTATATAACAAAAAGGTTTGAAATAAAAACTCCACTTAATTTTTTACTCCAAGGTTTCGGACATTTTTATTGTTTATGTCCCTCATCAGGATAAACAATAAAGATGTCCGAAACGTTGGAGTAAAAAAATAAATGATGTTATTTGAAACATTTTTGTTATAAAACAACATCATCCTGATAAAAAGTGGCCATTAGATTCAAAAACTACTATATATAATAAGCATATTATAACTATTACAATATCAATGTTCTCAGGAAACATATTGAAATTGTTTATGAGAACATGGTAACTTAACTGTTAACATGGCATTATAACTGTTACAATGCCTATATTTGGTCATATTTAAATATACGTATGTTAACAGTTACAATGCCATGTTAACAGTAAACAAATCGTTTTCTCAGTGTATATTTTAATTTATAACATTATGGAACGCTGAAATTTAACTTAAATCAAGTTTGATTGTAGGCGTGATGCAGTCGATAGTTTAGATGGCTATCGTAATTATGGGTCGGTAAAAAGACCTATTAGCGCCCGGGAGTAGCGATCAATTACGTGAACAAATTTTCCGTCTCATTTTCTCTTGCATAAAGAATTTTTTTATATTTTTGCACAAAGTTTCACCGCCAAGAGAAGCCGTAAAAACAAATATAACTAACAAAAGTAACGACCCGTTACCTCGCCCAGCGCTCGCGTTACTCCTTAGCGTTACTTTTACGACTTTTCCTTATGAAATCCACTCAAAATGGTATTCATTCGGTACAAAGTTGAAGGCACATAACTTTAAGTGCTTTGTAATAACTTTAGAAAATAATAATCTCCGTCCGGATTACGAACTAATGACACACAATTTGAATGTGACGTTATTGTCGGGCCGAAATAACATCCTCTTAATTAATTACCTAAATAGCTCTTTGATTATTAACTCCTCGCCCGCGATAGGACAATCAAAAATTTATATCACATAGAGGATTATGAATATCCTATAAAAAAGAAAAAGAAACAGCTTAATTGCTCTCTAGAAAGAGGAACTCCCGCGATAAATCGATCGTCAAAGGAAATGCTAAAAGCTGAAAAATCAATTGAAAAACACCCTGCTTTAGAGGAAGCATTATGCACTCGGCGGCGTGCGCTCAAGTGCGGCAATTTGAATATTTAATGACGCGCGCGCCGCATCGATACGTAAATTAAGGCGCAATCTTAACCACAAGACCAGAGGTAAAATTTCCGCCCTGCGCCGCAAGATGCGCACCACCACCGACCCCGGGGCCTGGGAATCGTATGAATAATCGAAATCAATTATAACCATCTCCGGGGCAAATCTTGAGCGACGCGAGAGTAAGCGAGAGAGCGAGAGAGAGTGGAGAGAGAGAGCGGGAGTTGCGAAGAGAAGCCAGAGGCGCGGGTGCGCGCGGTAACAAATCGAGTTAGTCAGCTGGCGGAGTGTTTTCTGCGACAATTGCAAAACTTTCGCGAATTATGGGAAATTGCTTGATAGTATTTTATTAGTTGTGGTTCGTACAGTAGTTACTCGCGTACATGTTCATTAGTTGTGACACTCGTTACTTGTACAATAAATGTCTTCGGTATAGATCTCCAATCGCCACCTTTCTTTAAACCCAAAGTAGAACAGCTTTACCAACCGCATTCGTATATGCTTTCCACGCACTTCCACGATATTTGCATCGTTCTACTATACATGTAAATCGCAAAGGTAAATACGAAGCAAAGAATTTACATACCAAGGGAAACGTCCCAATACCCGAACATATAAGAAATTGACCTTCAACATTCAACGAAAATAATTACTCTAGAAGGTTTAAACAATAATATTTTCTTTTATATGATCAATTATGACGTCCTTAGTCAAATGGTATCAAAATGAGATTGCTTTATAAAGGTAATTGTTTACTACAAAGATAAAAGCACGATGATGCCTTTGTTCCCTTACCCGAACGCAGAAAATACGTATGTCCCCATTGTTCCATTTTTATGTCCTAATACCCGAACAATCGTTTGTAAATAAACGACTTATTAAATTATTTTTGATGATTACAATGTTCTTTTGTTGTTATAATTACTGGAATAGATGTATAAACACTATATGGGCATATCTCTAGAACTTTTGACTCTAAAGATGATGTTTTTTTCGAGTAATTTATTGCTGCTATTAAAATACCGTGTTGAGCACATAAACGAGACAGAGTGGAAATGGTTCACTTTCAACCTAGAAAATCAGTCCTGGAACCCATATTGGTGTGCAAGGTACGGTACCGTCTGGAGATGAACAAAAATTTCCAAAAAAGTGCACTTTTGGCATCAGTCGCCTTTTTAGACAGTTGTTTTCATCCCCAGGCGGTACCGTGTCTTGCACACCAATATAGATTCCAGAACTAGTTTTCTAGGTTGAAAATGAACATTTTTCACCCTTTCTCGTTTATGTGCTGAGCACGGTATTTTAATAGCAGCAACAAATTACTTGAAAAAATCATCTTCTTTATAGTCAAAAGTTCTAGAGATATGCCCATATATGTAAAATGTAAATCATATGGAAAACATAACATAATCTAAAATACATGTAAACTTTGCAATATTGAGGTTACGACATACATGACCATATACTGTTCGGGTACCGGGACATGTTATTTAGGTAATGTCATGACCCAATACCCGAATACTATCTAATTGAAATATTTTTTTATAAACTGTTTACCGTATCCTTAATAACTTTAAAAGAATACTAACTAAACTAAAACTTTAAAGAAAACTAAGAACAAATTTTTGAGATGTTTTAACGTTTATTAACCGAGAAAGAGACGAATAAGTAATATTGTTCGGGTATTGGGCACTGTTCGAGTATTGCGACGTTCCCCTTAGCTTTATCAGGTTGCAATCTTGCGCTCACACCAAAGAATTTAAACTGCGTCGCTATACCGCCTTGAGAGAACGAAGGCAAGTACGTGGGCGTTGTCTGGACCGTAGGCGCAATCAATGCCTAATAACGTGATTTTTCAATTCACCTTCCCTCTCATCCGTCCTCAAAGAGGGAGAGGCGAGCGAGATTCTCCAGCTCCAGTCTCTTGAACTGCCGCGCGCGATTATACGCAGCCTTGACTTTTAATCGATAAGAGGCTGAATTCCCTTTCTCGTCCGCCCCGTGTCTTTTTTACTTGGCTCGCGCGCGCGCACCTCTCCCTAACTCAATTTCAAAGCTTCGCGCTGCTTTTTGCAGAAAAATGTGGTAAGCGCGGCAAAGTTCAAGTATACGGCTCTCTCGCTTTCTTTTTACGATACCGCAAGTCCTCTCGCGCGTACGAGAGGCAGCAGAGATGCCGACAATGGAAAGCCGTAAACGCATTACGGGGCCGTACTTTATTCAGGATGAAATTTCTTCTCTTCCCCTCTCCCTCTGTGCGCTCTTTGGCGTGTATACCGTGTACATCGTCTCTTTACCCCGAGCCCCAGCTGGAATGCAGAGAAATCGACGAGCGGCCGTCGTGGGAATATTACATGCTTCGGAACGAAAGTAATCGCTGTATTACGCACGCGCGCGCGCGCCCGCAATTCATATGGGGCTTCTTCGAGAGCTTTCGGCGTCGACACGGAAAACGTTGCTGCTTTTCCCTATGTGTATGTGTGGGTGAGTCAGTGGGTTTGGGGCGTGTGTATATACATGTATCTGAGAGCGCCTGTCTTATAGAAGACAGTTCCGAGAAAGTGGCATTAATAAAATCGAGCACAGTGAGTCGCGGGTTATTTAATATCGCGGCGGAAGCTATTGTTAGTTCCGGGAAAATTATCAACTTCTGCATGTAAGAATTACAATTCTGTAGGTTTAGCGTAATTGTTATTGGCAATGTATAATACAAAGTTTAATTTTGGAACGATAGGAGAAACGAGGAGAACGTAATTCTCTGAAATACAATGAAATTAATTTCGTTATATACTTCGACCTGGTAACTTTTGATGCGATTAAAATTTTTAACTCGGTATAATTTTGTAAAATATCGGGTCAAAGCGAAAATTGGGTTAAGTACTATTTGCATGTCAGCGAGAAATTTTCTAAATACTTTCGAAAATGTGTGTAACTTTAGCTCTTAGGCCATACAAATTTTACTTCGAAAAGCTATTGACTTTAAACGACATTATATAACACCCGTATCATGCCTGGAATACTAATGTCAGATTTGTCAATTAAAAAAAAAAAATTTTACTTTTTGATAACAACGTTATGCCCTAAAATAATTGGAATAATTGTCACGCAGTTAAGTTACAAAATCTTGAAAATTATTCAAAAGCAGATATTAAATAATGAACAATGTCGTTAAGTTTATGTAAGCCCACGCTCGTTATCAGAAACGTGCCCGCAGTGTTCGTGTACCTTTATGAAATACGTTTTCGATCTTTATCTATCGATGCGGCGGAGTGAATTATTATTTGCGTAATTGGCGCTCGTAAGAGTTATAGCATGGCTATTCCCATACGTTTATTGTTGAATCACTATTTATTTAATCGATCGGGATAATCGATTTCGCTGTGATTTACATTTATTATAGCATTCTAGTAAATGAATTATGACTACTTAAATATTACTATTGCAGAATATATTCAATATTTCAATCCCGCCATTTCTGTATTCTCAAAAATTCAGGGTACAATCCAAGTAAAATTTATTCTGAAAAATCACATATTTATTTCAAAGGTAACGGAAAAGTTAGTAGTAAGTTCAAATACGTTATATTTTTCAAGTGGCGGCGACTTTTTTCGGTTCGACAAGCTTCTTAATTGCAATGTGTACAGAGTGGGTACATTATAACTTAGAAATTAATTTCTCGAATGCAATGTTTCTGCAAGTGGAGGTACAGTCGGCTGAGCCGGTGCAATCTCAGTTTGAGAAAGTTTATATTACTCTAGAAAAGACCTCGGTTATGGACGTTACACTTGTAAATTAACATTGCTAATAGACATTATTTATTAATGCCGTAAATAGTATGATGTGCCAAGCAGTAAACGCTAAACTAATTAAAATGCTGGTTACTTTTAATTACGAAGTTTTCGAACGATACGACTGCGGGTTTAGAATTTTAATAGCCAAATTCTCTGTAATGTACTCTAAAAACTAAAACAATATCTTTTAATATTTTCAATTAAAATTTAGAATAATTTGTTAATACTCAAAAAAGTATAATAAATTTGTGTTCAGACAACAATGTACATTATATTTTATATCTATATAATATAAATCCCTAATATTTGGAGAAATCGACATACCAACAAAATAATATACGATCTTCTTTTGTCCTCTCATAAACACGGATCATACATTATTAATGCCAATCCATGATGGTTTGATGGAGGAGTCATGATTATCGAAGTGTCCATTACATCCGCTTTGTTTGAAGTCTGTGATCCGTAAATTGAGCATTACTTCTACGAACATGTGAAAGTTTATGAAATTACAGATTTCCACTAAATTAGGATCTAATTTGAAACAAGTAAATGATAACAATCATCTGATAACAATGCCTCTCAGAACATAACGTATTAACCATAATTATGTTAATTACAAATTCATAATTTGTATAATAAACATTAATAGAATTCATCGTTAAAAACAGCAGCGTTTAGAACCAAATTGTTACGTCGGGTTTTCGCTAAAACCCCAACTAATTTGTTTAAAAAGAAAACAGTTGCTCGTTTTCGAGCCTAGAAACTAATTTTACTAGCTTGAGATCAAGCTAAGATACTACACTAAAAAAGGTAGGAATAATGGCAACAAATTTTGACTCCAAATGACTCAAAACATCTTTCTAGCACGTTATCTCGAAAACTTTTTTTTTCACCGTCACAGAGCTTCCTCTATATAAGAGGAATATAGTGAAAGCAGTGAACCGCGAAAGCCCGACGTGAAAAACAACCTCTCATTTCAATTACCAGCGTCGACCGTTCGTCATTATTGACGCTAAATTTTCACGCGAAAAACTGGGCCAGCGCGCGCGGTCAATCAAATTCCTCTCGCCGAATTTCCAGCATTACGTGTATATCTGGGGCTTCCAGGAATAACGACTTAACCCACTTGTACGTGTTTTCGAGAAATCGACGTTTTAAAATTTCTGTCATGACACTTGATATGTAAGATCGAAATGCGCGAGATGAGTCATAACAATTTAGACATTTACAAAGATATCGAATATCTTTCTAACCCCACTACCAGCTGCTAGAATACGTTTTTGTTCTTTGTATAAACAAACAAAACGATGCTGTTAAGTCGTTATTCCGGGACTGTGCAGTTAAGTGGTTTAGGGAAATTGTTCAAATAAGATAAATAACAGTTATTTCTACACTTAAAACATAGAATACGAATTCTTTTTTGAATATTCATTCTCATGCATGCGCCTCCCAACAGAATATGCGTGAAGTCAACGGAATTCGGTAAACCGAATACCGAACGTTACTCTCTTACTGTTTATACACACTCGCCTCATCGCCCGGAAATCAAGCTGTTGTGTTACTTTCTCTTATCTATTGCCTTTAATCTTTGTTGCTATAAAAGTAGGTATGTCATAATGTTTATTGTACAGTATTAACATCAAAACGGTGCTTTTCATTAAATATAAATATTGAGTTAAATGGTTTTTCTGATCACAGGTGCAGTTATGCACTTAACTGATATTTGCTCTTTGAACGCGTTTCAGATTTCCGGACCAAGTCTACATGAAAAAGGGTAGTTAGAAGGTATAAATTTCGCTGCTAACTCAATTTCGACAAAAAGTCAGTTAAGTCGTTACTCCTGGAAGCCACAGATACACAATATACCAGCTGTCAAACGTGCGCAGTTTTACGAGTGCGGCCCGCGTATCCTCTTACAACACACCGCATGTGCTGCGTAAAACCTTTAATAAGCTGCGAGGTTGCTGCTGCCGCGGCAATTTCTTCTCTCCGTGTCTCTCTACAGCATATATAGAGGGACACTCGCGTCATACATAAGCAAAGCCCAGCACGACGACGGCGACGGCCCCGGCATAACAATAAGGACGTATATACGCGTCTATACGTACGTATGTGGGTATATACATACACGTACACGCACGGGTCTCGTTCACTCTCTGTCTACTCGTGCACTGTATGTCCGTCAAAAAGCTCGAGCGAGACACTCACTCACTCTCGCGAGCGATCGGCCGGAACACGCGTCCGTATATATTACAGCAAGGACCGTATATGTATATATGTACGTACGTATACATGTACACGCGTTATGTAGGGAGGTTTTATTAGCAACTTATAGTCGCACACGCGGTATATATTGTGTGATCATTGTGCGACATCGAGAAGCAATCGTAGCCGATTGCACTTCTCGCACGTATCTGTAGAAACTACTCCTCGCGCGCCTATGCATTCGGTATATTTCTCGCTCCTGTATATATAGAAGTAAAAGCTCACCGAGTGTCTGAGCTCACGGGCTCTGATGCATGTACATATGTGTACAGGCGACATCGTGAATGGTCGTACGCGTATCTATACATATATGTATATACGTTTGTGTACGCGAGAGGCTATGATGGATCATAGACAAATCCACCTGGGAGAGTGCGAGAGGGCCAATTGGTCACTCTAACTCTCTATATCGTATAGTTCGACTCTGGCAGAGAGAGAGAGAGAGAGAGAGAGAGAGAGAGAGAGGGAAGGGGGTCGCTCAGACGGGGTAATATGTGGGGCGGTCGATAGGCCAGACTGTGCCGCTCTCGAGAGCCAGCCAGCCAGTCAGCGAGGGAGCGAGCGAGCGAGCGAGTGCGAGACTGTATCGCATTGACGACTATATACGTGGCCGGATGGAGAGAAAGAGAAAGCGCGTGTATCTGTGTGCGCGCATTTATATAGACATATATATATATATAGGTATACTCTATGCGCCACATACACTTGGAAATGCGCACAGATGCGAGCGCGCGCGTGTTATCGGCGTTGTTACACCCAATATATATAGGAGACCGAGGGGCTACCGCGCGCTCTTACGTCTACCGCCGCCTCCCAAACTCCATTAACTCATTTTCATTCCGGACGGCCGATGTGAAGCACGTCGGAGAGAAGGAGGAGGAGGAGGAGGAGGAGCACGACGACGACGACTACGACGACGACGAGGACGACGTTTAGTACCGCGGCGTGTTCGCCGCGCGTAACGAGGGGGCTCAATTATAAATGGCGCTCGACGTTGATGGGATTATTAGTTTTTGACGGTGTATATTAGGGCGAGGGGAGGGGGGGGGCGTAGAGGAAAATTGCCGATGATAATGTAGGTAGACTTGGTGATTCTTAATTTTAGAGCATTTCTCGGCGGTTATTCTTATATTGCGTGGAAACTCGTTGGAGGTTTATATGGAAAATGTTTATCAATGTTTATGTCAGCGTCCATTTCAACACTTACAGAGAGATAGCACTTACAAAGTAAAATGCAAGATTTAATATCTCATCGATCCTATATGTGTATAACACCTATACGGCCGAAAGCTGTACTGCACGCCATTAATTACTTTAATGGCCTTTAATTTTCATTGCGAACGCGCGGGCTATACATTTGTTGTATTTACACGCAAACACTAAGCCATTTCCGAGCGTCGCATTTAATGATCTCATTTGTCGGGGCGAAGTGAAAGTCCGCGTTTCGGCTGGATTACCGAGCGAGTGTATGTGTGTTCGTCATTGTTTTGCCAGAGAGATATAGGCTGTCGTATAGAGAGGAGGGGAGATATATTTGTTAAATGAACGCAATGAAAATCCCGGTGTGTGTTTGATGATGCAGAGGCGCGCGGTGTCGCTCGAAAACGCCAGCGGCCGCGTTGCACATTATTGATAGGGTTCTCATTTTGGGAGGCCATCTATTAGCGGAATGATTGATATCGCGTTTACTTTAAATAGCGAATAGAGGAGTGAAGTGTAATAATAGGTTGAGGATGGCAAGAACGTCCGATTCTAAGCAAGGATTGATTAATGTGTCTAATATTACTTTAGGAGGAATATGTATAATCGCGTTATTATCGATTCTTAATGTGCACAGTTGAATATATCTTGGTCTAATTTCATTTCAGCTTCTTAGTTTAAAGAGCTACATTTGAAAACGCAGCTCTAAATTGTGCAGAACCCTGCACCTTTATTTTAATCGTATGTGAGTTTGGTGATAAATCTTATTTATTGGAGCAGCAAATGAAGGCAAATGTATGTCCATAATAAATGAAAGCAATCTATCAAAATACGTATACATAGTGGCCCTTGTACATGCAGTTTACAGAGGTTGCCAGTAAGGAGAACATGTACTTATACACCTGGCATATCGAACATTAAAAATGCAAAGACTGTAGAGTGCTTTTTGAATACGATAATGGCTACACTCAGCTACTCTTAAACAAAGGTGTATTGTTATAGTTTTTTTAATGTACTGAAAACAAAGTGAAGAAATCATCGTTATTTTGTTTACAGAGATGTCAGTTTTCCTGGGCTAATTTAAAGTTTTGGAGGCTAACGAGCAAGTTCATCTGAAATCTTAATGCTTTATACGGACGAGTTGCAATGCTCTAGTCAAACATCTGATTCTGCCTCTCTAACTCAGAGTCGTGTCGTCCTGACCTATATAATAGTTTTCTGGCCAGAATAAACTACCACTTTCTTCTACATTCCATTTTAAACTTTTAATAAGTTCCTATTCATGCCAAGAAATGTATATACGCTCCAGTATACGCATATAATACGAAAACATTTCGATTTTTACGTTTACCCCGATCGCCCATCAAAAGTCCTATGTACCACCCAGTCACCGACAATCCGCTATTTATCCATCCTTCCACGAGCACGTATTTAAAACGCATTACTTACGAGCGCGTAAAAAAAAGACCCTCAATTCGACGGAAAACCTAATTCCGGACTCTTTTATCCGCGACCGCCCCTCATTTATCACATCGCGGTTATCATTATCCCGTGTGATGTACTCGTCGCGCGCTTTCAAGGAAAGAGACAAATGACTCTCTCTCCACGTGTTTGTCTTCTCTTTCTCATCTGTCTTTCTCTCTCTCACTGTTCTCATGCGTACGTCCGAATATTCACGCGTGTGTATATATACGCAGGTGATTTCATCCGAGCGCAAGGATCAGGCGAATTCAATCTCGGGTCGATTGTTGGTCTCTCGTGTACATATACACTTGGCGACACTGCCTTGGCTATGTCGTAGTTTCGCTCGTTCCCCCTCATCCGGATAATTACGCGAGACTATACGAGTACACAGTCGGACGGGATACAATTAAATGAGCCGCTGAACCTTGAAGCGGAGTTTAAGTTAGATGAAGGATTATATAAGCTAATCGCGCGGCATTCGTTACCTTTGTATTAATAACGCGGGCTTCTCTACTAAGCACTCCTCATTCTTTATTGTTCATTAATAATATCTCATTTTAATTTTATCGTAACATTATAATCATATAAACGTTAACTCGATTATGGTTACGTATAAATAAATTCAAATGAAACATATATATTAAAATTCCTCGAATACGTTAAATCGTAAAATATTATTGCAACAATAAATATTCGAGAATTTGGAGAGACGATAATTGCGCACATTACGAAGAATCACATCGGATTCTTTTACGTCAAACTCATTATCCGCCGTTTGCGCGTTCTTCCACTTTTCTGCCCAGCCCGCAGAAATGAAAAAGCCAGAATTCCAGGCGGCGCATTGATTGGTACTTTTCCGCTAGCCTGCATTCCGCCTTGTAGTTTTCGCTCGATGTGTGACTCCGGTCTATCATTCAATCCCTATCAGAGAGAATCTCTCTCCCTTCCTCCCCTCTCTCTCTCTCTCTCTCTCTCTCTCTCTCTCTCTCTCTCTATAAATCTCTACGTACGTATACATCAACGACGTTTGCATTCTCGGACGTCCACGAGATCCCATTATGGAGCGCGCGGACGCAGCGTTGCTCCCCTTTCGACGAGCATGTACATGTATGTGTGTATGCGTATGTGTATGCGTGTGTATGTGTGCTGAATGCCAACGGTCAAAGCTCATACGGGAGAGACCGAGAGATAGAGAGAGGGCTGATTCTGAATTCGACGCGTGCGTTCGTGTGTGCATGTGTGTGCCTCCGCTGTCGCTCGATCTTCATTTGCGCGGATAAGTTTGGTCGAGGGAGAGAGACAGAGACAGAGATAGAATGGGAGGACGTGGGAGTCCGACGGTTATATGGGTTTCTATTAATAAGCTCTTTAAGCGAGATAATGAACTGATTTATGGCGCTGGATGAGATGGGGCGAATTTTTATGGGATATTTCGGTTGGATTAATTAGACTGGCCGCGTTTTTTGGAATGGATTACTTTGTTTATTGGGATAAAGGTGTGTTTATTATAGATGTATGGTATTTTTTTTTCTTCTTGAAAAATACGTTTTGTAAAAGATAAGCATTCGAATGATAAGAAAGATTAGATAGGGCGATGTTAAAAGAGGACGTTCAGTAAAGTATTGCAATTTTTTAATCGGGTATCGTGGCAGTGTGTAAATCATGCCGATCAATAAATATTATAAGCTTCGGAACATGAAATTCAGAATCTTTATAAATATACAATGCCGTCACTGTCCATGCAGAATTTTTTTTTATAATACTTTATCGTCCTTTTAATATCCACAAAACCCCTACGCTTATTTTATAGCGTCATTTGATCTTCACAGAGCATAAAAATTGAGAAACGACGGGACAAAAACTTTGATGTAGCTCGATTAATAAAATTCGCGCCTGTGAAACTATGTACAAGGCCATAAAGATTAAGTTAAATCTGCATGTATAGGAATTTCGCAAACAATGGAGAATTTGAATACTCCTTTCTACCCCAGAAATTTCCGATAGCCAGTACAAAGATACATTCTCGATTTTTCGAATTTAACTTTCAATGGTACTATTATGAACTTCTGATTCTCCAGAAATTTTGCAATTTTTCCCGTTCAAACAGAAACTTTACGTGTATTTACATTCATCCCGATGGAAGTTGGAATTCGATCGACTCACTTTGTTTGTTTGATTTCCATTGAGCGCATTTAGAACAGTTTTAAACGGCAATAAAATGTTTCTGTCCACTATTATACCGCATTGTTGCGCAAATACTAGTTAAATTGCCTCATTTGTCTTCTCCGCTCATTCAAACAATTACTCATGTCTGTCAAATGAATTTTCATTTACGTACACGCGATAAAACAATCGTAAAAGTAACGCAACTATTAATTGAAACTCTATACAACTTTACCTCAACAACTCTGTACAACTTTCCAATATCTAATTAATCATTCGAAACCATACAATTTACATACACTCACATCAAACATACATCGGCGAACTCGGTATAATTCAAAATAATCCGCCACCCAAAATATTTCTTCGTTCATTTTTAAACCAAAATTCTTCGTTCGATAACCTCCTCCCCCCATCCCCCACAATAAAAAAAGTCTCTTCCCTCACATTACGCATTCATATACCTACCAGAACCCAGCACACCCTCGATCTACGGCTTTCCGTAAAGCTCTCGTTCCTCCACGAATCTCGAGTATAATATTATATCGGCGTAATGAGAAGTAACAACGAAGCACAGCGGGGGCCGACCGCGCGCGCCCCCCGCAAATCACGCGGCACAAAGTTTCGCGCGCCGAACGAAGAAGAGTCGCTGCGCCGCCGCCTCCCGTGTAACCCGAGAACGGCGTCTCGGCGGAGATTAGCCGATGCATAATGTAGCCGCGCGCGAGAGCTGCGCGCAAAGCCGATTTTACCGGGGACCGCAGCGGTGCGTGGGCGCCTGGCGATATCTGATTTGCGCTCATTACTAAGCTTTACAGCGGTCGTGTGTGTGTGTGTGTGTGTGTGTGTGTATATATATATACACGCACGTGGAGAAATGTTCCTCGCCGCGGGTTCGAGTTGAATGTTCTGTGGGTTTGTTATACGGCGGAGAGGTTGCGGTGCGAGTCGCCCTTTCTCCATTTGTTTTTATTAATATTGCTCTCGGAATAAAAGCAATTTTACATCTAGTATGTCGGGAGAAAAAGAATTTCATCTCTGTATATTGTATTCGTATTTTTAAGTAATTTTGTTAGAGTTTCGCCTATACGCTTTTATCTTTAAAATGTTTCAAATTAAAAATACTTTATTCACAAAATAAACTAGCTTAAAAAATGGTTACAATCACTAATAAAAACCTTTAGATAAAACAGCTTTCAAAGCTATATAACGTCATAGCTTTATACCACTGTATATATAAACTAAAAAGCTCTCTCTTTAATTCCATTTACCACGCACTTCACCACACACACACACACACACACACACACACACACACGCGCGCGCGCGCGCACACATATACACCCGAAATCCCCGCGTACCGCAAATCAATATCACGTCCCCCGACAATTTTCTCCCATCCGCCAGCTGATTTGTCACGGGCTATCTCTCTCTTCTCTCTCTCTCCCCTACATCCATGCATACATACATAATACACTCCCACCACCTCCTTCCCCCCCGGCGGTCGTGTAATTTTCGACGGCGCGGCCTGAATACCTTATACGCCCTCTCCTCGAGTTCCTCACCCGCGATGTCTTGATAGAGAGCTGCCTCGTCTTCGACGGGTCGGCACGGCGGCCCCTCTGCGCCCGGCAGTCGCACAATGCCGCGGCGCGCGCGAAATTAGGGACAGTCAATTGACGCTATATGTGCGTAAGCAGCTCGCGCGATTGACTTACGGCGGCGGTGGTGGTGCTTTAAACGGAGGGGAAGGGGCTGAGAAGCTTAAGCGATTCCTGTAACGCTGAATGCCAAATCCGTCCGTAGGAAGGAGGAGGAGTTGGCCTCCTGCGAACTTGGCATTGAATGACGGGCGGTGGGTGGCTGGGCGGGTATATGTGTGGGTTGGGGTGGCAGATGAAGGCAATTTGGCAAGAGCGTTTTGCGCGGGCGCGTTATCGGAGGAGACGTTGATTTATGTAATTACGCTGGCGGAGGTGAAACTTTGGTTACGCGCGGCAGGTGGAAAAGCGGTAGTGAGGGGTGAGGAGCTGCGATGTAACGCGTCGGGAGTTGTAATCAATGTCGACTTATGCAACCGATTTGCCGCTTTGTCGTGATTGCTTCATCAGCTTAACTGCACTGACAGAAAAAATCTGGTAAAAATTCTTATGTTGTCGTGTAAAAATTACCATGTTGGAATCGTAACTCGACCATATGTCGGATTTTTAGCAGAATTTGCAATACACGTAGGAAAAATTCCAAGTCTAACATGGGAATTTTTTTATAACTGATTTTAAAGAGCGAAAAAAATTATTTCATCTTTTTTTTTAGGAGTGGGGGAGGAGCGAGTATCAGACACATAATTATTATATTTAGACAATACAGAAGTTATTTTTGAATTAAACATGATTAAAGAAAATTTATTAAATAAATTAAAAATTTTTGACGACATCGAGACTCGAACCTGGAACCCTTGGCACGGTAGTCGGGAGCGCTAACCACTTACCTATAAAGACATATGTCCTACAAAATTTTGGAACTTGTATATCCCCAAACGTAAGATATGCGCGCTAATTTTATAACAAATTATGCTTTAACTCGAATAATACTATTCTCTATTTTAGCGTAATTTATTACAAATGTTATATATTAAGAATATTGTTTAACATTTTATAAATATTACCAATACCTTAAATTAAACAAGCTCATTTATTTATTAATGAATTTGTATTTTCGATATAATAGTTTTTCACAACCTTCCTTAAAAATATTACAAATAAACAATTATTTTAAAAATTGTCTCATCATAAAAAATAAAAAAAAAATAAATAAAAACAAGTATATTGGATTAGAACGGCACATTCAGTTGTTGCGTTTAGCGTTTGTGTTTTGTCTCGATGTTGCCAAGGTGGATTGAGTTTGTTGACATGTATCTGTCTGAATCTTTCCTATTTTGACATTGAAGAGGTCAACTTTTCGTGCACTCGCGGGCTGTTTACGATTGAACGTGTGAATTCTTATTCTAAAACTCTCTCAATTTTTACCATGCTAGCCTGGGAAAATGTACAAAAGATAAAGTTCCATTAGCCACGTGTTAATTTTTACTATGCTGGCATAGGAAGTTTTACTTGTGACATTGGACTTTTTCATATAAAAGATAGTAAATTTTTCGATTTTAAGCAGTTGTGGGCAACTTCCAAGAGCAACATAGGAATTTTTCCCCGGGTTTTTCTGTCAGTGTGGCTATAGATTTAAATATGTATACAAGTTCTCATTTTATGTATCGACTGATACATAAGAAACTTTATTTATTGTAATAAATATTTGAATTATTTCTATTTTACTAACATTTATTTTTTTATTTTTCTATGTTTCAGGTAAGAACCGTGCTTTTCTTCCGAAACGACATCACGTCAAATTGATGATCGTAAGTAACCAATGATATAATAATCCGGCGGGAGAAAGGCTTCTAACTTACATACACTTCTAAATACTCATTACATAAACATAAATATTCACCTTTTAAATTAAACTTTATCGAAACCTAATTTAAAAAAATACCAGACTGCGACCAGACTACCGCTAGATATCTGTTTTCCTTCGTACCTTTTATACAGAATTATAAAATAAAAATTCTTCAGAAATTAATATTTCATTTTCATTCTTTTATTCGCAGCAATAGCTAACAGACCGATTAATTCCCATTGCCTCTGATACACTGCATTTTCTTCTTTCCAACCCCTATTCGGCTATATTCGCGGAACCTGATGAAAATTGAACTACACGCGCTACGGAGATCTATGTATCCTTCGACCGCATAGTCCACGTGCAGGATGGCGAATCACCGGCTAAAGAAGTCGAGGACTCGAGTACACACGCACGCGCGCTCAGAGCGTACATAGGACCGCGGCGGCGGCGGCGAAACAAGCCAATCAACCAATTACGGGTCCACTTGCACGCCGCGCGAACAATGCCAGTGATTGGTGCGAGACTGCCGGATTGGCTTACCGCTTATTTGCAAACACATATACACTCATGCATGCGCGCGCACACACATGCACACGTAAATACGTGTAGAACACGCGCGCGCGCACAGCTGAATGACGCCTTTTCATCCAAATCCCGTCGGTTGCTCTCGATTTCGCTTTTGCTCGTATTTTCTTGTCCGCGCGCTAGCTCGCTGGCGATCCGTTACGCGCTGCTGCTTCCGAATGGAGAAAACGCCGCGACGACGTATCTCTCCTGTTGAGGCTGGGACGCTGTGTATTTTCCTCTTTGTTTCCACCTTTTCTTCAATTAAAAAGTAAACACGTTCGGTCGAGTTCCTTTTTTAATTAAGGCGGTGAAAACTCGCTTGGTTATTGGTTTTATCGACCTATTAATCCGCGGTGGTAATTCGATAACACGCGGAATGAAGGGAATTTCCCGTGAAACTTAAAATTATATTTCAAAGGCGTTTTTTGCGAGACGTAATCTTTTTGTTAGCTCGTAAAATGTCAGCAATTATTGCTTCCTCCTAGAGGAAGCTTTGTGATAGTAAAAAAAAAAGTTTGTAAGATAATGTCTTAGGAATGTTGTATAGAAAATTTGGAATCGAAATACACCATTTTTAGAAAATGTCCGTATGGATGTGTGTGTGTGTGTGTGTGTGTGTGTGTGTGTGTGTGTGTGTGTGTATGTATGTCCGTATACTCTGATATCTCATGATCTACTAAACCGATTTTAACGAGAGAGTGATCATTTTTTCAGATTTTGCTTCAACAATTGGGGTCAATATTTTATTTTTGTCAAAATCGATTTTTTTGTTTTTTATCGCCATTTTTAAATTTTCAAAATTTTTATTTTCAATTTTTTTTATATTTAGAACAAATATTATTTATATACGATAAATTCTCTGTATGCAGAATAAAATTTTCTACAATTTTAGAAAAAAAAAAAAATTTAGCTATATTTCGTCATAAGTTATTCATGAAAACGTCATTTTTAGTAAATAGGTTATATTTCAAAATTAAAAAAAGATATTAACATGAATATTTTTTTGGTTATAAAGAATACTGAGTACTATAACTTACTAAATTTTTAGGCTTTTTTATTCATTATTTTTGGAGAAAAAAAATAATTTATAAAAAAAAGTGTTTTTTTTTGTCGTTCAATAACTAGAGTAAAATTGGCTTAATCAGTTTGAAATTTTTTTTAGTGGTACATTTTGTATCACAATCGATTGAGTTCTTTGAGCAAAAGGATTGATCCATAAATTTCGGAGATATTTGAGGTTAAAATTTTTTTCACTTTTTTTTTAAATCGTAATTTCTCGAGAACGGCTTTATGTATTTGAATCGGGTGGGCGGCATTCGAAAGAGAATTTCAAGACCTATATTTTTTAAAAAAAATTATTTGTCTAGCTATTACGGTTCTTTTGTTATTAATAAAAACGTAAACATTGAAAAATGAAAAAAATGAGTTTGGTATGTCCAACTATTGCGGGAGTAAAAATTGACTTAAGCGCTTCAAAATTCCTCGTAGAGGTGGATTTTGGATAGTTTTCAGTCGAGTTATTCGGGCAAAATGATTGGTCCTTAAATTTCAAAGATATTTAAAAAAATTTCAAGTTAATATTTTCCATAACATTTTCCCAATTTTTTTAAATGTATTGAGGACGGCTCTATGTATCTGAATGTGATGGCTAGCATTTGAAAGAGAATTAAAATATTAATATTTTCTAATACTTATAGCATTGACTCAGAGACTCAATTGCGGCGACACTTTTGGCCTTGCTGCCTTGTCCGTCAGCTCGTGTCCGGGGCCTTTCTACATAAGTATGTGTGTTCTGTGTGTTCCGTGTGTTCCCGACAAAGACAGATAGGATCTGTTCCGTTTATGTAATACAGAGACAGACATAGAGAGAAGTTGTCTAGAACACTAGAACAGACAGAACACACATATGTAGAAAGGGCCCCGTGTGTGTTGTGTAGGTACGCGTATGCCCAAGCGCATGCGCTGCCGCTCGTTTGTCGTCGTAAAGGAATCGAGCCAATGAGGATCTCTATTGCACGACTGCAAAGTAGAAAACCCATCTCCAAAGCAGCATTACCTAGTGCAGAGAATATAGTTAGTTGTTTTTAAAGGGCGGCTTTGTACCAAAGTCTCAGTAAATCGTTCTCACTAATTTTAATTGTCGTAACGGACGAAGAAATGGAGTGAGTATTTCCGCCGACGAAGAAGAGAATGAAAGTTGCTTGCCGACCGTCGGATGACGAGCTCTAGAAATTTGACGACGAGAAAATCGACAAGGTGATTATTGAGGATGTGGACAGCGATGAGGATAACGATGATGACGACGAGGTTCAGGACAGCATGAAGAACGAGGCTGAGGTTCAAGCTATTGAGTCTACCCTAGCCCAAAATAACTATAACTACGAGGCTCACAAAATGCTTATAGAGAAACTGCATTCGATGGCAGAGTTGGAAAGGATTGCCAGGGAGAATATGAGTTCCAAGTATCCACTGACACCAGAATTATGGTTGTCTTGGTTGCGATATGAAATGAAGATTGTTGTAACACCAGAGCAGAAGATTGCTCTTATGGAACTTTGTCAGTAAGCTGTTCAAGATTACCTCTGTAAGTTAATTAATATTTCTTGTCATGAATCCTGCTAATGGTTTTAATTTGCAATTATAATTCTTAGTTATCAATTTTATTTGTTGATTATAATGACCACGTTGTTTTTTAATACTTGTAGCTATCGAGTTATGGTTGGAATATTTACAGTTCATTACAGGACTGAAACAACAGAGAAAATTTGGAATTTATTCGAACGAGCATTAACAGCAGCTGGACTACATGTTAAAAAAGGATCTTTGATTTGGGATACATACAGGGAATTTGAAAATTTTATTGCTTTAATGGTATATAAACAAATGAATTATTTTATACTTACTTCTATAGTCTTACTTTCACAAATTTTATTAAATTTGAATTTATGTTTAGATGGATTCAAGCAATTGGCATCCTTTTTTTTAAAATGTATTGAGGATGGCTCTATGTATGAAAGAGTAAAAATAAAGTAGAACCTTCTTATTTTTTTTATATAACTTGATAGGATTTAACTTAACAGAAATATGTTAAATGGGAAAAAGTTTTATGTCAATATTATCGACAACTTTTATATTTAAAATATTTGAGGAGTTATAAATAAAATGGGCGATTTTTGGCTATAACTTGATTGGATTTGATTTTACACGAAAATGTTAAATACAAAAGTTGTGGATAATATTAAAACAAAAAATTTTACTATTTAATATTCTCGTGTAAAATCAACTCCTGACGAGTTGTTAGACTTATAAAAACGATTTTAAGCCGTTTACATCGTACAAAATAAAGTATGAAATTTTAAATATTGGAAGTAAAAATTAATTAAAGGAATCAGTAAATCAAGTTTGAGGAAGCTACGTGCCAATGAATTGGCAGCGGTTTTTTTAATTATAATACTATATCGGTATTTAAAATATTTTATGAGCGAAGAAAGATGCTGCTCGAAGTCCGCGTGTATACGTTAAAGCAATTAATAATGTATTCCTTAAATTATAGGAAACTGGGTCAGAAGCTCTCGTTTCCTATTTTTCGGCTTTACAAAATTAATAAGGAAAATCGGGCTTTTAGAGGATCGTAACGCAATTTTCATTGTTAAATAATTCAAAATGCTCCGATGAAAATGCTTGAAAATATCGTTTTAAAAGTTTCAAAAGGGCGTTCATAAAAGATTAAATGCCCTTGGATTCCGGTTTGTTTCAAATTGCTTTAAAAATAAAAATACTATATATAAATAACGACTTATAGATACAAGTATAGATAACCATAACGAAAGCAGTAAATCGAAACAATATTTCAAAGTCATTGGGAATCTATTGACAGCATCGCGCTCGAAGCGTCAAAACGATCGACGTTGCATGAAATGTACCAGAAATCACTTCACCTTCTCCCTCTCTCTCCCTCCAACACCGAATTCGAATGCATGGCACATTAAATCCCTTGCCAGAGAGACAGAGAGAGAGAGCGCGCGGATAGCTGACTGCGCTTGCGAAATGCGGCCGAGCCTGCTTGCGATCTTCCCCCCTTCAACGGAAACGAAAACTCTAAATGGCTCGTTACTGTTCTCTATGCTTTTTTCCTCTCTAACTGCTGCTGCTGCGGCTGCTGCTAAAGTAGAAAGCGCAAACTCCGGACACGAGTTTGTAGAGCATTAAAGCAATTATACCAGATAATATTTGCGGAGCGGTGGATTTTATATTTATATTTTGGCATGAAAAGCTGGCGCTTTTAAGCTTTTTCAGAACCGCGATAATTCGTAAATTAGCGCGTTTAATTTGCGCGTTATGTTGTGACGAGAGACCGTGCTTTTCAAAATTTAGCACTCTCCTCATTTAACTTTGTTTTCTAGTTTATAGTGCATGCGACAGATGAGTGCTTTAATTATGCGCTCAAATCAAGCTTAGACGAGTGGAAGCGTTTTAGTTCGAATTATATAACGAGATTGTAATTTTACCACCAAAAGTTCACACGTAGGAGTTGTACTTTTCCCCAAAAGACGTTTGAAATTCTCTTATCCGTTATAAAAATCATGAAAATTCGCGCAACACAATCGGGGTGGTGATCTTTTATTCATGAAAAAATTATTCAGCCGACGCTTTACGTTTGAGATCGCCTTTGTATCTGGGAATATATAGAAAGTTCTAAGTTAAGCCCTCGCATTTCAATTGAATACAGCATAAAAGACGCTCGCTTTATCTCCATTTAACATGGTATAAGGAGAGAATTATTTTATTTATAAACTCTTGAGGGAATACAAAAATATACTTCGCGAGATTACCCAGGGCTCAACCCTTCGTTCGTTCGTATACCGAGAATACGCGAGAATGGGATCCCGAATCGTCAACTTGGCGGCAATTAAAATTCCATTCCCAATTTAAATCGATACCACAGACAGCCATTAGGCAGGCACCGTTGGCTTCTTTGCCCGGGCGGAAACTATTAAAAAGTCACTTCCCCAACTCACGCACCGAAGTTAAACAGAGGGAAATAACTTGGCTGTGTGCGAGCGGCCGCGTTAAACGCCCGAGCGACGACGGCGTCACTTTGCTCTGTATCTCCAACTTTCGGGGCGAAGGCGCGCGTCAGCCGTAGGAGAGGAGAAGTAAGAAGAAGAAGAAGAAGAAAGGAGGGAGAACGGAAAAAAGCCAACTTTTAAGTGAATTTTTCCCAGAATCGCCAATGTAAAATTCAAAGCGCAAAGTCGGTCCCTCCCACGTCCGCCCACTTTTTTCTCTCCTCTCGGCTGCGGCTCGCGCTAAACTTGGGCGCCCGCGCGGGTTAAATATGTTTGCAGGTGCTAACTCGTGGTTCTAGCGTGTATATATGTGAGATAGTACATGCGGAGCGGACGCGTTAAGAGCGAAATTTACGAATGTAAAGTTCATAACGAATCGCGTGTGTATATGATATGTGAGTGTGTGTGTGAGCGCGAGTCCGAATGGAAACCAGCGCGCGCCAACTTCCGATCGGATAAGGAGTAGTTCGAATCGAGTTTGGCGCGCCACTGGGTTAGCACACTCCAATCCGCATGAGGCTGTGTGCTTCTTAAATACGTTTCATCATTAACATGTTCATTTCGTTCCTTTATTGGTAGTCACTTTCGTTGACTTTTTATTGTGTGAATTTGCTGATGATCTTTTTATTTTGGAAGTAAGAGTAGTCAGTCAAAAAGTGGTTCAGTAACTAATCAGTGTTATGAAGAATTTTCCATGAATATGTTGATCGTTTATATATTGATAAATATGGGAATCAACGTGTGATCGAGTTAATAATATTTGAGCATTTCATTCTTGGTACATACTGGGAAAGTAACAGCACGCTTGAATTTAACTTCATTAAAATCATATAATGAACTTATGTATACAGATCATTTTGGTAGATTAATTTTCAATTTCTGGAAAAGCCATTCAGTGTGTTAAACAGTTTATGAAATCGAATATCTCAGTGAAGATAAAACTTTTATTTTACAAACGAATTTTATGGAAAAATTTCACATTCATTCTTAACAAATCGTTGTATTTATTCTTCATTCAACTGCGTAACTCGTGTTTTCAGTAAATACCTTGAATGTTTCAATTTAATGCTTTTATTGAAAACTAATTGGATTTATTTTATACTTCCCTCGAATAAGTCCATTCATTTTGATGTTAACTTTACAAAAAATATATTTCCAATAATATTACGAGAATAAATTTCAGTATTTTCCTTCAAACTCGGAACATTTTTCTTGAAAAACAACGAAAATAATAAAATTTTGTCCTCTCATTCCGAATTACTGCCACGCGAGTATGCCGCATAAACAAAAACCCCAAATATCATCTTATCCAAAAATAGCATATTTCTTGCCACTGCACTGCTGTTAAATAAAACACGCCGACAGAGAGCCAACTCGCGCATTACACATCCTCGCAGCCTCTCCTCCAAAAAAAAACATCCTTGGACCAGGCGCCAGCGCGATAATACCGGCCTGCACGTGTACTACTACAGCTCAGCGCCAAAACGGGCTGGAAATCAACTCCGGAACAGCGCGCTCTAACTCCGCTCCACATATACACGCTCACGTAGCTCTATACTCTTGTCTTCCTCGTAAAGCTGGCTAGAGATGTAGAGGGAAGAATCTCGCGGCGAAAATGTTACACACTCGCGCGCGCTGAATAAAGCGGATAAGCCCCGGGGGCGCGAGCGAGCGAATATTTCGTTAGGTCTAAGTGCGCGAAACGTTATGTAGGTTAAAAGGCGTCTCGCTGCTGCTGCTGCTGCTGCTACAGCAGCGAGTGAGCGAAGGCCTATAACGGCACCGCTCGCGCGGGGCTTTGCTCAGCCATTATCGACTGCGTTTACTCGGAACAATGGCGAAAAAAGGGATGGAGTTAGAGAGAGAGAGAGAGAGAGAGAGAGAGAGAGAGAGAGAGAGAGAGAGAGAGAGAGAGAGAGAGAGAGAGAGAGAGAGAGAGAGAGAGAAAGAGAGAGACAGAGAGACAGAAAGAGAGAGAGAGAGAGAGAGAGAGAGAGAGAGAGGTAAAGAGGACTTGCTGCCGGTACGTGAATCGTAAAGGAATAAAGGGGAGAGAAAGTGAGTGGGAGAGAAAAAACGCGAGGGCGGGAAGTTACAAATAGCGGAGTTTGGAGCTGCGCGTGTTGAATGTAAAGCACGTTATTTGTTTTGTAGCCCGAGGATCGGGATCAGCTTCTCCACCCCCGCTCCAGCCTTTGTTCTTTTAATTTTCAACAAATTTTCCTTTTCGATTAAATGTACCTGCTGCTTTTATGGCGGGCAAAAAAATGTCATTTATTACGAGAACCTACAGAAATTTCGTTCTACGCTTTTTGATCGCTTTTCCAATTCGACTTTAATTTTCAAATCAAATAACCCATTTATCGGCATAACTGTAACGATTATTTAAATACGTCAGTGTACGAGATGGTATTGCTGTTTAGGACACGACTAACTCATAATAAAACGCATCACCGGGTACCAAATGCAATCATCACATTTGGCTCGCTCCAACCATGTATCGATTAAAACAGCTTGCGTATAATCGACACTAATACATCAAGAGTCGCGGAAAAATGAATCAATGCCAAATTCCCAACTGTATACAACACTTCCTCCCTCTCTCCCGCTTCATTACGCTCTCTTTGCTCTCTGTCTTCATTAACGTCAGCTGCGTCAACGACGCGCTTTACACAAAGTCCGCTCGCTTGCGCGCACAATTCAGAGTCCACCTCTCTCCTCCCCTTTTCATTCTCGTGCCCACGCGCCATTGATATACAAACGCGCAGCCGGGTCGACCGGTTTGCAAGATTCAGCAGGCCGAGCTAAAAAAGCCGTCGAAAAGTTAACGGACGAGAGAAGACAGCTCACTCCGACCCCCCCCCCCCCCCCTCAGCCTTATGTATAAAACAGCGAGATAGCGAGAGAAAGAGAGCAGAACTAGTTTGCGCGTGGAGCCGAGAGAAAGAGAGAAAGAAAGAGTAAAGCCGTGAGAGAAAAAGAAAGAGAGAGATCCTGGTGAGAGAGCACAAAGGAAATGAGATCCTAGCGCGGAGGCGAATCGAAGGCACTTTGGCGAGCGCTAGCCCCAGCGATGCACCTTACAACTTATACGACACCGCTCGCATCACAATGGCTCGGGCGAAGGGGATTCGGGCCGAGAAAGCCAGAGAGAGAGAGAGAGAGAGAGAGAGAGAGAGAGAGAGAGAGAGAGAGAGAGAGAGAGAGGAGAGAGAGAGAAGATCCTATCGCGCCTTTTTACCCAAGCCCGAGCTCACAGCGCCCGATCTCGCCTCTCGCTGCTGCAGTCATCCGTGTGTTTTCTTTGTGCCACAAGTATACGTATCACATACATACAAAGACGTACGTATAGTTGGGCTTTTTTTCTTGTTTATACACACACACACACACACACACACACGCGCGCGCGCGCACGCACACACACACACACACAGAGGAGAGATATGAATTTTTCGATTTGCCCGGGAAAATAGGGTTTTTGGCTTTTCGACAACTCTGTATTTTTTTTGTGAATAGCTCTCCCTATCTGTCGTCGCGTCTATCTGTCCACTTATCGACGCGCCACTTATCTCTCGGGAGCGAGGTTCGCGCGCGTGGGCTTTCTTTTGTGACCGCGCGCGCTTGGCGTATCTTATCGCGCGATGAGTAACTCCAACGGCTGCAGCGCCGCGTTTTATCTGGAGGGTGTAATTTCATCTTGTTCAATTGCAGGTCCGCATTGTCGGTGGGTGCGATGACAATTCGTTTTCGTTTGTTGGACGAAAAAGAAATGGCCTGGCGGTGGCGGACGCGTTTTCGTGATACGAAGTATAATGAATAACCAAAGAGTTAATTATGAGGGTGATATAAAAATGGTATTCGGTATTTGAAATTATAAAACAAAGTTAATTGAATTGTTTAAACCAAACGCAATTAATTAATCAAACATGGTAATGGTAAACTCTGCCGTTTTCTCTAGTTCATCGTTCTATTTTTGGTATAATTGAAAAATTCAATTTTGCAAGTTTAATTGTTTACGAAAATAATGTTTGTTTTATTATACTAATTTAAAATGTACGATGTTAAACGTATATCACAATATTATATTAGTATCCAAAACCAAATCTATTTTTTTTCACTATAAATAAATTTAATTTTACTATAAATAAATTAAATTTAGCTTAAAGCAAACTTATAATAAGAAAGAATGTGAAAGCTGCAATAATAAATTGGATAATAAACCTTGGCCGCCACGACAGATCTATTACGATAAAGCGTTCGTAGGATAATAAAATTAATCGTTCCTCTCGCTTCTACTAAAGTATTTCGAAAATTAGACCATCGTGTCCCTTATTTCTCAAATTGACGAAGATCCACGAAGATCCACACGTGCCTCTCTCTCTCTCTCTCTCTCTCTCTCTCTCTCTCTCTCTCTCTCTCTCCGCTCCTTCAAGATAATAAGACAATGAAACGAAATAAAGACGCCGCACTCATACATATAACCTTGTTACTGTTTAGCAACGGGATCACGTACCTGTAGAGCGTCTCTTCTCTCCTGTCTCTACCCTCCACATTACATAGGAAAAATGTCACGCCCGCTTATACGCGCGTGCGCGTGTTTTCCGTCGTACAGCAGCCGAAAAAAGGAACACCCGAAAGTGTGCGCAGAGGTGACGAAATCCCGCGTGGCGTTGCGATTTTATATCAACGCAGTGCTGCTTGAAAATCTACGGCACCGCGACTCGATTTATTATCTTTGCATAAAAAAAAAAATCGGGGGAGAACGGTTTATCAGCACGCGGGGCATGAGAGCGTTAACTCGTAAGCCGCTTAGAGTTTTATTTTTTCGATGAAGAGCAGGAGCGCGGTAGTGTGTCGTTTGAAAATATGTCTTTGTGGCGAGGAATTGTTTTCCAATGGATATAATGCAATAAGCTCCTCGCGTGTTTATTTTTTCAATACATATCCCGGCGTGTTTGCCCACGGCAAGCATACGGTGCTGCATGGGTATATATGCGCAGTAACTCGCGTGTATATCGAATGCACTTCATATGATGTCAGAATTCCCAACAAGTCAGTGTAGAGTTTCCCAGGTTGCAAAATAAAAATTCCAATTTTTATTTTAGTATATATATAGCGAGCGCCAGCGAATACGTTACAATTTGAAAAACTCGTGTTTCAGATCACGTCAGCGCTCACGCGCACGCGCGTTGTTATATTTTCCATGTAAATATTGCGTTTTAAAAAATACATTTGAAAGTTGTAAATTGTATATATACGGGAATGAAATAAATCCATATATATATATATATATCGCTCGACTTATAAAAATTAATGTCGTCTTTTATTATAAAAAAAATATGAAACGCGAAATTACGCGATACACCTCATGTACAAAATAATTCAAACAATATAAGAACATAATATACGTAGCGAAAAAATCAAACGACCCGTCGAGCGCGCACGCGTGAGCAAAATGAAAAAAAAAACCGCAGCCGACCGTGGCGCGTGCAAAAGCACTTATAATGGAGGGAAAATATTTTATATTCCGAGACATAAAACGAAAATGCTCGGCGTGCATTTCCAATCCGCGCTCGCGCGCGCGTGCTTATACAACGACGAGCGCGGCAGCGAATCGAAATGGAATAAATCTGCTTTGTATAAATTCTGCGTGTACAGCATTGCGCACTCGCGGTAGCCTTGGATTGGAAAATTTCAAGCCCAATATGTTTGTGTCGCACGTTCCCTAATTCTTCGCATTACCGGGTCATCAATATGCAAATCGGCACAGCACTGACCTCGATTCCAGCTCCCCCTCCGTTGGCCCTTCACGAGCGAGTCGTAATAAAAAAAAAACAAGCGCCGCTTCGGGCATAAAACCCGGGACGCAAAGGCCGCCTGTATATCCCTGCTGCGGCCATCACCATAAAGTTTCCATCATCCGTTTCGCCACTCACTCACTCTCTCTCTCTCTCTCACTCCCGTATGACCGATGATAATCCTGCGGCGCAGTATAGCGCATGCGTGTATATGTAGAGTCGGCTCTCGTCTCGCTCTGCGGCGCGACATTAAGCGAGCCGGGCGCGTTAATCTACCGGAGATTATGTGCGTGGCCCCGCAGAGAGAGTAAAGTCTACATAGTGTGCCTATATGCGCGCAGCGTTCGTCGCTCTGATAGACTGAAATGACGCGAACGCGGTTCCAACTCTCTCTCTCTCTCTCTCTCTCTCTCTCTCTCTCTCTCTCTCGTTCGTCCGCGCTGCCGGCGGATAATTAATAATAATTAATAAGAGCCTCCTGCGCGCAAGCGAGCAAGCGTATATATACTTGCGTGTATGCGGTAACGTGGGCACGTGAGACTGCCGCGAATGTGTGCGTGTATGTAGGTATGTGTATCTCCGGATGCGTGTAATAAGGCGAGTAGTCGTGCGCGAGTTGCGCCGGCATGAACTCCGATAATTAACGTGACGGCGCGCTTTTCGCGGAATTGATCGCCATGTGTATAGGTGTCGTGTCGTTCTTGGAATACGGCAGTTTGATTTGTTTAATGGACTATGATGGGTGTACCGGGCGGATCGATTTGTTTTATTATCGTGTAAAACCACTGTTTGTGCGTTTCTATTGGACAATTAATAAATCTAATTATTGATATATAATTAGAATTAAATTTTCATTATATAAAAATATAAACCCTGGTAGAAATTTTAACCAGAAGCTATAGCTATTTTTCAGTTACCTTTATGGCTAAAAACGAACATTGCTTGTATTTCATAATTATGTACCAATCCGAAGTAAATTATGGCATTTACACTTCATAAAATATGTATTTTAAGTAATAGTAGAACTTTTAGAGGAATCATATTATTTTTGCATATGATTTTTTCTAAAAATGCTTCCATTTAATTAACACGTTAGCTATAAAATATGGTTAATTTTCTACAAGGGAAGTTATAGGAAAATAGAAAGAAAGTACAAGGTCAATTTGCATGTCGACGTAGAATCAATGACTGTTTCACCCACGCGACCAAAAGTAATTGTATCGAGGCAATGAGCGTTAGTATAGTATAACGTAAAATCGCAAGATCATTAGGAAAGTTTTATTATACTCCACCCGGGGGTCAGAGCGGTCGATCGAGGACTATCCGCTTTCGAAATAAATTTTTCAACTCTAAATAAGATAGAATCCGCCCCTGAGCTCTCCATTACACTAAATAATTGAGCATTAATAAAGTCCAGAATCCAAGCGGTAGTTAGGGCTTATCGTTAGAAATTTTTATCGTATAGTTTCGACATTTATTCTACCGAGGCTATACTTATATATTGATTTATTAATTCAGAACCTCGCTCATCTACAATATTTAAAGACACCCAAGAGCTTCAAGTAGAACGAGACTCGTATAGTCAGGCGTTCACGTTCATCATCGAGTTTTAACCGCGAAAAAATAGCCATATTTCCATATAGAAGCAATCGCCTCCAAACTTCATATAGATAACAACGTTCACGGCCGGCTCATCGCACAACTTCTCAAAAGCGCGCTCGGCCCAGCCGCGTTCATCTCTCCCCAAAGTTTTCATTATCTCGAAAAATATGAAAGAGCTCCACCCTCACTCTCGTAAAAAAACGCCGTGATAAAACAAAAAAAAGACTCCCGTGCGGAGATCTATAGAGATATATATATACCGCAGGAAATACAGTCGAGCGAATGAAATTCCGCGCCTCGGGCAACGGAAGTCGCCGGACTTAATCAAAGTCCACGCGCGAGCTGCGCAAACATCACGAAGGTCGTCGTCGTCGAGAGAAAAAGCCGAGAATTTTTCGCGGGAAATCCAATTGTGTCGCACGTGCGGGATTCGGTGCGCTTCGCCAGACGATAGTGCAGAAGCAAGTTGCAGCTGCTGCTGCAGTACGTGTATCGGAGTTTTGGAATTCTGAGAGTCGGTTATGGGAACGTACACGCGGACATGGATTTGCTTCCGGCGGTAGGTCGGCGTAAGGTTTTCATTGGTGGGTGTAATGGAGGCTGCTTTGGAACGAGCGAGTGGGTGGAGAAATTCCATTGCGAGGGAAGCGAGGGAGATTCTTCGTCTTTCTTTGGCAATGAGATGTTCGGAGAATATTGCAGCTTTTAAACTGTAAATGATGATTTGCTTCTTAAAGTAACTACGTCGTTTCGTAGTATTACTACATAAAGAACAATAAACACGTGTTTTACGAGTCAAGGACAATTTCGAATTCGTAAAAGTAGCAGGTACTCTTTCCGTATTATATAAGTCCGGTTTAATAAAAATGAAACTGTCACATTGTCACAGCATCAACATGGACATCTATACATATCGCTACTAATTCAATATAATGCAATGGTTATATACCTCAATTGAAGTTAATGCAGGCACATTCCAGCAGCGATATACTATCGCATTATAATAAAAGGCTCTTTTATGAATCTTAAAAAAAATTGCTTAAGCCTATGCTTTTCACTGGAGCACTCAATGCCCATTGAAAATACAATCTTGAAACGTCTGCGCGCAGACGATACAAATAAAACCAGCCTCCCTTCTCTTTCTTTTTGTCTATATAACGAAAGCGGCAGAGATCATAGTTTCTTTAACCCCTGTGTGCTTTATGCGTATGCCGATCTTATTTTACGATCCAATAAAAATGAGAATGACTTTATATCTAACCTTTACTGCCTTTCTTGTATCTCCCCATATACCCACTCCCCATAGTTATTCTCTTCCTTTTTTTCTCCTATCACGAATCGTCTTCTCTTTCGCATCGCCCTCACCCCCGCCCATAAAAATTAATCGAATCACTTAGAAAAATTATCCTTTATACGCGCGGCAATTAAAAACTCACTTATTCGCAGCTTCTCGCTTTAAGCGTTTTATTACCGCCGCGTATATATATAAATAATATAAATTCAACTCGTTTTCATTCGATCGGCTTACCAAGCGTATTTCGAGCTTCTTAAACAGACTTTGTCGCTCGCGCTGCGTGTGTTTCCTGCTACTGTGCACCACGTGCGTCGCGTAGTCTACAACGGTGAGAAAGCGGTCGAATTTCGGAGCAATTAGCTCCGCATGCGAGCAAAGCTTTTGAACTGCCGAAACAATCCCCGTGTACACGCCCAGGGCGCCTCTGGGTATAAACTTCCTTTCCAGACCCCGCACAAAACAGATTCTCTCTCTATCTCTTTCTCTCTTGCGCTTCGCATCTCAAGAACGAACGCAGGTTCAAAGCCTCGCGCTCTCTGTCTTTTGCCTTTCCAATTATTCATTACCATCTTGGCACAGCCCATTCATTCGCGCCTCTCGTCTGTAGCTGTGAGCTTCTCGCACGCTCACAGAAAGACGCCGATTGAAACAAATCCGGAGAAAACGTGCCTGGACTACGATTTCAATAATATGGGCTAAAAATATGACTGGAATGTTTTGCATACTAGTAGTATGAGTCAAGCGTGCAATGTACATCATAGGTATAAGTCTCACGTAACAAATCCTCATAGTACAATTAAATCCTGTGCACTTTTAACCAAAATATTTTTTCATTTTAGCGCAAAAAAGCATTTTTAAAATAAAACTTTTTATACAAACTCTTATCCCCTGTCATATGCGCGTATACGCTATATATGCCCCCTGCACTCCAGTTACATTTTGTAAAAAGCTTTTTTACACCTCGTCATATACGTCAGTCGCTCTGCATTTCCATCTTTTACGAATCATCATTTCAAAGCCCCCCCCCCCCCCCCCCTCTCTCTCTCTCTCTCTCTCTCTCTCTCTCGCCAATCACGCCGCGTCATTTTCTTCCGTGTCATTTAGCATTCCCGTCGCACTCCGAGTTGTCGTCAGCCCGTCCACTTAAAACGTGAGCGGACTAAAGTAAGAGCTTAATTATACCGATCCACTATAACAACGAATGCACCGACATCAAAATGAATTATCATCATCGCATTGCGTCTCCTCCTCGACGCGAGTCTCTCTACGCGAGCGACAAAAGAAAAGAAAAAAGCGCGAGCGCGACGACGAGGCGTGAAAAGTAGTAGTGGTAATCGCGCGCGCGAACATCGCGTCTCAGCGCAGATCATCCCTCGTAAATCTCGCGCTCCTTTATGCAGGAAATAAACGCGCACGCCGCGTGTCAAGAAGCCAGCACGCGAACGCTCGCAAGGGGGGATATAACTCGCTAACAATTTCCTCTCGTCCCGCGTATAACAGTCGCGGTTCTCTCGCTCTCATTGTCACCAACGCCGAGAAGGAGGGAGAGAGCATGATTCCCTCCTATTATTCGCGCTCTACTCGCCTAGCTTTGTATATAACTAGAAACACACGTTGTTCATCTCACTCACACTCTCACTATACCGCTTGCTCGCATTACTCCATTTTTACTTCCTCCTCCGAGTGCAGCGGCTGAACTAAGCCTACTGAAATTTCCGCGTCGCGGAGTTGCGAATTGTCGCCGTCGTCGTGGAGACAATAGCTGTCGTCTGGTGTTAGAGACAGAGAGGAGAAACACAAATCTGGTAGCTGCGACCCTAAGGTTTATTCGGTTGGTGCTTCATTTTTCAAGACAATCTGGCAAACGGAGATTTGAAAGCAAAAAAAAAAATTGATTCGTTTGAAATAACGTTAGCGCGTGTTTGAAATGCAGCGATGGGGAAGTTGGAAAACGATTTTGTTATTGACATTTGCTATATGTTGATGTTTGTTTTAGTCGTCTACAGTTGGATGAATATCATGCTTGTTTGCTACTGGGCTTTCACCGTAATCTTTATTCATTACCCCAACTTTACTTTTTCATTTTATATATTTTATTTTACCGACAGAAAAAAATACGTCTACATTATACTTTTTATAAATTACTTACTTTCTCGTTTAAATCACCCTAAATTACAAGTTAAACGATAAATCGCTGTAATATAACAGACAATAATGGTAGTGGACTCGGAACTCTCCGACAATGCTCCCCGCGTTTACACGATTCGAGTTGTAAAGCCCGCCGCTCGCTTCCATGTATAAAATATCACGCGGCTCGCGCCGTTCATTTACATTCTCCCCGTCCCGTAACATATTCCCCCCTCGCTCACTTACAACGAAACGCGCGTGCGTGAAAGCTCGCTCTATAACCCGGTTCCTGTACACGCAAGCTAAGCAGAAGCCTATTTCATGCGTGCGTCGGCGCGATGCTTTGTCATCACTGATGGGAGCGAGGGCACACATACACGGTTTATCCCGGCGACGATCTTCATTGTATACGCGAGAGCGCGCAGCTGTCCAGTTCGTGTACATCGCTTTCGTGGGAGATACACACACTTTGGCTTGTCACGCTGGACTTGCTCGGCGTCCTCGTTTTTGCTTTTCTCGCGTGTAACGTGCTAGACCTGGTGACTCGCTCCTGCCAGCCCCGCGAAACATCGGCCGCCTTTACGGTTCGCGTCAGTGGACCTTTCGACGTCTGTTACAGTTTTTTCCCTTTTTTGGGTGACGTGGGGTTTCTTTATTTCATTTGTCAGCGTCTATATAGGATAGCGCGACGGGTATTGACGAGTTAACCAACTGTCTTCAAATTTCCGAAGATTATCGTCGTGTAACGTAAAATACGAGTAGTATAGCTACATTGTGATACAAATGAAAAATGTTGCAATCATTTATCATTTATTACAATTTCTTTATACCTTTCCTAAAACTGAATGTAATACAAATCGTATATCTTTGATGGTACAATTTATTTTCTCCGCGAGAGAAAGACCTTAAGACTGCACAAAAGAATATCATTAATCTCTTTCCCCATATATATACCAGTCGAAATTTTGAATTCATTTTTCATCCTATGTATCTTACGAAGATAAACTGCGCCAACTTCTCAAACGTCGGAAAAACGATCGAATACATCCGAAAAATTGAATAAAAATCAGATTACATACCCCTACCTATAGCGCTATCGCGATTAGTTGCAAGTGCATCGACCATGCCCGAATTCCGCGTAAGAAATTCATACAGGGCCGCAAAACCCGCGCTCACGCATAATCGCCCACTCGGCCGCCATTAGCCCCCCTGATACCACGCGCGCATCATCCCATTCATCGCTTTTAGACTGGAATCTGGCGCATTGTCCAATTTGTTTAATATGCGTGCCGCCGCGACGTCCATCCATCCCTCACCCACTCACTGTCGAAAATCGGCGCATAAGCATCTCGCGCGCACGGATAAATTGCCATCGAAAGGCCGCTTAATGAAATTAACTGGCACGTCCACATACGCTTAGCGTTAAACGGCAGCGTGCGCGACAAAGCGCCGGCCAGGGGCGACGTATATAGCGAAAGTGCAGAGGCAGCAGGGGAGAGGAGGGTGAGTGTAATCAACGCCGCAGCGGCGACGTATAACGCGCGGACACAATGGGCCGAGTACACGCTAGCTCGCAGCTTCTGAATTAATATTTAATTGGCTCTCGTATACGTGTATGTGTGTACGAGAGTGGGGCAGAGAGTTATACGCGTAGCGTGCGGGTCGAAGAATTTATACGGCGCACCGTGCAGGTATGCGCCGGGCTACCGCCGTTGGGTTTTATCGCTGTAGGCTATGTGTTTGTGTGTATCTGTAGAAAGTGAGGGTAATTGGAATCTCGCGCGGGACGGTGGGAGTTTGAAGGGAGTAATTCGATGGGAATTCTCTGATGAAAATTCTGATCCAGTTAGTTATGCAAAAACTGTTGCGTGCAGCCTCGCCGCGCACCGGGGCGTTATTGGCCGGAACGAATTTTTGGCTGGGTGCATATACATGTATGCGTCTGATATAATGCCACGCTGTATGTGGAATTGTTTCCTCGTGGGTTTGTTCGCATTGTCATGCATTGTTTTATATTTAATTCGAATTGACGATTGCACGAAAATGACGGTTCAACGTGTAAATGGAAAATTAGCTGTTTGTTACTCGGCATGTTTTCATGAATTCGTAATGTATTTGCATGAAATATGCATCGAACTATATATATATATATATATATATATATATATATATATATATATATATATATATATATATATATATATATATATATATATATATATATATATATATATATATATATATATATATATATATATATATATATATATATATATATATATATATATATATATATATATATATATATATATATATATATATATATATATATATATATATATATATATATATATATATATATATATATATATATATATATATATATATATATATATATATATATATATATATATATATATATATATATATATATATATATATATATATATATATATATATATATATATATATATATATATATATATATATATATATATAGACAATAATGGTTCTAAAAATAAACAGTATAGTATATAGTACGTTGCATTTTATACACACACATACACACACACACACACACACACACACACACACACACACACACACACACACACACACACACACACACACACACACACACCATGCAAATTATTTTAATTGTCGCTTCTATAATGTACATAGTCGATTTACACGTATATATATCCCCCGTCAATGATACAACGTACAGCGTCAACTTGTGGCAAAGGTAACCCAACGTCTTTCTTCTCCTCGCTTGTCTTCTTCACCTCTCTTCTATCAGACACACTTTTATTACCGCGCGCGTATATAGCTCTCATCTATAATATGCGCGAATCGCGATATGCGAAGAAGCGATCGAAAGACACTGCCGGCGATTTTCGTGCTCCCATTGCTTCTCGGGGATAGTTTTCAATTATGAAAAAAAACATCCACTTTTTTCTGCGGATATACAGCGCGCCATCGTCGCCGCCGCCGGAATTCTTGACGGCGAGAGGAAGTTTAGAGCGCGTTGAGGCGCGAAGGCGGCGGCGCGGTTAGAGCAAATCGGAAATTTCTCGTCGGCAGTTCGGGCGATGCGTCATCGAAATTGCGAAAGTCTGCGTCGGCCATTTCCAGCTAGAGCGCGCGCTGGTTATACAGGCTGCTCGATGAGCGTGGGAGAGAAATTTATCCGCGGTTAATTAGTTATTTTCGTCATTGAAATCGATCTTTGCTTGAATTGTATTACTAAAGAGTGTAGAATGAAGAATTTCTTATTTTTACAAAATTTTTTTTATTAAATTTATTGTTTAATCACAATATTAATAGTCAATTAAAAATAGTTAACATTGTTGTCACGCGTCGCTAACCAAACACAAAACTCTTACACTTCCTTCACCACGAAATCACAAACACGAAAAAGATTTTAAAGTCTTACGCGAGAATACCTCTCACTTCAATACACAATAACCTAATCTCCATAAAATAATTCGACTCCGAAAGTGTAATCTAAAAATCCAATCAACACGACGAATGAAAGAACAACAGAAGCGCCGACTAGAACCCGCAGCAGCCAAACTCACAGCACGCACGCGCATCTCCGTTAATTCGATTGAGAAATCACGCAGGTGACGAACGCGCTGCACGTACACATATACAGCTCTGTATATATCCGACCGCGCTCTATACGCGCGCGAAGCCAATCCACGCCGCGATAACATAATGGTATTTGTTCCCATTGTTTTCCAATCATCGTCGCCTGGTAAACACAAAGTCACGAGCTTCTCCTCCTCCTCCTATTCGCTCTCGTGCCACACGCTGCTGCTGGTTTGTTTACTTTTGATCGACGCTCGAGCGACAAATTAATGCGGATATAATCCGCGAGCCGTCGCGGCATTCACTGTCTCTTTTCCATGCGCGGAGCGAGGGAGGAAGGGAGAGTGGCACGTCGCGCGTATTGACGCGGAGCTATTCCAGTGCGCGCAGCAGTAAGCGCGTATAGGTAGTCCGACTTTATTTCCGTCAGTGTGTGCCGTAGCGATTGAAACGGTAGCGGGCGCTATAGAGATGGGCTGACGGATTGGAGTACTACTCTCGCGAAATGGAAACTTTTCTTCTTGTTCGTTAGAGGTTGTTTTGTTGTATTAAATTGTGAGGTTGTTTATGTAATAGCATACAATAATTTCTATTATGTCGGTTCTTAATTAATACTCTAACACATATAGTTTATAGAAACTTCTTATTAACAATTTCTCAAAATTGTGGTAATAAAATTATTATTTCCCCTGGTAGAAAATAAACCAACTTTATCGGTTAGCATGTCAATCAAATGGAGGTATTTCTATTAAGATTGACATTAGAATTTAATTAAAACTATTTAAAATTGCCCTGGTAAAAATTCATCTATATAAAATGGCCAAGAAGTTAGAAAATGCTAGTAAAACTGGCTATGATGAAACGATTTTTCGACCATTATTTGCCTATTTCTTAGATTGACGTCACAACAAAATATTCGTATTTGATTTACTTACTAATTTTATATTTGATAAAAGAGCATTAAATATAAATATAATATAAATAAATAGCATTAACTAAAAAAGCATTTGTTGTACTCTTTCTATGAATAATTCAGTAAAACTTTTATTTGTCCATCTGATACTGTCTCCCTCACTCCTTGGCATTACAGCAAGCCTTCTACTAGTCATTTCCAGATTAAAAAAACTGATCAGTTTTAATACCTTTAGAATACTCAAGAACAAGCTTGTGCTTCTCTTCGAAAAACTCATTCTATTTTTCAATCTATTAAATGGCCATACATATAATAGGGGAAAAGGCGTTTCACTGGGAGCTAGAAACTGGGCAAGATAAATTCCCATTTTATATCAAGTTTCTAAAATAAATAGTTAGTTATTAGTTATAAAATGTTTTGGATTTACACCAGTGTGTGATTATATTTTAAAGCATCTATAATATAATATCTCCATATTTATAAATAGCTATTCTTCGACAATAGCAACATAATCATAGTGTAAAGTTTTTAATTTAAAAATTAATAAACAGTTCGCCAACCATTGGTTAACATTTCTACCAGGGTCGTAAAGATTAAAATATTTACTAATCTGTTATAGTTACGGATAAAGTAGGGTTACTTTACCAGTGAAAGAACGAATAAGGAAATTGTAACTTTTGTTATTTAATTAAGTGGTTTAAAAATGGATTAAAAGTAAAACCCTTTTGAAATTTATTCTAAAATGTTCAAACTTTACGTCGGTGAGCACATTTTGAATAAACAATCAAAGTAAAAATTTTATTTAATGAAAATCTGTAAATATCTCCTAAAAACCAGTAAAGGAACACGCAATCTTAGTATCTAAATACGTTTCACCAGTGGAATGGAAAAAAAGAATTTTTTCAAATCGTAAATCAAATGTGTTAGTTTTCGTCCGAAATTTCTTAAATTTGTTACTTTTCGTCCGAAATTGTTCAAATGTGCTAGTTTTCAGAAAAAGCTTCAAAAGTCATGTATTATTTGTAATCGATCAATCATGCAATATGTGTGCTCAATCAATCATTTTATTGCACATCTTATAAAATATCCAATATTACATTCAATATCCTTTTCCGTCCCAGTTTTCAAATATAAGTGCAGAATGCATTTTCATTATAAAACTCGATAAATATATATCAACCAGTTTAGTACCATCGTTATATAATGTATCAAATCCACATACGTCACTCGCATATGTCAGCGTAAAACAAGTAGTAACCTGCGGTTATCGGCAATATTAAAATTTAACGCGGGCGAACTGAAATTCCGGAAAGTAATTAAACACGCGAGTAAAGAGGCCGGATAAAAGCCTCGCAACTAGCTAAGATAAAAAGCAGGTGTACACACGCGCGCGCGCTCTACATTTCATTTCTGTTTCATCTCTAATCGCGAGAAGAGAAAGAAAAACGCCCAGCTCTCATTCCCACAAAGAATCTGAAAATGAAAACAGTCGGCCACGCGCTGACGCGCGAGTTAAAAACAAAAAGCCCGCGAGAAAAGCGAAAGTATAAAAAAAAACCGCAAGGCAAGTCTAGCGCCTCACTCGAGTGCACAGCTGCTCGTCCACGCGAACACATTCTAATTAGCGGCGCGGTACTCTCTCTCTCTCTCACTCTCGGAGCAAGACAGACACGCGGCAGAGCTCGCGAGCTTAATTGGAAGCGAAACCGACGTTGCCGCTGGCAGACGCGCTCGCTCGTAAAGAGATAGAACGAGAAGCGCGTAGGTATACACATCGGCCGATGCATGGGGCAGCAGCAGCAGCCACCGCATGGTTCGGTCACGCGTGCACCTCGCACGTGCATCACTCGTAAATAGGCTGAAACAGAGGGCGAATCAGAGGAGAGGCGAAAAAATTAGGTGAGAGGGAGGGAAAAAAAGAGAGAGAGAGATTCGTTAATTGGACGCTGCGAACGAGGTTCTTAGGGCTACACGAGGGGGCTTTGATGGCCACGAGGGCGTGAGAGCTCGTTACATTACTCGGGATTACAGTGCCCGACGAGGCTCGGATCGCCGTTGTATCGCGCCCTTGGCGCGATTTTGGAAGCTCATACCCAGCTGCGATAATTAAGTTGTAATATCTCGCCGAATGGATTTCTGGCTGCGTTTTAACTAATTGGAAGACGGGCAGGTGTCGTTGGATAGTATTGTCGGATTTTATGTAACTGCGCTACGTGCGTTTGAGGCCTGATTATCTGATGCTTGGCGGGCCAATTAGAAATGAATCGACTAATGTAACCGCTGTTTTCCGCGATTAAATGTGTTACATAAATTTAATATAATAGGTTATATAGTAATATTGTACCTTTTACTCGTGGTTCATGATGTGTGTAGAAATAAATTTTCATGTACTTTCATATTTCGCGCGAGATTAAATTACCCGACTGCCTCTTTTGAGGAAAGCGGAGAAAAAAGCTTCTCACGCATCCCATTTCACTTTGGAGGGAGAAAAATTCGAGATACGCCGTGGAACGGACGTTTTTTTTATCTTGAAATATTTTTCCTGAAAAGCCACGCTTATACGGGGGCGCTCGCCCTCACCGCGCGTGGGATGTATAGATTACCATTTTTATCGGATTGAAGCTATATGAAGGTTTCACTTTATTTCAATTTTCAATTCCTTTATTTTTGAGTTTTTGCAGTTTAAACTTTTACAATTGTAATAAAAGAGCGCTCTTCTGTATTTTCCCAGCAATGTGTTTCTATTTTACAAAGGAAGCCCGGGAAAAGGCAATATGTTCTTCAAATCTACGACTCAAATATTTACGCCGAAATAAAAGCTAAAATTTTACGTGTATATATATGGCAGCGAAAAATTTATCGCCTTCCGTTTCTAAAATTGGAAGTGCAAAGGTCACGAGACAGCATCCTGCCACTTCGTCACGGACGCAAGTCTGCGAAATGAAAAGTCGGAAAAAGATGTTACAAATATTTGCAACGGAAAAATTAACGTCAACATTTTCGCGATAAACTTTATTAAAAACAGTTTGAGCAACTTTCTTTTCCAAGACTGTATTATTTCACCGACAAAGTACCACACAAGAGGGGCCCCCGAGTATAGTGAATCGCATGTTTATTACAATCGCTGCGCGTCGTGGCGTGGCACGCGCTACTGTGTATCTTTCCCTCACTTGCCCCCACACTATTCCCCGGTGCGCGCGAGGCTTGCTCAAGTATTACTTTGATAATGAGAGTAATTATGCGACAGTCTGACGCTTCTCCTCCACCCATAGACAGACACATGCGCGCGGGTTCGCGTATATGTGTACGCGTCGCGTCCTACACACTGTAATTAAGTGCGGGATAAAAATTAATTAGGGCGCATGTGCAAAAGTGTCCATGTACCGTCGTTATACAGCTGTAGTATTATTTCTTCTGGCCTTCTCTGCTCTCGACTTTTATGTCCCTTTGTGGGGTGAGGCGTTTAATTGCTGTTTTACGTTGGCGCCGCGCCATTGTTATGAAAAATTTGGTTTTAATATTGCTAGGGTAAATTGTTTATATAATAGCGAATATATTATAATTATGAATTAAAGATATTTTTAAAAATGAAATCATTAAATTATTTTGTTAATATTTTAGGTATTTTCATTAACGAAAAAATAATTTAATTTAATTATTACAGTCGTAAAATTTTTAATGTATAACCGAATTAACAATAAAAATTAAAACAATAAATTATTATGATATATATAAAAAATATATTAAAACATGTAATTTGAAAATAATATTAACGACATTCCCTGTCGCCTCCTAATAAATACTTTAATATTTCAAATACATTAAATCAGAGTATCACATTATAATATTCAAGGAACTGAAGAGAAATTTGAATCGTGTTAAGGTATACGTACTATATACACATCCGCAATATACGCCGTTACGCCCGATATTAGATTAATTATTTCTCAATATCGAATATCATTTTCCGCTAAAAAACATTCACTGTGCCCTCATAACAGTAACCATATAACAACAATAAACACGCATGACCCTCGAATTACTCCTTCCATTATTCATTTCCAATCCGGTATTCGTGAAATCAATTCGTCCTTCGCTCATATAGCCGGACCCCGCGCACTCCGCAATTAACTTCCTGAAAAAGGACCACTTCAATTTCGAATAACGGAAAAATTCCTGCGCTTAATCGACAAAAATGGCCGTGCACGCACACACGAATACACACACCCCAATGAAACTTCATTCGTCGTGGTAAAAGTTGCCCAATAAAAACCAATACATGCCATCCGAGTTCCACGCATATAGGTGCCAGAAGAGTAAAAATGAAAAAAGCGCAATAACCACTGACAAAAGTTCATTAAAAATCCATTTCCAGGGTGAAATTAGCGGGCGAGTAGCGCGATCGCGAAAAAGAGACAATCGTTGTATACGTCTCGCAGTATATAGTGGCAGCACGCACGCGAGCGTAAACACCTAGCGCGTAATATCTGTGTAATCGAGTTTCATTATTCCGATGCACGTTAATTGAGCTTTAATTACTCGCGCCACCTTTCTCTCTCACTCTCCCTCTCTACCCCCGCTATTCCGCGTCGTATACGCGCGCGGGCGCACGTCCGATTGCCTTCGAGGTACGAGGGTTGTTACACGAGCCAATAACATCCGACATGGGGGTATGCGGAACGCAACTAGTACACGTCCGCGCGCTTGTTTCACGTGCGTGTACGTGTATAGTATGCATACGTAGATGTGTATACATACGAACTTCACCATCCGAGGCTCGTATATATACTGTGTCACGCGCATCCGAAGCACGTGTCGATCTTCAACATTTTCCCTCTCTCCCTCTTGCCTCTCGTTTATCTCCCTCTCTCCGCGCGTCTAGTTGGTGGGGTAAACGTTGGCTGGGATATGTAGCGTGCACCTGTGCTTACTATAAAAACACGACACGTATACGATCGGAATTTTTCGGCGCGAAAGAGTTACGAGCTCCTACCGCCTGAGTGAATATTCGTTCTGGCAAAAGTTTTCAATAAACAATGGTATGAACTATACTTTGTTTGAAAGGTTATTTCGATTTCAGTAGTGTAAAACTGGATGCGGTCAGGCCTGACCTATATTTTTAGTTTTTATATAACTCCATGGCATATATAAGGTAATATTGATGATAAAAAATAAATTATTCTACATCGACATAAACCTTGTTTCGTTCAGCATTGTGTCAATCGTAAAATCTAGAACTGACACATGACATGTACTCCAGTATAATATATACTTGAACGAATAGATATACAAAAACGTCTATCGTGATACGCCTAATATGCGTATAAATCAATGCGCACCGCCATGACTCCGTTCCGCTCGCCCACACATGAGATTATACCCTCGATTTCTCCTCCCATTTGAATCTTTTTTCCGTACCAACTCCCATTCCTCGTGCATTTTTCATCTCCGCCCACCTTTTTTTCCGCCGAGCGCGATCGACGTACGGCATCGCCGGAAGTCCGAGACGACGAGCGCGCAGAAAAATTCCCGTGGTTTTATTTCAATGCCGCTCGACACCCACGCGCGCTGCGCCAATTCGGGTAGTTCCGGTAGAAGATTTCCTCCCTGCAGGTTTGATTTTGTACATTTTCAGAGACGAATACGTGACGAATATGGGGCAGGAGGGGGGCCGGGTGTACATTAACACTGTATAAATATATCGTCGAATTGTAAGCTTGTCGCGAGCTTTATACATTCGAATGAAAATTGATATCTGTCGATAACAGTGACTTATTTTAAAAGTCCTGCCACGCGTTTCGCGCTGAATTATTTTGAAATTTGCCGAGAGCGCGCGTGTCCTCCAGCGCGATATGATATTTTCTTGATAGCGCGAAATGTATTTCCAAGTGAAAATCGTAATATGTTTATCAAATAAATTATTCGAATTCAAAGGAACATATTCCATCAATATCTCGTATTTATTATGATGAATATGCCGTTCCCTCCATCGGACACGAGAATTACCACAGGAATGACTGAAATATTTATATTTTAGTGACACTTCGAATCAGTACTCGAGTACGTAACGCGCATACATCACAATCACCTTTTACACGAGCCCATCGTACATATAGCACGGACGACCAACTCTCTTATATGTCCATCGGAACGTATCCCCCTCGCAAAAATCCTCTTCAGTAGGACACGACACGAGGGAATACAGCTAACGATTCTCATATTCCCCATCCAATATATAACTCAGCCGACGACTTTGCCGACTTTCTTTCCGCGCTGCGTGTGTCGAACCGTCGAAAAGATATCCCCTCCTCCTCTTCTTCCGTAAACGCAAAGATCAGCTCGGCCGCGAGCTGCCTAATTCCTCGGCGTGTCACCGCCGCGTGAAAAATCGCTCGTCGAAAGCGAGCCTCCTCCTCCCTTCACAAATCACTGCTCTACTACAAAAAAAAAACACACACATACACACACAGACGCAAAAGCTCTTTCTATCCGTCCTGAGAGCGAGAAAAGATTGGCGAAGCCATAAATCGTCGAGCTCGCGTCAATAATAAATGACACCCTGTCTTTCTTCCTTCTTCACTAACGCCGTTCTCTTCTTTCCTCTTGCAGGTTCGCGACGAGATGGGCTCGGCCGCGAGCGCCTCGGGCGTCACGGCGGGCGGCAGGAATAAGGCACGGCAGCAGCAGAAGGAGCAGCGGAGGCCATACGGCAGCTGGGGATTTATCGATGGCACAGAGCAGCAGCTGCAGCAGCAGCGGCTGGCAGTCGTCCCGATGTAGGCCTGCGACAGACGCCGGCTTCTCCGCACTCTCTCGGCTTGCCGCAGCAGCCTCTAGCAGCCGGAGGACGTAAGCGCCAGCCAAGAGAGTGACAGCAAGAGCGAGAGAGCGAAGAAGAGAAGGAGAGAGAGAGAGAGAGAGAGATAGAGCGAGAGTGAGGAAGAAAGGAGCCGCCACGACGTCCGCGAGGAGAAGAAGCAGCCGCCGCCAGTTCCGCGTCGTCCTCCACCCCACGTGGCCTGCACTATTACCTGATAAGGTATGTGTATATATATACACACGTGTACAAAAGAGAGAAAGAGAGAGAAAGCCTATAGGGCCATTTTTCACTGCTCGGAGACGGGAAGATGGAGTGTGCCGTCGCGGACTTGACTTCTCTACGAGGTCTTTTTCTTCGTCTCTCCGAGCTCGTACTTTCTCTCTTTTCGCGAGGAGCGCGGGTTTATCGTTCTTCTGAGCTGGCTACCGTTTAGCTGCCGCGGTGTGTATAGTCGTCCCGGCAGCGCGAGTGCTTTTTGATAGTTTGTTACTTTTGAGAGTCGCTACGTGACCCTTTGAATAGGAGAAGAATAGACGCGGCGAATGTAGAAGGTAATGACTTTAGTTTCTTTGTAACAGCAACAAGTATTTGAGGAGTGGGAGAGAGAGAGAAGATTGTAATGGCGCGAAGCTTTTTAGTTTGGTGTATACAGGTAGTTTCGAGTTATTTGAATTTTACGTGTTATTGCATATTTTTGGGATATTAGAATTTTGATAAATTACTAGAGTATAACTTAATAAAATGTCGTCATCCGTATTTATGAGCGACATAAATCTTGTTTCCGATAATCTTGAGGTTTCCGAATTTAAACTTGTCGCATAGTTATGAGTGGGAAGTGCAGCGTGTGTACGTGAAAAATTTATAGTTCAAAAGCTATAAATAAATGCTTAATGGGGCAATAACATATATTCTACTGTAAAAACTAAAGCTTAAAATATAAATTGTCGTATGTGTTTTAGTACAGGATAAGTTAAGTAAAAACTGTTAAGTAAAAACTTTTCATGAATATAACGTGGTATTATAACATGAAAAGCGTTGCTTTAAACCTGAATATTCAACTAACGCCATACGATTATATTATAAACAATGAAAATTTTCTCTTGTTCTTGATGTTTCAACATTGTAATACGTAATTCCAGAAAAAAAGAATCGCTTTTGTAATTGCCAGCTAACGTTATGCTTTAAATGCATTGTACGTCGTATAATTAATGAAATAATATGAGTTGGCTTTTCGCATAAATAATACCGTATTATGACACGGTGCCACCGCGCCGCTGCCCCGTAAAGTCGCATTAGTCTCTCTCTCTCTCTCTCTCTCTCTCTCTCTCTCTCTCTCTCTCTCTCTCTCTCTCTCTCTCTCTCTCTTCTCTCTCTCTCTCTCTCTCTCTCTCTCTCTCTCTCTCTCTCTCTCTCTCTCTCTCTCTCTCTCTCTCTCTCTCTCTCTCTCTCTCTCTCTCTCTCTCTCTCTCTCTCTCTCTCTCTCTCTCTCTCTCTCTCTCTCTCTCTCTCTCTCTCTCTCTCTCTCTCTCTCTCACGGCATTGAAAATTGTGTAATCCTTTTTTCTCTGAACCGGATCGGAGCTAAAGCATTTTATATTTATTATCTTTCCGAATCTTCAGAAAGGTCACAATGTGATTTTTCAAACGGCATTAAAAGATAACGCTGCCAGCGCTCAAAGGTCGAGGGAAAAAAAAAGAATTAGAGTGCCGGGTTCGCGCGTGTGTCACTTTTACGGTAAAAAATGGGTTTGGAAACGTGCGCATCATGAATTTCCTGAAAATATATAGCAGCCCACAGAGCGGAGACAATATCCTTTAAATAAAAAATATCGGGTATCTATAATAGCAATCTAATCGCGCCACTTGTAAACTTTTCATCGAAAATCCCATTATACGTTTCAATCAACTTCCATGATAAAAAGCCATAGCCCCGCCATAAAACAGTGATCTGGCAATGAAAAGCAAACAAGGGACCCCTCCGCAGAAACAAAACGAATCAAAGTTTAACGACCACCTTTGCCATAAATAGTCAAAAGCAATATACCACTCCCCCTCTGCTCGTATACAATTATCCCGCCGAAAAGCGACGCATTAAAAAACATCCGACAGTTGGGTCTACACACACACATATATACATGTATATAGGGAAAAGCTCGTCGCGTGCGCTCCTCCATTCGTCACGCGAAAATCGATAGGACCACACACGCACTCACACTCACACCCGCACACACGTACGGCCGCGCCCCTCGTTGGAAAAAGCGCGCGCGCGTTATGTACACGTGCACGCGAAAGAAATTGTATCGAAACAACCGCGTATACGAGACGGTGGCGCAGCCATGTGTAGATATATCTATATAAAACAGTAGCAACAGCGACAGGCTCTTGGCGCGCTGCCACGCTAATTGGCCTTTCACCCGTGCCTCTGCCTCGTTCACGGCCGCCATTTTTTTCTCTCGTTTTCTCTCTCTCTCTCTCTCTCTCTCTCTCTCTCTCCCGATAGTGTGCGCCGCCGCTCCCTCCAATTGACGTCGCATATATACGCGCACATGCTTACCATTATCCGAGCGGTCGCGTCGACGCTGAATTGGCAAAGTGCACAGCTGAAATTCAGCTCGGTTATCCGGCAGCCCGCGCGTTTGTCGAAACAAACGACGTTGCCTTTACCTGCACCCCCACGAGCGCGCGTCTGTTTCTCGTTTTGTCTATCCGTGTTTTTATTTCGCGCGCCGGCGGGCGGTTCGTCCTGTGTCAATGGCTTAGTCGCGCGAATAATGGATCGTTCGTGTGCGGCGCGCTTCTCGTTTTCTGTATCGATTCGGCTGCTGTTTTTCCCGCGCTCTTGCGCTCTCTGATTTTCCAAGATCCGAGCGCCGGCTGCTGTTGGTTCCTTAATGAAGCTGCTTTGTGCGGCCGATTGTTCGTTAATTAGAATTTGCAGGGACCTTTTTTTTGTTCGGATTATTTTGTGATTTTAAGAAAAACTTGGAAAATACTTTTGAAGCTTAAGGCGAACGTTGTTAGTAAATTGATAGCAATGCTTTAGATAAATATAATCTTTTTATCCAACGTGTATTACACCGTACATACTCTAAAGTTGAATTAGAGGCCAAACCACTAATTATTATAGAGAAAATTGCATAACTGCCGAATTAGTGAATTTGAACTAATGAAATAATGTATATCCACTAATTCTTAGTGGAAATACACTATTTCATTAGTTAAAATTCCCTAATTCGACAGTGGAGCAATTTTCCCTAATAATAAGTGGTTTTTCCACTAATTTAATTTTAGAATATAATAATAATTCACCAAACTATGCGAGCACATTTAAAAACGAATAATCTCATACAACTAAAATATAACAGAAAATGTCTTTATAACAGTAACGAAGCAAAACCACCGAAACGATCGGTCTCCTTCTGAATAAAGCAAAAACAATCCGCAGCGGGGCCGCGCGACAATATTGGAGCCGGTCTTAATAAGTTAAATCTCGGCGGGAAAAAGCTCATACAGATGACGAGAGTCGCCCAGCACGTCAATGTGCATTCGGAATCGCGCACGTGTGCGTCTTTTTGTGCCGGTCGTCCGCGCCGCATGGCGACTGCCGATTTCGATCGGGGAATCGCAGCAGCCAGCCGTCGTACATCAGCGAGTGTCATTTTTTTCAGAGATTTCCATCAGTGCCGCGCGCTCGGCTTTATCGATTTATTCAGTTTCTTCCATGAATTTTAATGTCCCAACCGCTCCCCTTACCCTTTTGTCCGTCGTCCCAGGTTGCGGGGGCTCAGAATGGTTCTACGAATAATAGGGGGCTTAAAGTATATTGAGTTGGGTGAGGGTGTCGCGAGGGTGGGTGCGATGGTGCTGATAAACTTTGATGATCTTGTTTTTTTTTTAATAGACGAAGCTTCTGTGGAACTCTATTCATATGGTGGTGAAGTATTTTTGTATAAAATTAATTTAAACTTCCGACTATTTAAAATGTCGAATATATGATCCAATGAAAACAAAAGCAATCGTTCTCATAGCCGAAGGGACTGTCACTCCCTTTATCGCAAATCTCACATAAAATAAAAACTTTTCCTCTATAAAAACACTAAAAAAAAGGCCACCCCCCACTGCGAACTACGGCAATTCGGAAATACTCGAACGTGTCACATCGCCTGCAGTAAAAGAATCCCATTCGCGCGCGTGCCCGACCAACGCAATGTACCAAGAAAAAGCATCAAAATTCCATACACCTGCACTCCCCAATCCCACTTGCCGAACTTTTTCAACTTTCGCCGGGCAAAAACGTCTCTTTCCCTCTCTGCCCTCGTATATGCGCGACAGCAGCCGTCGCTACGATCGATATCGCACAGCACCAGCAGTAACAGCAGCAGCGTATACCACACGCGCGAATGATTTTCAAAGCCTCCATTTTCGTCGCACGTGGGTAGGTATAGGGTAAATGGACCAACAGCGACAGCAGCAGCAGCACGCGCACTCGATCGCGAGGGTAGCTTCAATTATTCAATCGAGCCCCGGAGTCGCGAAGAGCTCTAACGACGTTATATGCCGCTTTTATCAAGAGAGCGCGCCGGCCGAGCGGAGCCGGCGGTTACTACTGAAAAATCGATTAGCCGGGCGTGTATGTGGACCAGTAGGTTAAACAGTCGCGCGTATGGGGGCGGGGCGCATTCAGACTTTGCTAAAGCTCGAGAGGAAATGAGAGAGATAAAGATAGGTGGTTCGAGATGCATTGTGAGATGGAAGAAGTTAAGGATCAAGCGAGAACGCGGCGGATGTGCTATTTTAGGGAAGTGCGCGGGGAGAACAAAGGAAGGATAACCCCACGAGGAAAGCGCAGTTTACGTGGCGGAGGGAAGGGGGTGAGAGTTGGAAGTTTTAAGGTCCGACTTTAGAGCTATTTCGCCGAAGGTGTAAAAAAGATACAGCGGTGGGAAAGATTGTGGCTGGTTTCCTGCCGCGCGTACTGATAGATCCGAGAAATAAGGCGCGAGAGGTGCGCTGAAATTGCGACGGCTTTTTTGGGGGGTAGCGCGTTAATGTTTTAGGAAGCATTGTTTTTGGTCCCGCTGGCCGGATCTGTATACGCGACCTTGCGTAATATTAGTCGCGCGTATTTCTGTTGAGGAAGGGAGAGAGGCGTGACGACGGTGACGCGCGCGTCTCGGGATTGTCGTGCATATAGGAGGTCGACGGCGGTAAATTATTCATCGATCTCGTGACGTATTGTCCTGCGAGTGTAAGAATGGCGACGGTAAATAAATAGAACGTGGCATTTCTTTGAATGCGAATAAAATGGATTTTAAAATTTACTTCGGGTGGTTGGCCAATTATAGGTTAATTAAAATGGAAAAGGAGATGAAGTAAGGCACTGGTGCGAGTATAAAGGATAATATTGATCAGGTTACCCAGTGGAAAGAATAATTACACATTTTTAGATTTATAAAGAAATACGAGTAAGAGTTAATAATCTGACGCTAATTAAAATATTCTTTATCTTTAACTTGAAAAATTTTGTAGAAAGGCATAAAACATTTTTAAGTTTCAAAAAGTAAGCTTCTTTACAGTTCAACTGAACTAAAGCACATAAGCTTCTTAAGGCAAGGAAAATAAAAACTAAATACAAACTTCCAGGCTTCTATTCTTTCCTTATTTACCTAATAGTTACTTGTCTATGTAACTATCTTTCTTACTTTGCTCCGCTTTGTACGTAGAAAAATGAAAGTCACGTTACCTTTTACATTTTGGCGTGCATACATCAAAATGTATCACTTTCTTCAGTCAGCTTAAAAGCATACTAAAGTCGAGAACTTTATTGTACTTATTCTTCTTCTACTTCTTAAACGAAAAAAAAAATAACATTTTCCTCGGCTATTGTGATATATGTAGTAATGTATGAAAAAAGAAATTAAATGTGCTTTTAAAGTTTTTAAAGTCAATCGTTCATATGACAATTGAAATTTTATAAAAAGTATTACGTTTATTTCTATATGGTTTTGAAATACGTAGATACAATATCAAATTTCAATTTTATAAATTGTACTTAGTTTTATTTGTATTTTCAAACAAATTTGAGTAACAGACGAGTAATAGTAATATTCTCTAATTTCCATACCCCTTCTATGCTTTATTTAAAGTTTAATAAAAGTTTATTTTTTCAAAAAGTTCATGCAAAATGCAGCTGCAATATCATCTCTAAAATAAAAAATGGAGACCTTTCTAAAAACTCTTTCGATCTGAAAAATTGTTTTAAAAGTACAAATATTTTATTGTTCCTGGTAAAAAATATTGCAACTATTGGCACACTCTTCAAACTAAAATAAAATTCTCATAAAAGCTTTTCTCAAAAGTCTTAATCGACAAAAGGACTTCATCTCCCTGTAGAACCGTAAATTTTGAAATATACCCTCCTGCACATTCACGTCAACGGTATTATCCGAAATGCAATCGAAAATCGCGCTCGCTCTTGGCGAAATAAAACATGAGCTCTCAACTTTTCAAAAATTCAGGGAGAGAGAGAGAAAGAGAGAGAGAGACGGGCACGCACACAAAATCTGTCTCCCCGGGGACCATAAATACATCTAGAAATACATCTACCTCGATCTCACATACACGTATGCTTGCCCGCAGAGCTGGAGAAGCGGCCGCAGCCGCAGCTGCCTCGGAGCTCTGAGGAGCTGGAGGATTTGCAAAAGCTGCTGCACTTCCCGGAGGAGGTGGCGCTCAGATTGGCGGAGAGCGAGTACCAGCTGTTTTATCAGGTACCCCCGAACGAGTTCCTCCGTCACGTGTCCCAGGACCTCAACGCCACCCAGCAGCGTGAACAGCAGCGCCAGCAGCGCGAGCAGCAGCAGCGCGAGCAACAGGCAACTGGCGGCGGCGGCATTGGCGGCGACGCGAGCAGCGGACCAAGTCTGACGAGCAGCTCGACCCAAACCGAGGACGAGGCCAGCTGGCCTACCTGCACGGCCTCCGTCAGCGTGCAGACGCTCATCAATCGTTTTACCGAGGTGAGAGCTCCTTCCAATCGTACAGTGGTGCTTGAGATTCATCAAAGATGATTTTTTTCAACAAAATAGTAATAAAAGTATTATACATTATTTTAAAGACATTTTTTATCTTACTCAAATTTTCATTTTATATTCGAAGTAGTGAATTTAAAAATTTAACTCATGAATTATTAGGTTAGACGAGAAAAGTAATTTAATATGATAAATTATTTTTTTTCTCAAACAATCTCGACATCTCTCCGACCTAATTTTCATAAAAATCACTCGCATTAAACATCACGGTGGCCACCGCCAACAAAGTAAACTTTTACGCTCTTAATCCCCATTTTGAAAGATCTTTACTTAGTCCCTTTGTGCGAAAGAACACAAAGAGTCTCGCTGGCGCCCGTTCTACAAAGCTATCTTTCTCGGTTTCTAGGTGAACTCATGGGTAGGCCACGTGATAACCAGCGGATCGACGATCGAGGAAAGGCAAGCCCTGCTCTCGTGCCTGCTGAGAGTGGCTCAGACCTGCTGGAACGTCGGCAACTTTAATTCCGCCATGGAAATAGTCGCCGGTCTCAAGTAAGTATGCGCTCACCTACGAAAACCAACCCTCTTCCCTTCTACTCTCACCCTATATATAGATGCCTCTCGCAAAGTTCGGCCAAAGTCTCTCGCGTCAAGTGACGAAAAGTTACGTCGAGGCTAAGTAAAGGAGCTTTCAGCGAGACTTTCGCGCGGGACACTCGCCGCGTGTAAAAAGGAGATTGTCGCACCGCGAAGTTCGGAGCTGAGAATGACGTTTAGTAAAAAGTCTCGCCGCGTCGCTTTTTTTCGCCTCGAGTGAACGCGCGTAATAATTACGGTTGGTAATTTGTTGGCAGAGACGGGAGGGTGTAAGCACATCGAAGTGATACAAAACAAAGTTTGGGGGATTTTAAAATTTCTCGGTATATGTGGGGGCGCGACGCCGTCGGCTATTGTACCTGTGATTATACGCGGTGATACAATGGGAATAAGGTTGAGCTGGAAGGAATATAGTCGTGGAAAGGGACGGGTGGTCAAGGTAGAATTAATTACAAAAAAGAAAAAGTTTTATTTAATAAGAGATTTCTGCGTGTGATATAATGAAAAGATTTTTCTTGGAAATATTTTTATTCCATGAGGGCTCGTAACTCGCATGTTTGGGTTTCACATAATGTAAATAAAATTTTACAAATGAATAAATTTCGCGGACATTTCTTTCATAAAAGAGCTGGGACGTGCATGGAACTGTAATAAAGTTTTAATGGCAATAAAATTATGAATTATTTCAAGCACGCACCTTTTTACATTTGATGATTTGTGGGATGTCATTTCACATTTATTGTTGACATTATTAACGACTTATTCGCCCTCAAAGGGATAATGTGCGTGTGATATAATCGTTAATTTACACGGCGATATTAAAATAAACGTAAAATAAATATATTTTTTCACAATCTTGTACATTCCTAAAAAAGCGCGAATATTGTATCTTTAAAATTGACACTCAAAATATTAGTTTAAAAGTTATTTTGAATTAATTCAATGAAACTCGCTACGCCCAATAAAAAGACATGTACAACTATATCGGTAATCTGAGTAACACTTTGATACGATAAACGAGTTAAATTGATTAAATCATGTGAGCAATACTGTGCGTCTGCAGGGAGCGCTCAGTGAGTCCGATACACTTTGACCCATATACATATAGACGCGATTTGCATACGCCCCAACCAACTTTTACCACATTTTTCCGAAATTTCCCCGGGGACAACAGAGACAAAATTGTGTTGTTTGTTGTTACTTTTCAAAATTCCTCACACTCAACTCATACACTTTAACCTGTCTTTTATATAAATTGCATAGATTTTCATCCCTTCGACACTTCGCATTTCCCAATGGCGCTATACACCTCTCCCCGTTTGAAGAAGAACCACTATATACGCACACACGCGTACAACTGTATTAGCAAACTACCGACACAATTCCACAAACGCTCCCCATACCATTAAACCTAATCAAATCAACGTCATAAACATACCTCGTATATAACCGATACGGGAAACGATCGCGTCGCGATATGTGTATACACGCGTGTCTGTGCGCGTCCACGCGATTCTTCATAATCCCGCGTGTATATATATATATATACGCCGCTTGGAAATGTTACCAGCAGATCAATGAAACGCGTGCGGACCGCCCCTCGCACGCGCGTACCTCGATTTTACGGCCGCGCGTCCACGCGAAACTGCCGCGAGTACGCAAGGCTTTGCCCAGGGGATCACGTTGATTGTCACGGCGAATTCGGCTGCGCTCTGTGTATTTGTGCTCGTTAACGCGCGCGCCGCTTTGCGCGCGTTGAATTGCAAAGCGAGGGGAGGACTGGGAACGAGGATTTGCGAGCAAAGCCTTCGAAAGGTGTTTTCACGGTGTTTTTGTCTTCTTAGGGGAACGTGTAGGTTGTGTAGGGTTTAGGAGGTACTTAGAGAGAAGTTGAATTCGAAATGAAGTGCAGTGCCGCTGATGTTGGAATAGTTTGGAGCGATGACGCAAAACGCGTGATAGAGACAGGGGATGAGAAAATACGCGGTTGGTTGAGAAATATAAGTCATTGTGAATTTTACAGGAGAATGACGTGGGTAAAGATTGTAAATTTATAACCGGTCTAGATGACGTTAAAACGCACGCGATAAAAATAATTCCTTTCTTATTCGATCGAGTAAAGAAGTATACGTATAAAAAGTTTAATAATAAGATTTATTTGTAATTCATTTTAATAAAATCTACTCGTTGATATAAATTAATTAAGTATTAATCAACTACGTATGAAGATCAATATTTCGTTAAAGTAATGTTTAATCAGAATCGTACTCGGTTGAGTGTCTCAATTAAGTAGCACTTCTACGAATATATAAAACATTCATTAATGCGCTTTCTATATAAAACCCGAGTATTCTATAAAAATAAACGAAAGCAATGAACACTTGCAAATACGACTGCAGCTACAACACCAACATAGAAAGAGAGAAAGACTCGACTAATTAATTTAAAATTACACGGCGGAGCCCTCGCAAAGTTAAGCAATTACAGCGTTGCTCCTGCTCTGCGGCTGCTGCTTCTGCGCGCGCGCGCAGTTCGCGAATTTTATTTCCCACACGATTGCTTGTACACCCGCCGCTCTGATAACTCTCAACTCTTGCGCGCTCGGAACAACCTCCATAAACGGAGCACAGCGAAGGAGGCGGCGGCACGAAAAAACGAAAAACATCCACCCGAAAGAAAAAGAAAGCGGTAATGAGATAAAAGGACAGAGTGGCGCGCGAGCAAAAGAAACGAAGAAGGGACGCGCGAATGGGAAGGGGGGGGGGAAACAAGCGCGCGTGGAAAAGAAGCACACGATAGCTGCCCACCGAAGATATACTCGTATATTCTACACACGCATACACACGAGAGTGAGAGAGAGAAAGAGAGAGAGAGAAAGAGAAGTAGAAAAGGACGAGGAGTTGAACGCGCGCGCGGGTCGGTTTAATAGCGCGAGTAAGTCGTTACCCCTGCTTCTTGACGACCTTTATGCGCGCCCAAGATAAAAGCGCCGCGCGCTCGTTTGCGGGAACAACGCGATTTTAACTCGTCGCCGCGCGTCCGCGGTCTAAGTGAGAGAGGGCGGTTGGTATAATAGCGACTCGATGGAATTTCAGCGGAAACGAGCGTTCCGTCGCTAAGAAAATTAACCGCGTCGGCGGGGACGCGGTTGTTGAAAGGGAATTAGGCGCAAAAAATTGTAGGCGGGCGGATGAGTGGATGGGAAATAAATCAATTTCGACGATGTCATAAACTCTTATCGGGCCGGCTGGTAGGATAAGTTTGTGCAAGAAAAAAAGTGGCCGGGGCGTGAGCTGCGAAGTTTCTCGGTTTTTGCCGAAGATGATGGAAACGTCCTAGATCTTTCCGGGTTTTTTTTTTGGTTGACGTATCAGTTGAGCTGTAAAATTGACCAAATTAATAGTATTATAAATAGATGTAATAACGCCTTTTTGTTTTGGAATTACGCTTCTGTAAATTTTTTCGTTGGTTATCTGAGCGTCGCTATAACTTCCTTAATGAAATCCGACCGAACACAAGCTGACGCGATTTACTTTATATAAATGTAGTGATATTACGAATGAAAGTAAAATTTTCATTTTATTAATAACAAGCGATTAACTTTAACAATAAAAATTACTAACAACTGAAATTCAAGCACCTATATATATACACTGAGAGAAGAATATTGTTATAGTTAACATATTTATCTATTTGATTAGAATTGCAATATTGTAACTGTTACAATATCGTATATTTGAATAGGGAAGATTTTGACGGTCAAACCCAATATAGTAACTGTTATAATATCAATGTTTACCAGTAACATATGGTATATTAACTGTTACAATGCCTATATTTGATCATATTTAAACATACGCATGTTAACAGTTACAATGCCATGTTAACAGTAAATAAATCCTTTTCTCAGTGTATATATACATGCGTTTATTCATATAAGTACACAACGGCCAATAATATTTTCAACTTTATATTAGAACAGCACCAAAAAACACCGTATACATAATTATACACTCGTATAAAACTTTTCCAAACAATACATTCCCCAACGAACCGTACAGCTATACAACGAAACGCAGCTACCCGACCGTTTCGCCAACTTTTATTCGCTGGTTAACAAAACGCGCTTGTTCGCTTTCTCTCTCTCTCTCTCTCTCTCTCTCTCTCTCTCTCTCTCTCTCTCTCTCTCTCTCTCTCTCTCTCTCCTTCCTCCACCTCTCTCACTGAATATTTCGCACCACTCGAAAAACCAACCGCATATCATAAATTCCCCTAAAAAAAAGGGTGGAAAAAGAGAACCAGTACCTCTCCTAATAGACGCGCCACTAAATAAAACAGTTTCCCATCCACGCGCGGGTGGAAGAATCCTCGGCAAGTGAAATTCATCCGGGACGCGGCCGCCAGTATTACTTAGCGTCAAAGTCTTAATCCCTTCCCGCTGCCTTATTTACCCGTGCTTCCTCAAGAGAGAGAGAGAGAGAGAGAGAGAGAGAGTCGTCTGCTTCATATGTGCGTACACATACACCCACAGAGACGCTAGTCGTCGGCAAAAAATGTTTAATAAAAGTTTCACACTCACGCGCGCGCGCGCTCGCCGGCTGCATTATTAAGGTCGCCGGGCAGAAGGCGGGGGTAGGTGGAGGGATACGCTCTCCTCGCCTCTTCCTTTTTCCCAGCTCTCTCGCATATTGCACAAGGCTATATAGGTACACACAACGGCAGCCATTAGCCCGGGCGGACGCGCGTTCGTATATAATAAACCTTTACGAGGAGTCGAGGAGACACCCTCGATTTTCTCTTCCCGCGTGCGCGCGTGTGCTGTTATGGTGTTTGCTCTTCTTCCGCGTGGCTTTTTTGACTCTTTGAGGGGGCGAGGTTTTGGGAGACGACGATGATGATGATGATTTCTCGATTATACCGGCGGCCGCGTGCAATCTGCGTCGTTATGCGAGGGGGAGGCGTCGTGTTTAGTAGTTAGTAGGGGGATAATGTTGAGATACGCTCTTATGCGGTGCTTATATCGGCACGTGGGCTATTTCGTTTTGGACGAGATTGATTTTTATCCGAGCGGTTTATTAGCTGTTCGAGTATGTAGATAAAAGCCGAAAGATGATAAGAACGCGGGTTTAGGTAAATGCACTGTTTCGACGCTATACTTTTTATTCGGTAAGAGCCGACTTCTTCTCGAAGATCAAAAATGTTGTCCTCCTAAATTTATTTTTATCGATGCCGTAAACTACGGTACAGGTTACACAGGTTCCCACTTGGGATCGAAAATCCTATACCCCTCGGGCGTTACTTACGAGACGTGTAATATACAGTAAAAACCCTTGCGGTATAACGGCATTGGTGAAGGTAAATTCCGACATATTTCTTTCTTTAAATATACCTTTTCTTCCCTCGAATGTGACTTCGGTATTAAAAAATAAAAGTTAAAACATCAACGAGAGTCGTGTTCCCGATAAACCGCCGTCGTAAATTTACGTCATTTACAAATACTCCTCTCAAGCTTGAAATATCAGAAATAGCTGAACTTTTTAATTTTATTACACGAGATACAACCTCAGCCGCACTGAAACTCGTGGAGACAAAGCGGATTAATTTTCTTTAATTTACTGGGAGCAACTTTGCCAACGTCACCTACTTTCTGCCGCGGGTCCGTACAGGAGGATGCGAAAAATACCTACACCCCGTTCTACATTCATCCCTCGGCATCTCCATACTATATAGCTATCTCTCCCCTCGTCCCCATTGTTTATAAACAAATACATACCTAGCGTTATCTCTCTTCCTCTCTAATGTTCCATCCCCGTCATCATCTCGGCCCCGTTCGCGAATATATTTATCTACTCTCTCTTATCCTCTTTCCAACTCTCTCTCCTCTCTCTCTCCTCTTTCTCTCTCTCTCTTCTTTGGTAGACTGCTCGACCGCAAGGGCGCGGGAATTTCGCCGAGACGCTCGCTCTCTCGTGTTCCAATAGCCCCCGTGCGGGAATGCGCACAAGCGATTATATATACGGAAGTTTCACGAAACGCGGGTAAGCTTTCGCGCTCCGCCTTGTCTATAGTTGTGTAGAAAATCGATCCTTTCTTCGCGGACGGATCGGATGCTCGTGTGCGCGCGGGGTCAGAGGAAACCGGACGCGATCCCGCCCCTCCCCCTTCCCCTCTTTTGTTTTGCAATGAGTGCGGGAGGCGCTCGTGTATATATGTATAGGGACTTTCGATGTTACGGTTGCTAATGGCTTTTGGGGCGAGATTGCGAACGGGAAATCGGTTAAGGGTTTAAAGGGGAAAGTGGATATATTTACTATAGGGTTGAGATTTTGTTTTTTAGCCAGGGGGTGGAGGGGTTGGGAGATAATATGCGGTTACGGTAGTTCGCGGCTGTGGATTCTGAAAATTGAATTACTCGCTGGTGCTTATAGGAATATTTTACTATGGTTTATGTGGGATAATTATTATAATGAGTGCCCGGTTGGCACAGTATTTATCTGGAATTAACATAATGCAATATGGGATCCAATTATAGATAAAGCGCATATACACACGAGCGAAAGATTTCGTAATTGAATTCTGTATGCTTTTAACTTTTTTATTTAAATCCTCTTACCTCGTAAACTAGCAAAATAATATTAATTGTAATGCTTGAAAATATTGAAAATTTATTGGGAAATAATTTTTCATAGCGGAAAATTGTCAACGAAATAGCATATTAAAAACTATTCAAAATACAAGAGATTACTAAATCATTTCGCTCGTGAATTATTTCAAAGATGCAGCAGCGGCGGCGGCATGCTATTCCACGTCGGGGTATTAAAAAAAAAAAAAAAAAAAATATGAAAAATCGGTCTCCACTCCACTCACTCGAGAAGTAATGTCGCGCGTGAGAGAGAAAGAGAGAGGGCATTTTTGTCAGGAGAAGAGTTAAGCCGGGAAATATGCTCGCGATGCGGACGAAAAACTGTTATTGGAAAATTATACGAGTAAAAAAGAGACATCCCCTCCACTACCACCAGCAGCAGCAGCATCCTGCTGCATAACCCGTACATAAAAGCGAACGCTAAAAAGTGAACAGGTAGAAAAATCAGTTCAGTTTTTAAAGTCGTTATTCACCGGCAAAACGCTGACTTTCGCGCGAGCTTGATTAATGGCCACGTGATGCGCGCGTGCGGAGAAATGGAAAAGCTCCTTCGCCGTATATATACTGCGAAATTCTACTATATTTATTGGATGAAGCCATATTGTCGAGATTAAAATACGCATTATTGATCGCCCGGGGAATAAGTTATAATAATGAGAAATTACACGCATTGAGGTCAAGAGTACAATAATGATTATCTGCATTTGATGAGAGAGAGAGAGAGAGACCGATTATCGAACCATTACGACACAGTAATGATTTCACGCGGCTATTGCTATTTAATGAAATGAATAATTATCTTTTCCCTCTGGTATAAATTTTAATAATTTAAAATTTTTCGCCAATCCCACTCGTCTAAATTTTAATGAGAATTATACCTTCGAGGAAGTTAAAATTAACGAGGATTTAAAATTTTAGAATATCATTCGCCTTTCAAGATATTATTCAATTCCATTATAAAATTATTTAAAGAACTTGAGCTACGCGAGAACGAAACTACAAGGAAACTCTTATAACATCTTTTCCGCGTAAAGTAACGTTTATTACATCACACATAGACGATGCTTTATTACTCGAAGCAGAAGAACCGCCCAGCTTTTTTTGCGGAATCAAAACTTTTTCGAGGTCAGTCAGCGCCATACATCACTCCGCCACTTATAACGATGCGCTTACACTCTCGCGCGCAACAGCTGCCACGAGACGCGAATAAAAGTTAAAGCGAAAGTAATTATTACACACAGCGTATTTTTCACGAGAGAATTTTTTATGTATAAATCCAGCCGACATCTTCCGTGTCGTTACTTTTTGCTCCGCGTGCGTTTGTGGAAAAAAGTCCCGATGAAAAAGCTCCCCGGCACTTGACCCCATTCGGAAAGTTTAGAGCGGCCGCGTTGACGGCGCGCGCTGAGGATTAGGATGATCGCTCGTTCCTCTCTTTAATTTCGCTGGAATTCATTCCCTCGCTCTATAACGCATACCATATATACGAAAAGTTGACGCCGCGAGAATGAGAAAATATGGATTGAAAAGTTGGTCGCCGTACAGGTATAACTTGCCGAGATTGCGCAGGGAAGTTTTCCGCGCGGCGATTCCTTCGTCTTTTTTTTCCTGCTCTCTACGGACCAAGTCGTAAGTCGTTTATCGAGTTAATTGCCAAGTTCGCGCGCTCGCGCTAAGCTCGGTATACCGTATTCCGCAAAGAGAGCCGCCGCCACCACCACGGGAGGGAAACGTAACAGCAGTTTCGCGAAAGTTTCGCGACTCGGTTCGATTATATATACGTGAGTGTAGCGCGCTCGCTACGGTACTTTGGTGCAAAAAAATTCCAACGAAGTTGTGTGTAGCGCGGCGCTTGGTGAAAAAAAAAAAAACTCGCGCTGTTTATTGTTCGTGCCGAGAAGCTGTGTATCAATATTAGCGTCGGAAGTTGTTCGTAGAAAGGCCTTTGCGAATTTTACGAAATTACTTTTTCAATCTCGGCCCGTTTTTCACGCGGAAATATTTGAATGTTTTTCGTTGATGAAGAAGGTCGAAAAGGGTTGAGTATTATAACTAGAACAAATTGTTTTGTTTATTAAAAAGGGAGAATAACCTTTGCTTCCTCTTTTAGTTTTTATTTTGATTCGTAACGAAGATATTCTTATGAGTAAACTTACACGGTAGAGAGGCGCTGCACATTCGCCGTACAAATAAATTTGATATTCTAAAATTGGTATAAAAAAATATTGTATTCTCGGAAAATAAATGTAATTGGAAAAAAAGAGGAAATGAAATTTTGTAGAATACAAGTTTTATCCCCGCAAAATAATATTTTATTCCTAAAGCTAACAATAGAACTCTATTCACGTTATTTTCGCGAAATCACAAATATACCCATTTTTCAATAGTTTACAATAATCCCCCCCCTTCTCGTCCTCCGCCTCACCCATTCCCAGTGAAATATAGCCTGGCAATCGTTTAACAAAGAACAGCATCATATTTATTTCAGTACGTCACGCCTTTGCGCTTTCAGATCGAACAAGTTGAAGCCATTCTGGCAGAGCGTCAACGATCAGATTCCGGTGCTGGACTACCTCTCTTCCGCTCTTCTGTCTTCCGATTATGAGCATGCCCTGGCCCGTGCCCTGTCGATGCCGGAATGCCCGGTGGTGCCCTTCTTCGGAGCGTTCTTGCGCGAGCTCCGGGAAGCCATCGCTAACGCCTCGAAGGTAAACTTTTCTACACGCTCATATATATACATGCATACCTACACATACTTTCTTTCTTCTTACGTGGTAAGCTTATTGTACTTTAAGATGAGGGGACAGCTGGCGACAGGCGTTGTCGCGCTGTCCGGAAAAAGTTTTGCTACGAGAGAGTTTAGAAGAAAATGTATGTTTTATACTCTGTTTACGTCTCTAGTTTTGTGCATAATAAGTGTATGAATGTAATTATGTAATTTGTGAAACGTTTTTGTAGATGATAATAATAATTGTTATTAAGCCAATGTAAGCGCGAAAAATAATTGTTCGCAATTTCCACGTGATTTTAGAAACATAATAACATATATTGATGGACAGCTGGAAAGTTGAAAGTTGCTAAAGCAATTTTGTAAGTTATTGTAAATATCTCGTATGTATAACATGGATGGAAATATTTGAAATTCGTATTATCTGTACATGATGCTTATTGGATATTGAATTCACTTAAATAAAATTGAAATCGGAAAAGGGAATATTGACTTCAAGTAGAATTCCCAACAGATTTTTAATATCCAACCGTTTTTCAAAAAAGTCAATATCCAATAATCACATTTCTGATGAAAAACAAAGCCCATCTCAACATGTAAAACCATGATAAACCCTGTGTACGACGAGCGTCAAACACGAGAAACGCATTAAAGGACTAAAGCTCGTCGAGTCGGAGAAAAAGACCTGCTCTCTCTCTCTCTCTCTCTCTCTTTCTCTCTCTCTCTCTCTTTCTCGTAAAAGAGAATCTACTAATTACAGAAGCATTAAAACAAAGTGCGACGCTGAGTCGAAGGCTCAGCATTATCAGTGCAGGGCAAGTCGATCGAACAGCACTTTGCAAGCTTGCGCAAAATCTCGAACGCGAATAAGAACGAGACAGGAGGAGAGATAGACAAATGAAATGTCGAGCGTCGAACGAACGAATTAACGAAACTAAGGGAGAGAGACGGAGAGAGAGAGAGAGAGAGAGAGAAGAGGGTGAGAGGGGGGAGGAGAAGCTCCATGACGCATATTTTATTCATCTTCGATAAATGGCTCTTGAGCATTTTTCTTCCTCGTGAATGCAAATAGTTTTTTTCCTCCAGCTCGACTCTGCCGAGGCTAAAATGTTTGCGCGCGGCGTGAGCACGAAATAACGAGGAAGGAAACTTGCTAATCGAAAGAATGAGAGCGCGACGGACAAAGTATTGAAGAAGGAGGGAGAAAAGAGAGAGAGAGACTGGGCTTAATGAAAGGGTCATGTTTCTTTTTGTTTGGGGCCAAGCTCTAATCTGTCATGTAAAGAGAATGTAATGGCATTTGATACCTAATGATTAAAACTTTTACCTCCATTATCACGGAAATGATTCATTTATCGTCTAAGATTCGGATGTAAGTACAAAATTAGTATAAGAATTAGTTTTGAGTTTGAAGGATTTCAGTGGATAAGAGATTGCTATTTTGAAGCATGCATAAGTCAATCAATGCTCGTGCTCCTTAAAAACGAAAATGGGTATAAATAACAACGAACAGATCTTTTTTACCTACTTCAAAACTACAAGACATGTTAAATTATAAAGTGGAAGCTCTAATTTATATGAATCTGTAGCGCTATTTCCCAATGAAGAGGTTCTAAAAACGGATTTTACTTTATAACAGTAATAATACCTTCTAAAACGAACATCTAACTGAACTACTCTATTCTTTCCGACAATTCTATAAATAAATTTTATTGGGATAGAAATCTGTAAAAATCAATTGTTCATAAAGTAATATCAAGGAAAATTCAATTTATCGCTTCTCGATGGGTTTATCTCGGTCTCAATCGCCAAATTCAATTGAGGACACAGTAAAGCGAAATAGACTTTCACAGAACTAAAATATGAAGAGATTAAATATCTTTTATTAAATCAAGCTGTAATAAAATCATCCAAGTTCCGGGAAAGACAATGGCAAATTTAATAACGTTAACATAGATTCCGCAAGAATAATACTAAAAATTCGTTCTTTCAATTCCCTTTATACCCCTGGGAAATAGAAAATCTGGAAAAACGAATAAACTTAAATACGCGGCAATTCGCAATTATCATTTAAACTTTCGACACAAGCGCCAAAAGACCCTCGAGAGCAGAAAAAAGCCCAGGGAACCCCGCTCACTTCACAGGCCGCAAAAAAACTCGTATAGTAGCAGACATCCACCGAGTAAAAACGAGAAAAGCGCGCTCTGCTCGCGGAAGAAGAGCCCGCAGTACATATAGCATTCGATCCCGGAGACTCGCGCGCGTGAGTGCGGGATAGTATATATATACGCTCACGGGGGGGCACTTAGCCATTCGAACGTATCAACGGTCGGCTGCTATACCGCCGCCGCCGCGGAAGGAAGAGCCGCTTCGCGGCGTGTTACACGGGCGATTTGGCAAGCCGCCACTACGAACGAGAGGGAGAGAGAGGGAGCTGCCTCCGATAAAATCCGCGTATTCGCGCGCTCGGACAATTTATTTCGCTCTTTCTCCCCCACCCGCGAGGAAGCGTCTTTTCATACGAGAGAAACTTGTTGACTGCGCCTCGTTTTTCAGGCGCCAGCGAGACCTAAGACGCTTTTACGTCCAGTAGTTATGCTACTTAGGGGTTGGAAACCACATGCACACGTGTGTATGTGTATGCGCGGATGTGATATAGTTAATCGGACGGCGAACGTGATTCGATTCAATAATGCCGAACGATTCGGAGAGGGGCTAGATCGAGGGTGTTACGTATACACACGTTTATAGAGATGAATGAGGTAAAGGCGGGGATTTTAGGTTCTTGGGTCGGGGTTAGTGGGGATGTGGACGATATAGTTAAAGCTGCGTGAACGGAAAGTTTAACGAAAGATGTATATTGATATGAATTGGGCTGTTCTTCTTGAAAACTTAATATTATACGCATATAATGCTTTTATTGCGTAGCCAATATTACGCACAAACCATGTTTAACGCTATTTACACATTTAAAACAGTTAAACAGTACCGTACACACTTTGAAGTTACAACGGCACATTTACTTTGAAAACAAGACCCTTTATCCGCGCATTGAATCTTTTACCGCGCGTCGAATTACGCAATTCAAACTCTTTATAAAGCGAGTGAGCTCGACGAGGTTATATTAATACCCGCGCTCAACTATACCGACGCACTCCGGATGCTAGGAAAAAAGTTGGGAAAAAAACTTCCGGTTCGTGAAAACACTATAACTGCAGCCCGCGAAACAAAGACCTCTATACGCTCCACATAAAAAACGCATTTCGTATTTCTCCGGAGACTGCTCTGTATTATTATGTGCCGATATCTCAACCCGTTCGCGCAAACTCGCATCCCTCTCTTATTCGTATTGATTACTTCCATCGAGTTCCTTCGCGCTCTCGGGGTCCTCAATGTCAGTAGCAAGATTTCCACCCGAGCTGTGCGCCATAAGCTCTTTGAGGGAAATCTTAGAAGCGAGAGTAATGCCTCGACCTTTTTAATTACTCTTCCCTCGCGCGTGTCCTGTAAAAAAGGCTGCGCGCGGAACAGCATCGTGTAGCAGCTTCTTCTGCGGCGTAGCCGCACAGCGCGCAAGCTTATCTCTTTTCCTGGTTGCGCGCTTATACACTCAGCTCTTAAGGTTACTTCTTTTCTCGTGTTACGGAAGTGAAAGGGACACGCGCCCAAGCGAGAGACCTGTAGGTAAAAGACAGAAACTCGAGGCTAGCTTCTTCGTTAGTGGGCTTGGGTTAGAGAATTTTTAACATTCCCTAAGTGAATGAGGATCGCTTCGCCGTAATTAAGATGTCGATGGTTGTTAGCTTCTGATGGGGGAAAATGTTTGGAAGAAAGAGTTATCGAGTTCACTGGTTGATTCAATAAATAACGTGTAATTTATTTTTGAAACATTTATATTATATGAAATTTCGTGAAAAATGAAATATTGGAATTTAACAATATTACACCCAACTTTCTCTTTGACGGTAAACGAATCACCGCCATTAAATTTGGCACTTTTAATATAAATTTCAGCGTAACACGCTCTCCCACTTGCACAAAAAATATTTAACAAAGTGGAGCTCGTCCATTAATTAAAATCTAAAAGAGAAACATGCAAAATAATATAATAAAATGTAACGCAAGAGGTACTCGAACAAAATTTTACAAACAGGAACACGTTAACAAATCAGTTTAATTTAAGAATTCGTAAAACGTCTTTTAATAGGGCTATACGGGAAAATTCATTGCCCTGCAGCTCGCAATTAAAAGGAGCGTATACAGGAGCGCGCATTAAACTCGATTTCAAGAACTCGGCGAACAAGAGACAAGAGAGAAGAGAAAGCGGCAGTCACAGCAACAGTAGCAGTAGCAGTAGCAGTGCAGCCAGCGAAAGAGAAGATAAAGGAGTCATTCGACAACAAGGTTAGGGGTTTCTATCGGCCTCCAGCAGCTAAGACGGTTGTAGGCCGGCGGAAACTACTTGCTCTTGTCGTCGACGATCAACGGCCTCGTCGCCCTCTCTACGTTCCTCGGATTTCGCTTCTACTTTTTTACCCGCGCACACTCTCCCCCATCCTTCCTTGTTCCTCGAGAGGACACTTGTTTCCACGACGAGCCAGGCGCTTTCTCTCTCTTTTTTGTTACACTTTGTCCCAGGCTGCCGCGGACAAAAGTGAATCCAATGTGTAAGCGCGCGCTGGCGTTTGCGACTGATTTCGGGTTCCGCGCGCTTGTTTCGAAGCGACGTAAAACTTTGCGAGCGGAAGTCACTGCAAACAGCGTTATTTTGTACGTTTTATATGCGACTGTTGCATTTTTTGTGGTAAGGATGCGTTTAATATATCCTCATGGCTGTAATAAGAGCGACGAGTTTGTCAGAATTTAATGAAATGACTCGGTATTAATGATGTTGACTATAAAATAAGTATGAAATTGTTATTTTATTGCCTATAAAAATTTACTTCCTCGTGATTACTACATGTTTTATATATTTCATAAACTATACAGCAGTATTTACAGTATCATGGTATGAGACACGATGCTTTAAAAAATTACGAAGACGGCTTATAAAATCTGCAGTCTCGATCAAAAAACTCTAAGTGCTCTCGAATGTTTTCGGGTCAGTTGAAAAGGTTCAACCAATTTTTTTTTATAAGAGGTTCCTCTAATAAAAAGATCACTTCACAAAGCGATCCATATTTATAAAGCAGTGCCAATCAAATATACCTACTTGTTTTTAATCAATCGATAGAAATATTTGTATAATTACGACATGCTTTATATTATAGTTCAAGGCCGCTAATACCTTCATTAGAAAGAAATAAAAATATAAATACCAATAAGAACCATTTAATTAAATGTGCACTTTGATAATAGGCAACCTTTTCAACCGATTCGCCACAACACAACCATGTAAAACTCACATGTCAAACGTCACATAAAAAACAATCCTCCTCACAGTTCTCACCGCACACCTTACGTTCTGCCTCTTCTTCGCAGCATCCTCTGGAGTCTAGAGAGAGAGAGACTTCGCGCGCTAGCAGTAGGGAGGGCGAGACCCTCGATAACGTGCCTTTACCCTCGCCCGGCGCGAGAGTCGGCGGCGGCGGCGAGACAGAGTCGGTAGCGACCGCCTCCATCGTCAGCCCCGACCATCACCTTCACTACCCCCATCACCAGGATGAGCCACCGCTGCATCAGAGGCGACGGACACTGGAGCGAGCGGAGAGCCGCACGGAGCCGCCGACGTCGCCCAGGCGACGCACCTCCGAGAACGAGAACACCACCGCGGCAGTGCTCGATAAGGTGCGTATGAATGACAATGTAAGTTTCGTGAGGTACGTTCGCTTTAGTTCTTTTAGTTGCGCACGCTTTGTCGTATGTTCGAGGTTGGATTGGGTTGTTGTTAACGTGGGATGTAGGAAGATAAGTAAGGGTTGCATTGTAATATAATGATTTCCGTAAATTGTATTTAATTTGAAGGTAAATTATTTCTGGGAAACGTTAATTTCAATTAAGGTCCTTTTTGCTATAAGTACTGTAGTATAATTTGTAAGTCTTGGATAATTTTACGTTGAGTATAAACAACTTTGTATTACTTTTTGGATTTAAATATTTACAATTAATCTATTTAATTAATCCGAAAAGTATTATTTGCTTTATTCACATAAGTAACAAATAAGTTAATTAAATGAGAAAAAACTTACAAAAATTATCTAAATTGGAAAGTTTATTATGCAGTTAATTAATAAACGCTCACGAACCGTTAATTTAGTTCCTAAAGCATAACAGTTAACTTTTCCAATGCTAAACTAAAACCGCGATTAACAAACAAATCGCACTCGTCACCCGCCCAACAATCTTCTCGGAAAGTGAAATTCCTCGCAAAAGAATTTTCATATCGCGTCCGAGATCGATTGCGATACATCCAGCTGCGAATTGTTAAATACATTGTGCGCATGTTTTTTCTCTTTCGCTTTTCGCAAAACGCAGGTGACGTTGTTCCATCAGCACCGTCATGCCCGTGGCAGAGACGCGGCTACGGGCTCGCTCCATCGCACGCTGAGCGTGCACACGACGACCCTCGAGCAGACTTACATGTCCGAGGAGTGCGACGAGAACGACTACCACCTCGATCTCGACTCCTATCGGCCCATACAGCCGTTCAAGCACGACCACGGCGTAGCCCTGTTCCCCGTAGCCGCGCCCCAGAATGGCATGGATCTGCATCTCCTTCAGGTGTGTATATCGTGATACTAGTGATATTGAGCACATTTCGTGTCTGCACAAAGCTCCTACACAGGACTTTTATAGCACTATTAAGTTATACACAAATAATATTAAAAAAAAAAGTATGCATATATAGTCTACATTGAGATAGTTTACACGATTAAAATCTACATCATGTGAAGATCATATTGATGTAGATTTTAACTGTGCACAATTTATCTCAATAAATAGTTTGTTTGCCGAAATTCTCTGTGTAGACTTTATTTGTATAGAATTTTATTATATTTTAAAGACTTGTGATTGTACACTATAGTTGTGTACAAAATAATTCGGTACGATATCGCCGAAAGTCGTCGATTAAATTCACATACGTAATTATAGGTAGTTTTTAATCAATTACATATAAAATTTGATCTCAATTGAGCGCTTGGAAACGAAAAAGGACATACCGCGATATTGCAGAAAAAGTATTCTCCAACAATCCGAATTTGAAAATTGAGCAAATCTCGTTTCTTAAAGTACAGGTATGTGAAGAATTGAAATGCGCATTTTTCTGTAAAGAAATCAAATTTTCATCTTTATTAGTTTTATTAAAAATCCCAATAAACTGTTTTTTTTTTTTTTTGGCGAAATAAAAGTTTAATGTAATTTTCTGTTGAACTCGCCAGAACTTCGTTTAGATCAACTATTTCTTTCAGAAATTTTTACACAATAAATTTTGGAGTATTAGGAATATTATAAACCATAACGGAATAGAGATTGTCATTGAACCAAATAGCGAATTTTAAAACAAATTTTTTCGCTATTTTAAACCTGTATTTTCAAATGCAAAAGTTGTGTAACGAATTTTCGAATTTTGCGATTTGATTCAAACTACTATATTCTTAAACACCTAAGGAAGTTTTTTGGAAAATTTCAGTACTCTATGCATTCTTGCTAAGTAGAATTTTTCGTGATTGTTACGATAAATGCTGTTGAAGGACGCGCGCCACTGTACACATCGTAACACGTGTACCGTACCGTAGCGTGCGGCGGCCTTCAACAACATTAAATGATAGCACGAATAAATAGTTGTCTCCAACACTTGTGTTTATTTTATTTTTATGATCATTCAACAAGATCTGTGTATATAAGGAAGATTTTATTTTTATTTTCACTTATTGCAGTAATGAAGGTTTTGTATATTTTGTTATGCGTCGCTTTCGCGAGCGGCTTCTATATAGGTAAAAGAGATTTTAATTAGTATTTTTGTTGATTAAAATAAATTTTTCAGTTACATATTATATTTCAATTTCTAATAGATAGCAGTGGAACACGTGAAAATAAAATTTTTGGAGGAGATCACGTTAGAATAGAAGATGTACCATATCAGGTAAATAAATATAAACTAAATTTTGTAACATTCATTCCTTTACAGCAATTTCTTTAATGTAACTGGTTAAAAAATTAATAGATTATTTGATAGATTTATTAAGGATATGTGAGTACCGACGTTATTTTTCAAACGAGTACATCTCACGAAAATACCAATAGAATCATCCAAAAAAAATTGTAAATAGTATTTACATATACGGAGCGCTTGACAAACGTGTTTTTCCAAAAAAAATTATGAGAATTTATTTAATTAAATAAAAATCGTACTGTCGGTAAGTAGGAATCTGCATTTGACCAACTTTTCAAACGAGCATAGCTAACGAAAATGCTAATAAAATCACTCAAAAATTTTCTGAATATAGTGTTTACGTGTACGAAGCGCTTGACAACCGTCTTTTTCCAAATAAATGTTTGAATGTTGATTTAAAAAATATTGAAATTAGGGTTTTACATTACCTGTTGAATAAAATAATCTATGAACAATATTAATAGACATACTTGCTTTATCGCATTATGTATTAAATAAATTTCATACAAAACAGTTTATAGAAATTTAAAAGTTTTTTAAAATAATTCAAGTAGATGTTAAATCTGATTAAAGCTCCTTATATCTTGTATATCAACATAACGATTTCAATATAAATCTTCAAGCTCATAGCTCTCAGGATGAAAGTATTTAAATTTGTTTTTACACTGAAAAAAATTTGGCACGGCGTCTGTTTCCATCACAGTTCGTCAGCGCCCCCTTCGCTGCGTGTGTCAGACCACCCACTTTTGGCACAGCGTTTGTCCCTAACGGGAGAGGAGCTGTGCCAGTACGGGGCGCGCGATGCTTTTACGGGACAGGAGCTGTGCCAGTATGGGGCAGGAGATGTGCCGAACTGCGGTACAACATTCGACCCTACTTTCGGCATAGCGTATGTACTTATCGGGTCAGCTGGAGTGCCAAATTTTTTTCAGTGTAGGCTAGCTTGATACGTTGGATGGGAATAGATAACATCTGCGGTGCAACTATTATACACGAATCTTGGGTTGTAACTGCTGCACACTGTGTCACGTAAGATTTCATTTAATTTTCTATAATTACATTAACGGGGTGGCATAGTCCTACCATTACCGACCGAGCAATTTACACAGTTTAAAAAAACGAAACCGAATTTTGTTTTGTTCAAAGTTTTTGCAAAAACCACTTAATATTTCGACTTCAAACTTTTACTGGGTGATAGAACGTTCAAAACCACAACGAAGTGTTCTCTTGATTTTTTGTGATTTTATGTATTTTATTTTTAATAAGCTTGAATTTGTGCCAATTGCTCAGTCGGTAATGATACGGCTATGGCACCTCCTTAAGTATTTCTATATAATAGAACTTTTTACAAAAAATTAAGTTAATATCTTCATTGCAAAATAGAAATGTAACGCATATATCAGTACGAACTGGTAGTTAACACAGAAATAAAAGATTAGGTAAAGTATACAGATCTAAGAAGATTATAAAGCATGAGCGTTATAATACAAACAACGATGGCAACGACATTGCTTTAATCAAGGTAATTAAATGTGTTTATTTTATGTGTGAATTACTTAGAAAGGATTTAGATAAAGTATGTTAGTATTTCAATATATGTAATAATAGTCTTATACAACTTCGAAACTTGTTAAATACATTTCAGTACAAATTTTAATTTCTGATTAAGAACTAAGAACATGTAACTAACACGAATATTTTCATTATATTTTTCATCCAGCTTTCAGAGCGTATTAAATTTAATGATAAACAACAACCTATAGCTCTTGCAAAGCCACACGATATTCCCAGAGTAGGTGACGCGATGCAGGTTTCTGGTTTTGGAAAGATAGGGGTAAGTTTTTATCCCTCACAGAGAAAGGTTTTCTTTTTTTCTAGAATTTCTTTAGTTAATTTAATTAACTATTTTTAGGAAAATCTGGGATATTCTGATATTTTGAAGGCTGCACACGTACCTCATGTAGTCAAGGAAAGAGATTGTCTAAGAGTTTACGGGTCAGAAGAATTCGTAACCGCTAATATGTTTTGTGCGGGCAGTGAAGACGCTGATACGTGCGAAGATGATTCTGGTGGACCTGGTGTTATTCATGGTAAACTCTATGGAATCACTTCCTCTGGTATATATTGTGGAGTGAAAGTATTTCCTGGAGTGTACACCAGGGTGCACAAATACTATGATTGGATAGAAGAAAAAACTGGACTCAGATTCTAAAATTTGTAAGCCTAACTTAGTGTAACAAAATACTTGTTTTACGTGATAAAAATAAAATTTTGTTCATAAAGAAAAAATTAAGCTTGATTCTTCCTGCTAATAACGTCACACGATTAGATACTGAACGATTACTCCCAAAATAAGCATGTGGAAAATACACCAAAATTTTACGGTTTACGGTAAGTTCATATAGTAAAAAAAATTTCTTTTGGAGACACCAAATCTACCTTCTGTATTTGATTTTTCTACTACTATATATCATATCCGACAATTCTCACTTATGGCGTAAAGTTATAAACTACTATTTAATAATCATCTTTCTACAAAAAAACCTGTGTTAATTTTTTTTTTATGGTTGGACATTGTTCTAAGATGTGATGTAATCTCGGAGAGCATGAGAGGATGTTAAAATTGGTATGATAGGAAAAAGTTGGTTAATAAAATAAGTTTAAACAAAATAAATTAAAGTTAAAATAAGATACTTCTGTAAATACGGTAGAGCAAAATATAAAATATACTAATCAAATTAAGAAAATTTAAATAAACAAAAAAAAAAGAAAATGAAGTGTGATTCGCGGTACCGCGGGCTCGCGAGACTCTCCAGGTTACCAGACATGTCCTGGTGGCGCCGAGCGTGGCTCGAGGGTCAAAAAGGTCACCCCGTTTTGCCCTTGCGCGGACGGTCGTCCACACTGGGCGAGGGATCGGACACTCCTTATGCCCATAGCGATAGAATCGCTGTTGCCGGGAGTAACGGCGAGAGGAGCCCCATCTCCAGCGGAGAGCGAGTGTGCTCCGAAAAATCAGAGCGGAGAAAATACCTCGGTGAGGGTTGGGGGCGAGCGATCGCGCGCTGATTGGTCGTCGCAGCGGTAAAAAAGTCGGCAGATAGGCTGCGGCTGGGGTTGCGGATCGGCTCGCTCCCCGCTCCTCGAGACCGAAGGTGCGGCCCGGCGGCCGAGTCGAAGTGCGCGAACATTCGAGAATTCCGTGGAAAAAGTCGAACTTGATTAATTCCCCCCCCCTCCCCCAAAAAAAGAAAAAAAAGAAAAGTAAGTTCGCGATTGTTGCGGACGTCAGATGTATATACGAAACCAATACCTAACTCAAGCTGAACAAATTATGAATGATATTTAAATTTCTCATTTAGAATACTATTTACTACCAAGGAGAATGATTGTAACTTTTCCACAAAAAAGTCTTAACTATTTTAAAATAGATACGCTTTTCGATTATTTTGTATGATCAATATTATATATAATCTTAAAATTTGCACATCTATTTACTCGTTGGATTGCTTTAATGAACATAAAATCAAAAATTCGCGGAGGAGACGGCCGAAGGAACAAACCGTTTCTTATGTACGTACTGAAACGTGCCGTCCATATTTTTACTCATATAGTGAGGGCCTGTGGCACTAGTTTCTCTCGTCTAAGGCACTTATCAAGCAACAATAGATTGTATATAACCGAGGACTTGTCCAGCTTACTTTATCAAGTAATCACGTTAATCGGTCAGTTATTGTGTTCTAGCATTATTGTTTATTTATTTACTTTATTTGGTCTTATATACCGGATTGTAATAGAAGAATTTTAATTTATTATATAAATGAATACATGGATATATGATTAAGTGTGGATATTTTCTTTTACGTATTAATCTGCATCGTACTGATTGACTAGATAAGTATTTCTCCATCATTTATCATTTAATCAACTTATTTTTCGGAATATTTTCTGTGCGATTTCGACAGCGATACACATATATGTGTATCGACAATGCATATTACTATGATTCTAATAGTTTTGTAAATACTGAAATAAAAAGCTATGCTAATTAGCTTATGGTAATTTTTTCCTTATACTAGTCCTGGCTTGATATGAATCGATTTCAATAACTCTTAGTAACACTTGTTCACCTAAAATTATTTGACCGTTTTGTACATACTGAAATAAAAAGCTATGCTAATTAGCTTATGGTAATTTTTTCCTTATACTAGTCCTGGCTTGATATGAATCGATTTCAATAACTCTTAGTAACACTTGTTCACCTAAAATTATGTACCGTGGTGCACGGCCTTCAACAGCATTTATCGTAACTATAACAAAATTCTATTTAGTAACAATGCATAGAGTACTGTAATTTTTCAAAAAACTTCCGTAGGCGTTTAAGAACATAGTAATTCGAATCAAATCGCAAAATTTGAAAATTCGTTACACAACTTTTGCACTTGAAAATACTGGTTTAAAATAGCGAAAAAACATGTTTTAAAATTCGCTATTTGGTTCGATAACAATCTCTATTATTCCGCTATAGTTTATAATATTCTTAATACTTCAAAATTTATTATGTGAAAATTTCTGACAAAAATAGTTGATCTAAACGGAGGTCTGGCGAGTTGAACAGAAAATTACATTAAACTTTTTTTTTCGCAAAAAAAAAACAGTTTATTGGGATTTTTAATAAAACTAATAAAGATGAAAATTTGATTTCTCCACAGAAAAATGCGCATTTCAATTTAATTTTCATATAAACATTCAATATAATCAATATTAAAAGTTTTATTACAAAGTTTCAAATAACAACAAAATTCAATAAACAAATCCGTATAAAATGATGAAAAAGAATGTTGAAATATACAGCTGTAATCGCTTTTCTATTACTTATTTTCCCCTCTTACGCTCGGAGATCTATAAATTAAGAAACTTGACGAAATTGAACTTGTTCTGAACTAGGATGCGTACAAGTTGAGCTTGTAATCCCGAGACTTTCTCTATCTCTCTTGTCAGCTCCTCAGGTGGATTCAAGCCGCTAAGGGAGAAAAATAATGAGGCGTGATGGATTTTTATGACTTCATCTAGTCGCCGGGCATTATTAATATATATTAAGCTCACTCGAAGTTGCATTCCTAGCTAATATCTTCATCTTTCTTTACACCTAGAGACTTTTAAAAGCACACCGATCAATACTTTAATGATTTACCAATGTTATAACTGAAACTTTTATTAAACAAAATAAACTACTACAACTTCAAAATGTTAATTTTGTCACTGAACCACAATATAAAGCGAATAATGGACTCTCAAATGCAATTTTTTCATCTCTAAGCATTATACTATAAAAACCGGAATTAGTTTATAATAAAAGTTCTCAGCGGTATCCCAACTTCCACGAAGTAACACATAAAAATTCCTCCTCTGCCCGGAGTGTAAAAGCGCACTGTCTCGCGGGCACTTTTCATCTCTCTTCCCCTCGCTTTTTTCCGTCCCTCGCCACTTGTCCCCTCACATTTTACTTCCCTTTTTATTAGAGTAAGAAAATGATGTACGCGCTATTGTATTTAAGGAGCCATAATAAGAGGAAGAGAATGAGGTCTTCTCGCTGGCCGCCTGCGCGCGCGATTCATTCGAAATATTAATAACCCGCTGTTGCTAGTGCTGCTGCCTCTACAGAGTATAAGACGCGCGCGAACGCCAGGCTGAAAGCTAAAGCCAATCTCGGTTCTTCTGAAAGCTAAAGATGGCGGTTCTTTTAACAATAAAAAGGATCTTATTCGAAATGATGTTTAGTATGAGTAGCGCGGTTTCATTGAATGATTTACGTTAATTTTGTCTCGTTGAAATATATTAACTTAAAAAACTGAAAAAAATTTATCTGCTGCCAAGCTACGTTATTATCTTTCATAATATACCCTGAGCTGAATCTCTTGATGAAAAATAATAATCTCTCCGTTATACTGAAAACATTTTTTAATATCGTGAAATTTTTTTTTTTAAATCCCGGAAAAGGAATAAAAGAGAAACCCTCGTAAACATTTTTCCCCGTAAAGATAAACCGCGAGCACAGTATTAAAATACTTAAAAAATCAATGATCCCAATCCCTCAACGAAATCAGAGAAATCCCGTAACAATAAGCCCGCTGCCCATTTACATAAGATCTATCTAACCGTATCCATTCGCTCTCGCACTGAAATCGCCGTCATTACATACTGTATCACTCTCTTCCCCCTTTTTACTGCACGATTTCCACACAAGCGCGCGCACGACCCTCGCGTATATAAATTACGATCCATATCTCTTCTTTGCCACGCGTACCGCTGAAATTTCGAGGCAAGCGCGTGCGCGCAGTCGACATGGAATTATCGCACGCAGGGGGATAAAGGAGATCTCCGTGTCTTCGCAACAGCTTGTGGAAGGGGATTCGCCGAGCGACAACTGGGTCGCGTACAAGGTCACAGGGGGGGGGGGGGGGACTTTCGACGCGGGATTTGCGATTAATGGCCCTGCAGAATCACGTACATATACTACGTGTGTATGTACACACGTCTAGAGCGGCGGTGATCGTCTCTTTTTATCACGGCGCGTGCATCGAAATTGTCCGGCTGCAAATTGTTAAATTACTCGGCGACGCTTCCGACTGATAAATCAAAGCGAGTATACGTGTGAGACAATCAAGTTCTCCTCTACGACGGGAGATATTTTTCGCGGGAATCGCAGGCGGTATAATTGCGTTTGAATTTTAAATTTGATTTATTTTAATACGCCGGAGAGCTCGTAATTATATACGCGCCCAGACTCGGGTCCGTGTGCGTGTGATTAACGGACGTTTTAGAGAATATTGCCGCGCGTAGGAGAGGGAGGCTGGAGGGGTAATGCAATTTTACGAGGATTTTCATAAATTTATAAAATATGTATGCGTATCTCATTATTACGCTAATTCGATGCGTTCCAATTTTCATATTTTATAATGATTCCGGCTGATATACACGCGGTTCGCGATCGTAAAACGTGGCTACATAATTAGTGTACATTTCGGTAAAATCTGTTTTACAGTCTCTCTCTGGCGGTAGTATATCGAGGAATTCCGTCTGTAATTATGTTTGTTTTCCACGGTATAATATTACAATCGGCAATATAGTGGTTGTAATAAGTATAAATATAATAAAAATAAATGTCTCGTGCAATACGCGATATTATTTATCTTGTTACTATGCACGAACCTGATATCATCTTGGATTTGCAGTTTATTAGAATATTATATAAATCTAAATTTTTTATTAAAAAAATATTTTCCGGTATAGAAATAAACCAAAAATACAGTGTGAAATGCAATCTCAAGTAGAACAAGTCGATTTTCGTCAGACGCCCACTTCCTGAAAATACGAGCACCACCATATCTTTACCTTTCTTACGAAAAACCTCTCTCACCTTTGCCATTTCAGCTGCTGCACCACGGCACGACGCTGGTGCACTGGGAGTGCGAGGGCGGCGCCTCGCGCACCGCCCTCGTCTACGCGCGCATAGACCGCGCCTGCGGCACCTTCTTCTGGGAGAAGCCGAGCTGGAGCCCCCTGAAGACGACGTCGAGTAGCACGAACATCGGGCTGACGGTGGTGGATTACTCGCTGACTGTGAATGCCGAGGACTCGGTGACGAACGGCCTGGTGATGCGGTACTCGGCCTCGCCGGCCGACTGCGCCTCGGTCACCCTCGAGGAGGGCCACCTCGATCTGGCTTACGTGAAGGAGGTGATGATCGGCTGCTGTGACCGCGACCGGGATCACGATCTCAGGGCGATCTGCAAGCGTTACGGCCTGCCCGGATCCGACTCCTGCATCGGCCTTATGTACGGCTCGAATCTGTCTGACAACAGGCTGATATTCCTCCTCTGTCCGCCGGCGCTCAGCAAGTTAGTACTTTTTGACTTTTATTGTTTTTCTCTTTTTGTTTTAATTGAGGAAATGATGTAAGAGTTGTGAACAATATGGCTGTGGTAGGGAGACTTTTGCAGTCTTTTCGCGTTCTTGAAAATAACTCGCATATAGCAAAGTTATAAGCCACTCTAAGGTGGTTCCTTTGTGACGTCATTCAACTACTTCAAAAGATTCTGCGGTAAAGGAGTTACGTCACAATTTTCTTCATTTACGAGGGAACAATATATCTTGAAAATTTCAAAAGTAGACTTAGATGAAAAATCAATAATATTAACAAATTTTATTTTTCTAATTTATGTATTGCGAAAAAGTAATATTAATTTTATAAAGTATTTTTCAGTTTTTCATTTAATGTTAAAATAATTTAATAAGTGTATTTAATAACACACAAAAATAGTTGAGTGATGTATTTCCTTACGATTGCAATTTAGGTCACCGTATGATATTCTAAAATTCAACGAATTGCATTTTATATTTATGATTCACTGAATATGCAATCACTTTAAAATAGAATTATCATTCGTGGTAAAGTGAAACAAAACAATCCTTTGTTGATATACGAATTTCACTTTAATCAACAATAGTTATAAAATGTTTTTAAAAAACTTGCTCCAAAGCACAACCCATTTCACTCACTGAGAATTCATCTACCAAATACTGGCTATACACTTCGATCAAATGCATTATTCATTCGAGCCCTCTCGAACCGCCATCCCCTCTGTTTCTCGGCAGAATCTGGTACATGGGCCTCTGCTGGATCCTCCGCGGCCTGAAGCGCCAGCAGCAGCTGACCGACCGTCGCTCGCGCTGGCTCAAGGAGAAATATCTGCAGCTGTACTTCGAGGAGAATTGCAACGAGCCGATGACCGCCGACGCGATACGCGTGTTCGGCGGTCGCGACTGGTCGGCCACCGAGAGCGTCAGCACCCTCTCACCCACCAGCACCAACACCATGCGCAAGCGCAACCCCAAGAGCAAGAAGACCAAGTCCATCGGCAATATTCATGCGCTTACCAAGGTATATTTAAGATCCCATCCTCCCCCTCTGCTGCACAGTTCGGCTGTGGTTGTTGTATGCAAATTGCGTGCAAAGAATATATCTGCGATTCCGATAAGCCGTCGTCGTCGCGCGCAGCCTGCGCGGTGTTGGTTGATTTTGAATAACAGTAGCGCGAAAAGGAAATATTTGCGAAGGGGTGAGAGTTGGAATTGTAGAAAGGGCGTTGATTTGATCTAAAATTTGATAAATAAATACATGTGTAATTAATAATGAAGGTGTTGTTTGCAGAAATGGAAATTGTTTGAGTAATTGTAGCGTATAAGCATCAATATCTCAAAGTCTTCAGCGGTCCTTTCGCAATCTCTCCGTTACACGGGACATATGATCCGAAACTACCAAGTTTCGAATTCTGGTACAGACAAGTTGTTTGATGTACACATATATGTTGTTTGATACACAAGATTCAGTAGTTCGAACTTTTAGTAAAAATACAATTATGTACTATTTAACTACATATAATACTCGAATTTCCATTCTAATAATTATCGTTAACAATTATTTTTTCAGATTTTATTGTATACTATATATCTAGCATATTTTAGATACTAATTTCATCATCGAAACTTCTCGCTTTTTATATTTTTTACAATAATTAACATATTTATTAACAGAAACATTTTTCAAAATTTCTAACAATATTTATCACTAACCATAAACTTCACGAAATGCAGCCCGCTCTATAGTGGCTTCAGTATTTTAGGAAAGCAAGGAACAGGGAAACGCGCGCCCGGATGAACTACCTAGTCGATATAGCGGAAGGAGACTAGGCCTCTTATCTCTCCCCCGGCGCGCCACTTCCGTCACGCGACCCTACCGCCGTGGTCCCGAAACGAACTATGAAGTCATAAAATTATAATGCGATGACAACACATGCTTAGTCTGTGATAACTGCTGCTGCTGCTGCTGCTGCCATCATGCATAAAGGCTTTACGCCTAAATGAGCATTTAAATGAGCGTATTAGCGCGTAAAGGAGAATAAAAAAAATAGGCTGTAAACCTCACTTGCTTATAAATTAACTGTTTAGATTTCGTAATTGAAGATTATCTTTCGAGATATATATATATATATATATATATATATATATATATATATATATATATATATATATATATATATATATATATATATATATATATATATATATATATATATATATATATATATATATATATATATATATATATATATATATATATATATATATATATATATATATATATATATATATATATATATATATATATATATATATATATATATATATATATATATATATATATATATATATATATATATATATATATATATATATATATATATATATATATATATATATATATATATATATATATATATATATATATATATATATATATATATATTTATCTGCAACGGTTCGTTCCGGGACGTTTACACTGTACATCGCTGTTATTTCCGGGACGCGCTGTTTTTTTCCGGGACGTCCCGGAAAATCTGTGTCTGCAACTGTTATTTCCGGGACGTGGTATTAGTCCCACACCCCAGGGATATTATTTCTTTAGTCACGCGCTTATATAGGGAACTCTGAAGAGATAAACTATAGGACCCTGTAGATTACCAGAAATAACGTTTATAGGTCTTTATATATATATATATATATATATATATATATATATATATATTTACTTTTCTAATTCTTATCTTTGATTTATGTATTTGTTGGTAACAATGCCAGATTTTCTTCAGAGTTCTACATATTCCCAGCTGTATCTAAAATAAGCCTAGACTAAAGGGTATAGATTAACAGAGAGATTGCGATGCACCGAATGAAGATTTTGAAATATACCCCAAAAAGATTAACAAAAACTAAAAGATACATTCTACAAATAAAAAGATTTATTTCCACAATAAACCGTATACGTAACACTCCATTTTACAATCAATCCTGAATCTCAGTCTCGATTAATTACAAAAGCATCGCGATATTACCGTGTACGGTCAGGCATCATCGACTAGCGAATCGCGTCTGCTGCTATCGTACGGCCTCGCATGCACGCGTATACGTGCCGTCATAATGGGAAATCGATCGCTCTCTCTCTCTCTCGCGCTCACCCTATCTCATATTATCTATCATCTCCGTCTCTGCTGTTGCGTGTCGCAGGACCTGAGCTTCAAGCAGTACGAGCAGACCTCGTCGTCGGACAGCGGCCTGTCGGCGACGCCACTGCGCCACATCCAGGGCAGCAGGGAGTCACTGACGAAAATCATACCGGCCTCGCCGCGCTCCGGGAGGGAACGCGCGCCGCCACGCTCGCCGCCTGGATCGGCCGAGCGCGTCGTCAATCTGCCTTACGCGAGCCTTCAAAGGTAACCGTCTTGTGCTTCTCTCTACTATATGTATATATATTATAGAACGCAGCTCTATCTCTCACACTCTCTCTATCTCTCTGTTTGCGCGGTCTCTTTGGCAAACGAGAGATGACGTACGTCGAAAGGAGGGACGAGAGGTAATAAAACGTTATTACATGCGGGAAAGATTAATTCGTTTGATGTAACCGCTCGAGCAAATAGTTTGAGTGGTTTTTGTTGGTTTAGTTGAGAGGTAAGAGGGAGAGGGAATGAGGAGAATTGGGAAGTGTGCCGGAGGAGGAGGGGGCTGAGCTCGATAATTCAACCTTGCAGTTTGCGTATTTTTAATCGCAGCTCGCCCAAGTACTTTGTTCAATTACGAGGATTTAATTTTGGTCGCGTTGCTTTTTTCCTAGTGCTTTTTGCGTTATTTTTCTGGAGGGAAAACTTATGAGGCGAATCTAGAGTTAAAACTGAACAATGAGTCGTGGAAAACTAATTGAGTTAAGTGCGGGCAAACATAAAAGGGGATTTATCTTTGCTTTTAAAATGTTTCTACCTACAACTATTTTTATTTATAATATTTGTAACGCAATTACTTACGCGAGCTTACTCTTCGGAAAAATTCATGTGTAAATTCAAGTGAAATGTTATCAATATTTTTGTAATTTATTAAAGTTTAATTTAGTGATGTATTTACAGAGAAATGATTGTGATAAAATTGGCGAAATCGTTTTGGTAACAAACGACCTTTTAATTAACTTATAATAAACGATTTTACATGGAAAAAGTTAAAATTTCAAGGATAGTTAACCCAGTTATCATGTTATTATTCAATACATTAAACACGCCGTAATTTATTCATTTACATTTTAAGAACATTTACAAAACGTTATAATGCACGAGTTTTTATATCAACGAAGCCTTTTAGAAAATGGGTCGATGGCAGCGTATGGATTGTTCGTTAACGCGGGGCATTTACACGGATGAAAATTTTCCCTTCATTCCATCAGGGCTCATTTTATTTAAGCCTGATGCAATTTGAATCAACTTTCATCAACGTTAAAACTGAATAGCTTCCGCCTGAATTGAGGTCAATTTCAAATACAATGAACTAACTAGTTGAATATTTCTGTATCGAGGGTCGTGCACGTGTCTATATTAGCCAGAGACAAAGATTGCATTATAGATCGAATGCATATTATAAAATTTAGTATAATAATTTTTGAAATGTTTTATATTTACAATGTTAACGTCCGATTATACTCTAATTTTCATCTTTGAACATCTTTTTAGTATACATATCAATAGTACTCTTGTTAAAACTAAAATGAAATCAAACTCTTATTTACGCGTAACAAAGCACTTCGCGTAACACGGAAATTGCCGTAAACAATGTTCCAAGTACAAAATCATCGATGACGATCCTCTCGCCCTGCAGAGCCAGCTCACTCCGAACTCGCCAACCTAATCACGCTGCATCAGAGTATACGTTATACACACCCGGGCGAACAAAAACTTTGGCCGCGCTCGCCCGCGCACAACTACTCCCACGTCACAAAGCACTCCCTTCACATCAAAGCACTCACCGACTCGCCGCCAAAGAAACATTTTAATTCTTCCACCGCCGCTCTCCCCCAACTACCGAAAGACTTCGACTTCCACGACGGGAAAAAATAGAGAGAGAGAAAGAGAGAGAGAGAGAAAGAGTACGTCACCTGGCATATAGTGCAGCGTAAATTCATAAAAGCGGACGTAGCCTATTGTGTCTCAGCAGGGACAAGGAGAAAAACGGCTCGAGCATCGGTGGGGGCGGTGGTGCTGCCAGTGGTAGCAGCCTCGGGCTGGTCGAGGCGCCATGGCAGGCGAAGGCCCGCGCCACGTCCATTATGTACGAGACCCAGCTGAACTTCGTCGAGTTCGTCGCGCTCTTTCGCTCGTTCAGCCTGAGGGCGCGCAAGGACCTGCGCGACCTGTTCGGCCAGCTGGCCATCACCTGCCGCAGCCAGAGCGACGGATCGCTCAGGGACTTCAACATTAGGCCGTCGGTCCTCAGGCAGACCAGCGACGCAACGCCACAACGAATCGGTAAGTGTAATAAGGGAGAGGAGGTCGATAGATAGCTTGGCAGAATTTGCATTGGGAGTTCGATTTTTCGTGCTCGAGATTAAATGGTAATATGGGCGCTCGAGATGATGTTGGAAGAGATGGTTTAATATTGAAATTCAATGGGGAGAACGTTTTCGAGATGTGGTGTCGTTTCTTTCGTGGATATGGTAATAGGTAAGAAGTCTTTTTTTATGGTATTTGAAGGATAAGTGATCTTGAGTAGCTTTTGTTAAGAGGTCTTGCTCGAAATTGCAATCTTGGCTCTAACCGGATTAATAGTTTTGATCGATCACCATGAGCCGCCCCAATAGTTAGTTTGCCGTCAAACTCTATAAAGGATTAACTTTGAGTACGTTGATCGATCAATTTGAAAAGGAATTCTTGGGTAACTTCGAAATTCTTAACGCTATATGTGTAGAGAAACTTCGATGTAAACGGAATAAGAAATCGAAATCGAATTTTGTAAAAATGTTTTTACAATAACTAATTTTAAGATATGTCTTTTATTAAGAAAAAATGATCAATTTGTCAAGTTTCTAAAACAACTACACGGGCCGAACTGATTTGAAATGAAAATTTATTTCGCTCGATAAGACTTTTTCGCATTATAGAAAAATTTCTCCAATGAATTGAGGGTTCGTTATTTGAGAGGAAATGAAATTTCTCTTATTTAAGGGGAAATTGCCGAGAGCGGAGAAATGTGAAATCGGAAGTTATTTATATTTGCACTTGAAATAGTTCTCGCAAATGGAATCACAGTGTGACATCGAGCGCTTATTAAATTACGAAATACCTATACAGCGAAACAGTTTCAACGCTTATTTTAAAAAGAAATATGGCTAAAATTGTAACTGAAATATATAAGATTGGAAACTTACGTACGCAGGTCTATTAACACGCAACAACTCCATCGACTGTCACGAGTACAAAACCAGCAGCAACCTCCACAAGAAGCAAATTTTCGACGCGATCGCCGCGGCGAGTATCATGGACAATTGCTCGGGCGTGGACACCTCCAAGTCTCAGGTCATAACGCTCACTACCTTCACCAAGTTTCTCGAGTCGCGCCAGCAGGAGAAGTTCACCGACAACCAGATTAAGGCACTCATCAAGGTGAGCACAGTGCACAGCCAGTTATAACGCGCCGACAATATGCCCGTTTTCATACAAAGCGCGAAACGCTTTCCGTAAATACAGCGCTCCATTTTTCGCGTAATATTTTGTTGTTAATTATTCAAAAAATCTTTAATTTCCCTCAAAATATTTCAAATTAATTTTAACAAAAAAAAAAACTCACTATTTCAACGGCGGAAACTTAATTTTCCATTTCGATTATCTCTACTAAAAGAAACTCCTTTAATTTACTGAAGAGAAAGAACTCTCTATCCATTTCAATAATTGCCCCGGCGCGCTTGAATTCTCAAAGACAACATCTACCCCCTCCCAGAGGAATTTAAAGCACACCGCGTGCTTGTATCCCCGCCGCAGTCCGGCGACACGTCGACTTCTTTATTTCTCCCCGGTATCTCCGCAAAGTGTTTCCGCGGCTTCTCCTCCATCGGAGTGTATTTCCGCCTTTCCTTCCATTATCTCGGACAATTAAGCCGATCTATAACGACTAGCCCGTGTGCACGAGCCAGCGAAAGAGAAGAAGAGATAGAGAGAGACAGAGAGAACTCGCGCGCTTTAAAAGCTTAATCGAGGTCAGGCTTCTTCGAGCTCTCTCGCGCGCGCCAACGAAGGGGGAAACTAAAATAAATCGCGAAATCTCGCGTATTCTATTATTCGCCGGGTGAGTGAGAATACACTTTGCTGCGCGGGCGCAACGGTCGCCCTTATTTTTCACTTGTTCGTCCTTTTTTCCCTCGGCTTCTCTCCCTATCTCCATCTCCCTCTATACCTACCTCCGCTCTCTTTTTTGATACTCCACTTTTATCTTCATTTGCCCGCCGTGATTCTTACCCGGTGTGACGCGTAGGCGTTGCAAACGCGGGGCTTTTTCTCTCGCCGCTGATTCGGGGTTAACGTAAATTTATGATTTGTCTGAGCCAAGCCGCGGCTAATCTACTTACCGATAGGTCAGCGCCGGGGAGAAAGTATAGGTATATATATATATATATATATATATATATATACGTATGCGTGGTGAAAGAAAATTTACTACAAGCGCGCGCAGCTTGATTTATTCGTCGATCTAGATAGGTGCTTGTTAACGTATGAAATGGGTTTCTCAGTATATATATACTATATGTGAGGTATATAACGTCATATATAATTATCGAAAAATTGACTTTTTCCTCGTCGTTGATTATTTGGATTGATTAGAGCGTAATTAATGCTCTGTCGTGACCGAGCAAATGTGATGAATATGTCATAGATTCTACGGGGTATGCATTTGCCGTAATTACATGAATAATGCTCCTTTTACGTTTAGAGGCCGCAGGAGGCAACAATTAATTGTTATAGCTTGTAAACACTATTAATTAACGTGATTATATTTGCAGGGGGCAAGATACGCGCAATTAATTAGCCTAGTGGTGTGCACAGCGTGAAGTAGATTACCCATCAAATTATAGTGTAAACATGTTTAGATAATAAACATTATAAGTGTAGTAAATAACTTTGTTGTGAGGTATTAATAAACACAACAAATAAATCCTCTTCAAACTTTATCGAAATAGAAGGTATTTTTACACCACCTTTGCAAAATTATTCTAAAATTAAGGAATAATCCTTAGCGGAGTTCTTGCAACCGTTGCCTCATTAACCGCCTCAAATCAACGCGGACGTATTCATACCGAAAAATTTTAATTACCTCCACAATTAACGCTTTGAGAGTCTCCCCAGCATACAGCGCGGCGGCTGCAGTATCCCTCTCTCAAATAATTACCCTTTCACTCGAAGCTCATTTTGTCGAATTGTCGGTCCAACTCCTCTCTCTCTCTCTCTCTCTCTCTCTCTCTCTCTCTCTCTCTCTCTCTCTCTCTCTCTCTCTCTCTCTCTCTCTCTCTCTCTCTCTCTCCTCGTCCTGCCTCTCAACCTCCTCCTCTCAACCTCCAAAACCTCCAAAAAAGTCCGAAAAAAACCATCGGTGCAAGTCAAAAGGCATGACCGTCAGTCACTACTCTCTGTGTTTCCCTCGTATAAGCTCAGCTGCGGCGAGCATATACATATACCGGCAAAAAGTGAAGTGCGCGCGGTGGGCACTATACGCTCTCCTTCTCACTGGCACTTGGTGCCGCGCGCGGTGGAGATTTTTTCGCGCGCAAAAGAAGAAGCGGCTGCAACGGTGGCCAGATGAAATTTTACCGTGTGCATACTGCGCTTCATAGCTGACGATGTGTTGGTGTGGCTTTTACAGAGGCACGAGCCGGACCCGGCGCTGCGCACACAGTGGTGTTTGTCTTTCGAGGGCTTCGCCCGCTACATGATGGACAAGGACAATTACGCCTTTCCGAACGAGTATGCCCTGCCGGACGAGAACGAGATGAAGCAGCCCATGTCGCAGTACTACATAGCGAGCTCGCACAACACTTACCTCACCGGCCACCAGCTCAAGGGCGAGTCGTCCGTGCAGCTTTACTCTCAGGTAAAACTTTCTCTCTATGTAGCCTACGCGCGTGTGTATGTGTGTGTGCGTATAGCGTAGTAGAACAGCGTCATGTACGCTTGATTAGCCGCAGGCCAACTTGCACGTGTGCGCGTCCGCATGCGCGTGTGTATCTGAGAGGAGGAACAGCAAGAGCAGTAGTTCCCTTGTCAGGTGTTAATGCATATATTGATATTGGAAAAAGTTCGGCTTTGTGATGCGAGCACGCGCATGCCTGATTTCGGCGGTGGCTTGCGGCTTATCATGCGCGCGGTATCGGAGAGTTTCTCGAAACTTGGCGTTGTGGCACAGAGAGGTATGCGCGTCCCTATGTGCCAGCGCTTGCGTTGAGACAGCTTATTATAGAGAGCGAGAGGGTGGGAGATTGATCGAGTTTTGAAGTATGCCTAATTATCCCGGAAATTATAATGTGTTTAATTAAACTCGCGATTAAGATGTTTACTTGGCAAGGATGATCCTTGAATTTATTTTTAAATGGTAATGTTTGAGAAAAAAAGTTATGAATGGGGTAGAAATTTTGTGAAAACTTTTAAATGGAACATTAATTATAGGATTATTATAATGTTTTGCTGAAAAATAGAAAGCTGGATTAATCAAGATGATGCGGGGATAATGTTAAAGATCTCTTGGATCTTTGCATTAATCAAGCGAAAATCCTGATCAAAAGCCCGCGCGTAGTAATGAAAACGCAAACGCAGCCTCTGCAACGGATAGCCGGAATAATTAATCCCCTTTAGCCTGTGTATATCCTTGGGAAATTTGGGCTCTACTCCCACTCGCTCTCGCTCTCTTGCTCCGCAAGCCGAGACGCTCGCCCCCAGGAATGTGCGCACCTATATATATATATATATATGCATATACATACATCTACACGCTCTCTCCGCACTCTCACACTGTGTGTCTCGTGCCGGCAGGTTTTGCTGACCGGCTGTCGATGCGTGGAATTGGACTGCTGGGACGGCGATGACGGCTCGCCTTTAATCTATCACGGGCACACCTTTACCACGAAAATCCCCTTTCGCTCGGTCGTCGAGGCGATTGACAGAAGCGCCTTCGTAAGCTCGCCCTATCCCGTGATACTCTCGATCGAGAATCACTGCTCGACGGGTCAGCAGGCGCGAATGGCCCAGATCTTTCAGGTAATTTGCCACCCCTCGTGGGTCTTTCCTTTTTGAAGGGAGAGAGAAAGGTATAAAAGAAATCAGAAAAGACTTATTGAGGGGATCCCTCTTATTTGAGGGTGCCAATTTATTGAAAGATAGTAGATCGTGACGGATGGTCGTCGAGCTTGAATGCTAATATTTCATAATTAAATTTTTTCCTTTTTATTATTTGAAGTGGTGGTTCTTATTAATTTTATTGAAAATTATGAAATTTAAAGTTGTACCTTAAAAACCAGATTTTGGAATATTGATAATATCATATTTTAGCTGTCAGCGAAAATTTATTAAAAAGTTACTTTTATACTATTTATATACTTGAAGATAGATGTATTTTTATATTTTAATAATCATTGCTAAATTATTTCTTTAGAATATAACGAATTTCACTATTCAATAGAGATTTAACGAAAGTAGAAATTTCGAAATTTTCTCCTAATACAAGCCTTTAATACTTAAAAAAAAAACAACCAAAAATGGAAAAAATCTGTGGCAATTGCAGTCGGTGTTCGGCGAGAAGCTGGTGACCAAGTTCCTGTTCGACTCGGACTTCGACGACCCGCAGTTGCCGTCGCCTTCGGCTCTGCGCCACCGCATCCTCGTCAAGAACAAAAAGCTCGTGGTCGATCCCACGGGGCCGCTGGTGCCACTGCCGGCGCACCGTGGCAAAATGCTGATATCCGAGCGGGCCTCATCCATGAAGCAGATGCGCACGGACATTAGCAGCACCTCGGTCGTTGAATATTACAGTGAGGACGAGGACGACGATGAGGACGACGACGAGGACGATAACGTCGACGGTAAGTTCTTCCTCCTCTTTCTCCTCCTACCTCTCTGCGGGATATCGATTTTACGCACGGCTCTATACCCCGAGCTGATGCTGCCGCTCCGTCGTTAAAAAGTTATTTCTCGGACGTGTCGGTTTTGCCCGGGCCGCGCGTCGATGTTTTTTTTTCTCGTCGCTTGGCCACGTTTTCTAATAATATATTCGATGTTTGCGCGGGTTAATATTGGGTTACGGTATTATTATTGAGGCAGGGTATTGTGACGCGAGCGAGATGCAGGAAGCGGTGTTTTATTCGATAAATCTTTGGTAATTATTTATCGATATTGGTCTACATCTGTATTCAATAAAGACCTGGTTCCATTTACGAGAAGAGGTCGTAGAAATAACAATAATAAAAGCTGGAGAAATTATTGTAACCTGGAATAAAAATAAAATTAGCCAACACTTGTACAAGCTCTTATAGCATTATAATCAATTTAAAAGACGATAATATCACCAATAATATATTTCAGCAATAAACCACATTCCACTCGAACTATCCAACGGCATCGCCATCATTGAATTCACACCAGAACGGAATCGTTTAAAGTTAGCACTACACCGTGGGCAGCATCGCGCACGCACCAACGGCTACAAATGTCTGTCGCGGTGACGCGTAAACGAGCCCGCGTTGAATTATCCCCTCGCCACGCATACATCCCGCTGCTCGCTTTCTGCGCGTTATACCCGCTGATCGCACGAGAAATTCGAGATTTCCCGCTTTAGCGCCCGCGGGACTCGAACGTGACTTCGATGTGCTGGAAACGTGTGTGTGTGTGTGTGTGTGTGTGTGTGTGTGTGTATACACATATATACATACATACATACATACATACATACACACACACACACACACACACACACACACACACATACACATATAATATAGTTAGTGCGATTGTCATGATCATTCGCGTGTGGTGTTTCGTTCGACGTTGTCGCAGCCTCTGATTGCACATAAACGCCGATGTCGTGGGAAACTTGATGGTTTCGATGGTGAAATATACTTTGAGGTCTGTATTTCAGTGTAGTGATATGAAAGGGTGCAGGTTTCAAACTAAAAGATGATCTTTAAGTATAACTTTGAGAGGTAAAAAAATCATGGTTATTTTATATATAGAACTGAAAAAAACATATTTTGGATGTTTTTAACCATCGCAATTTGTTTTTCGGAAAGAGCTCGCAAGCCGATCACTTTTATACCTAAAAATAACATGCAAGTAAACAAATTATAGAAGGCCACGCGTTCAATTTGTACGCGAGTAAGGATAAATATGCGGCACCTCGTCGGCTACGTTCGACTTCCGAGAATATAATCTCGCGTCAGAATATGTACTCCATATTAAGCAACCGTTCCTAGAAATCGATAAAATAACACGTATTTTAACTATGTGAAATCTCATTCACGAGTTAACTAAAATATGGAAATAAAAATTTGGATCAAAAATAAATTAACTTGTATCCTCTTTTAAATTACTGCTATACGTACTCCGACAAACTTAAAATTCCAATCTCACCTCAAAAATCGATCGTCACTCATATCGATCACCCAACCATCGTCCACACTAACCACCACAACCCCGCGTTCCTCGCATTCCAGACAACTCGATCTCGAGCTACGAGCGGTACCTGGGCAGCGGTCAGATGCCACACGGCCGACTGAAGAGCGACCCGGCCGTCGACGACAAGTCGCAGAAGCAGAGCAGCCAGATCGCCAAGGAACTCTCCGACCTCGTAATCTACCTCCAAGCCATCAAGTTCCGCGGTCTGAACACGACGCAGCCCCACGGCCCCACGGCCGTCACCGCCGCCACCGGCAGTAAGTCCCGGCATCAGCCTCACACCGGCCAGGTGCAGCGCCACAGCATCGCGGGCATCGGCACCAGCGGCATGGCCGGATCCTCCTCCGGCTCGCCGCAGAGTCTGTCCACCTCGACGTCGATCGCGAGCGGTGGCAGCAATGTCGAGAACCCCTTCAGGTATGTAGGCTCCGGTGGAGAAGGGCAGAAAGTAGGAGGAATCGTTATGGCGTAATGTTGGGATAATCGTAATGGATAACGTTTAAGTTGTTGGGTTTTAATAAATTTAATGATTTATTAAAGTCGGTGAGAATTGATATTAAAATAAAATTGAAGAAAAAATCCATTTTGTAATTTTAAAAATGATTAAAGACTCTGATGAATATTTAGAAAATCGAACCAAAGGAAAAACTCCTTAGTTGATTTAAAATTGAATTATATATAACTTCTAAAATAAAACTATTGAAATGAAAAATTTATAATCTACTAACTTTTTATATTACCGAACCTCATAAAATCATACAGAAGTTCAATTCGATAAAAATTCCACGAACAATTCCTTATAACGTATTATTCAAATGTGAAAACATTTCAGATCCCAGCGCGGCATGCCTGCCTGCTTCCAAACCTCATCCCTGAACGAGAACGCGGCGAAGAAAATCTGCCGCAAGCAGCCGCTGAGCGTGCTAGCACACGCTGAAACCCAGCTGATCCGCACTTATCCGGCAGGGATGCGCATAGACTCGTCGAACTTCAATCCGGTGATATTCTGGGCGTTCGGCTTACAGATGGTGGCGCTCAATTACCAGACGGACGACGCGGCGCTGCATCTCAATGCGGCGATGTTCGAGCAGAACGGCCAGTGCGGCTACGTGCGCAAGCCCTCCGTCATGTGGGACAAGAAGCACATGATGTACAGGTGAGTCGAGCGCGTCTCTATGTGTATATACGCATATAGATATAGTTAGTTGCCTACTACATACTGCGCTTCACTTGACGTACGAGCGGCGATGGGCCGTGAGTGAGCAGCGGCACACACCGCGCTGAATGAAGTGATGAATACACTGCGGCGCTCGAGAGTGCGGCGCGCGCTTTCGGAATGTGCATGTATGTGGATGTTCGGATGTACGTTGTTCTTACGTCAAGCGCATTGTCATCTTTATCGCCGCCTGTCGAGCTAAGTGATTCGTCGTCATTTCGCCGAGAGGGATAAGCTTGCCTTGGCGCGGAAGCATATCGTGTTTTATTAATTATTGAGAAATATATAATATAGTATTTTAGATATCGATTAAATCGTCGAAGCAATGATATTAAAACAATTCAATCTGTTATTACGTCTAATAAAGTCTAATAAAATATTGCGTTAATTTATTTATTGATTGATTTCTCCCTTCATTCGCCATCTTTCATTGTCGATAAACATACCTGCAATATCCGCTTAAAAATGCTGACACGCCTATTTTTCCATTTCAGACGCTTCAACCCCTGGGACAAAGAATTCGACGGTCTCCACTCGGCACACCTGACGGTCTCCATAGTCTCCGGTCAGTACGTCTCGCCGTCGAACCTCTCCGCGGGCACGTACGTGGAAATCGAGCTCGTCGGCATTCCCATAGACTGCGCCAAGCACAAGACCAAAGTGATCGTGAACAACGCCCTGAATCCCATCTGGAACGACAAGTTCTGCTTTCAGGTGATGTTCAAGGACCTGGCCTTCCTGCGCTTCGGCATAATAGACGCGAGCTCGCATCATCCCATAGCCCAGCGCGTATTGCCCCTGAAATGCCTGCGACCGGGTTACCGTCACGTGCGTCTGCGCAGCATGAAGAACAAACCTCTCGCCCTGTCGACTCTGTTCATCTACTCACGCATGGAGGAGGAGAGCCTGGATTACAACACCTGCTGCCGCGATCACAAGGAGACGTCGAAGCGATTGTCGTCGAGCAAGGAGCCGGAGAAACTGAGCACCGTTGATCCGGGCCTGGGCGGGGTGACGCTGAAGAGACGCATGTTCTTCCTGATGGTGTATCACGTAGTGCCTGAGGAGCCCTACACGATTCTCAAGGTCACGCAAGAGAGCTCAACGCAGGAGGTGATGCTGCAGGCGTTGCAGAAAGCTACTATCTCGGCTGACCACGTGGACGAGTATATTCTGGTGGAGGAGGTGTCCAGAGGCTGGGAGAAGCGAGATCGGGAGGAGCTGCCGACTCAGAGGGTGTTAGACCCGCAGGAACGACCGCTGCAAGCCCAAGCTCTGTGGAAAGGCCAGGGTAGATTCCTCCTGAAGCGCGTTGGCGATGATCCCAGCAGCAGAGCCTGGCTGGCGTCCATTAGAAGCACAGCTGGACACTCGAAGCTCAGCGAGAACGGACGCGAGCAGTCGACGCACATCTGGGAGGAGGCGGACACCTTCCTCGTCTGCATCTACAACGTGTCACCCGAGATACCCTACGCCATCCTGCGAGTGCCCATAACGAGCTCCGCTCAGGACGTACTGGCCCAGGCCCTTGTAAAGGCCCGTCGCATGGAGGACCCGTCCAAGTTCGCCCTAGTGGAGGAGCTCGAGTGGGGCGGCACCGGAGCGGTGGGCAGTGGCAAGTGCCAGTTCCGCCTTCTCGGCGAGAACGAGAACGTCTACAGCACGCAAGCCTTCTGGAAGACCCTCGGCCGCTTCATCCTGAGGGAGCGCGAGCAGGCGATACCGAGGCGACATCTGCTACCGGCGACCCTCGACCGGCTGAGCAAGGGATTCTCCGTGGGCCGCTCGGTCTCGCTGCCTGGATCCAGTAAGGAAAAGGTTCCCGTAGCTGAGGCACTATCTGATCCTACATCAAGAACCGTCAGACATAGGTTTCTGTTGCCAGGAAGACGGAGGGAGGTGCACTCCGACGGCGAGGACGCGCGCGAGTCCGACCTCATGAACGCGGCCATGCAGCTGAAGAAGATGTCGATGAGGAAGATCCGCGCCTGGAGATCATAGTGGCAGTCGAGGGCGACGTCGCTGTCCTCGCTCTTCGCATCCCGGAGGAACAACTGATGAGCCGCGCTCTCAACGAGCTGTTGTCGTCGTTACTCCTGTTGCCGCTGCTGTTGCTGCTGCCGCTGTAACGCGATAACGGCCGAAAAAAAAACGTCGCGCGTCGCCCCTGATAATATAAACACACACTCACACACTTATACCGCCAATCTCTAAATCGAACGTTGTGGATATATATAAATATATATATATATACATTATTTGAGTTTCTTTTTTGCGAGGAGAAAAAAAAACGAATTGTGATTCTTTTCCTTTTTATACTCTTGACAAATAACAGGAAAAATATATAGAATAAAAATGATAATGATGATAATGATCACGTGAGAGAAAAAAATGTCGAATTGAACGACTAGCGATCGGTTAGCGTTTTAAAAATCTTCTTGATATACATATATATATACATATACATAAAACTTAGTCTCTCTTTGTGGACTCGTTAGAATGTCGAGCAATCTTTAGGTGGATTTCGATTAAACGTATTTAAAAGCATTACTTTTTTCACGGCGTTTCCGACGATAATGATTTTGACGCGTGCTGTAAGCACGTGGACTATATATAATATATGCGCTCTTTCCAGTGGAACCCCGAAATTCGATTTCGTTGAACTCCCCCTCGTCCTTGAATTTTTGTATAAAAACAACGTCGGAAGGCTAATAAGGGTTTTATTAGAGCGACTTTTAGAATCCCAATTTTCAGTGGACGCGCGTCCGACAACTTAGCTTTTTAAGAGAGTACAAAAAAGTAGGGCTCTGATAAATATATATATTCATCTATACCGGGTATGCACTTCGGGACTTTCGTTCACGAATCAACGACTAAACAAACTTCCCTCGATATATCATTGCATTCCCGAATTCTATATATATCAGTACGTTCATATCCGAGTACGCAGGAAGTACACGTAATGAAAAAAAAATAAAATAAAATAAAATTAAACATTATTAGCAGAGGATATATATAAATAAACAAATGGCTTACAATATCATGAAATAAAGGTAAAGACAGTTAAAGAGATGCTGAGTCTCTCAATAATTATTTCGTTAAATAGATGCAGAAATTAAGAAGAAAGAAACGCCTACTCTACACTTACACATTGTTTGTATTTAAGGTTTAAAAAAAAGTATCGACGATGATGTACTGCGTATATATACATATACATAATTATTAATTTTCTTACGGCCTTCTCGAGGCCACATATAAAACTGTAATGTATCATAGAGAGTTCGTACACTTTTATGCGAGACGCTGCTGATGTGTCACACACATCATCTTTCATCGGATTCAACAGTAAAAGAAAAACATTGAACCGTAAGTTGTGCAGAAATTATACGAAAAAGTATACAGCGGTAGAGAGGCGAAGATGCGCAATATTTGGCTAAAATGTTGAGAAATCTCCGCGCCTCCCGTTACGATCGGTACACACATAAACACACAAAATCGCGGTCCAAGGTGAATGCTTCCCTATCTCTCTATACGAGTTATCGGCGCCCCGTATCTTATCCGAGCGCGATATTGTGATATAAGTTTAAGTTGGGACACGTGTTTTGCGATGCCATCTCTGGTGCTTTGAAACGATTTACGTAAGAGATATAAAACACCCACTTTTGAACAGCGCTTGTAAATGCTATAAAGATGTTACACTGTACAAGATTATATTGATCGAATGTGAAAAAAGAAAACGTTTTATTTTAAGCTGAAATATTACTACCGCATGTTGTACGATGTATAAAAAAGAAAATAATTTATCCATACGCTGTTGTTGTTATGCATGGAATATAATTATTTGCAGATTCTTCTTCTACTTGATTAAATAACTCAACTGGATAATGGCAAAAACTATACATGAATGCAAAGTCACGAAAAAAAAGAAAATGTTTACCGAAAAATGTCTCATTCTCAAAAGAATGAAATGCAACAAGTCATTCAATAAAGGTGATATACATGTAATTGTTACAAACTTAGAAGCAGCTATATTATAGTAAGTATATATATACATATACACATCGTGAGAAAATTTTCGTGCGACAGAGAACGGAATAAAGTTAATCAATCGAGTGTCGGGCCAATATAACAAGCATTCGCCTTGCGACAAAAGTATAGGGAATTATTTCTTTTCGAACGGGGTCTTCGAAGGCACTATTTGTTATGCGCAGATGGCCCCCCGAGTCACACAGTATTTGTCGAGGCTGCTGCGCTCGGGTCTCTTTATGTGCGATGGTGAGAAGTATATAATAAACGCACGACAAGTTTACACATTAAAAAGAAAAAAATGATGATTAATCGTTAACGATATTATTATACAAATATATATATTATATAAACTTGAAGCTCGAACGGTGTACTAGACTTAACAATTTTCATTCTTTTAAAGCAAATGAATATATATATGAACTATACAAAGATTTTAAGGGAAAAAAATAAATAAACTCTCGTCGAGTGCCAATTGAACACTTCCAAGTCAATGTCAACGCCATCGATTCGTCGATCCCACACTCGAAGGTCGCTAAAAAAAATATACTACTATACTACTACTACTACTTTTTCGAACTTTCTCGGTGAAAACGTTTTTCTCTAATTATTACTCATACGACAAAGTGCAGAATGATCAGCGCGAGACGGGAAATTCTGAGAAAAAGCAATAACCCCCGTTTTCGTGTTTCGCGCCTAGAGACTTTTATTTTTCTACAACGAATAAACAATAGATAAGCAACTGATATATCAACAATCTTTTTAATACCTGATGAAAGAAACTTTTTTTAATATCTATGAAGTACCTGCACTCATCGATAATTGTTGTATACCCCTTTTTGATCCGAAAGCCAAAAGATTTTAACGATGCAATTTTTTAAACTTTGTGTAGATAAGGTAAACAAAATTTTTATTACTTACTCCGCAAAATGAACATTTTTTTGATGATTCTCGATTCATTTTTCATTGTAAAAAAGATTCTAATCGACTGAAATGCAAGAGAAATTATATACAATGGAATAAAATGTTAATATTTTAAAATTTTGATAAAAGTAAATATCGTTAATTGAAACGCTGACTCAGACATATGAAATTGCACAATCAATAAATTTTTAAAGGTTGTACTTCAAGAATACAAGTGAACTCTTACAAACGTGTCGATGAATTTGCACAACAAATCGTTTGTGTTGTTCAATCCTTAATTGAGACCTCATGCTAATTACAGGTGACAAGGACCAGCCGTTCACATATGAAAAACAAACACGATATATCGGTAAACATTGCATATCTAGTTAAATTAGATGATGATTATAAATAAGCTCGATAGTTTTATTTTTTTAATTTTACCAAAACTTCTAGAAGTATGAGGTCTATATACCGACTTTTATAAGTATTGATCATAGCAAACGAAACAAACAAAATCTTTTTAGATTTCTTTTACGCGTTCTTCATCTCATAACACTGTGGATCTAATCGTCCAGCTTCGTCTACGTCGTGTACCTGTTACGATCGATGGATCGACGCGCAATTACGTATATAAATCTTTAGGACCTCCAAACGAGGTGGACATCGATTAGGCATAGAGCAATGACTTCTTCGAGAAATAATAAAGAATTAAAAATAATGCGAATTATTAACAAAAAAAGCAGCAGAATTGCGATATTAAATATATAAAAATTAGAAAATATTTAGAAATCATTTCTTCTACATTATATACAACTAGAATGTCGAACACGAACTTTGTCTTTTGAAATTAAAACTTCAAGACGTAAATAATGATGTTTGCGATGTAAATACAATCTCTCGAATTTGGATGTATTCAGTTGGAAATTATGTCATGTAGTGTTTTGGAAAAATAATGAGCTGTTAAAGATTTTTGTGTTTTATATGTGGAATGTTGCAATTTTCGTTGTGACGTTATTTTTTACGAATTATATAAAAATAAAGTGTTTGTCGATTGTTTAAATCAATACACATTTTTTATACTTGCTGACAAAAAGAAACATGTATGTCTACCAAATTAAAGCTGTTAGTATTATGTAAAGCTGCGAAAATTTTAGATAGATCAATAAAAGTTGTTTAATTTTTAAAGTTACTTATATAATTTACTTTTGATTTCACATTGTCGTTTGAATGTGTCGACGTGGATAACAATAAGAAAAAATCGAACAAATGAAGATAAAAGACTTTCGTGTTCGAGATTGGAATTTCTAGATCTCCTACTCTCCCTCTGAAAATGATCGCCTGAGCATATTTCGAATTACCAAGAAAAAAAAATTAAAATAAAGTGAAACTGTAGGCGCAATCGCTTCTATACGATCATCGTGTGTTGTACTTATAACGACGTACGTAATTTACGACTACTTTTAAACATTCGGGACCATTCTCATAAGATGATAACTGAAAAAAACAAATAAAAGCGAAAAATTGAAAAAAAAAAATTAATAATAAACGAAATAACCAATCGTTCTTTCGAGGAACCGTGAGCAGTATTAAGTTTCTAATCGATACCCTCCCCCATAACCGTCGCATATTGTAAAACGATCGTAACCGCCATATAAATAAATAAATAAACAAATAAATATATATATATATATATATATATATATATATATACCTTGTGTACATATTCGACATCTTTCCCAAATAGCATCGCATTCTGTACGCCGATATACGCGCGCACGCTGTAATAACCCGAGAAAAAGTATCCCAGAGGAGAGAGAAAAAAAAAATATATATATATATATAAATATATAAAGCGCACGCATACACACAGCCGTATGCCAAGCATCACACGAGAGCGTCGCGAAAACATATACAGGCAGATAAAAGTATATGTAGATGAAAAAAAGTCGAGTTGGACGCGGGCGGGAGATAAATAGTAGAAGCGGCGGCGACGGCAAGCAGAAGCAGCTGTATTATGATGTATTGTGAACGGTATGTGAAACTTGGATTGTTCGTTGCACTTTTCTAAGAGCTTTTTGAATATATAAAAATTAAAAGACAAAAGCGAGGCAGCCGCGCTGGTCGGGCTGGGTTATCGCTTGAAAAAAGGCATTCGTCGTGTTCTCTATCTATCGCTATAATATTAGTTTCATAACCCAAAGACAAAAGAGATCTATATTATTGAATTAAGGCACGCTTGTTGCGACTGGTACTTCGCACCTCTATCTATATACACTTTACATACGCGTTTCTCAAGTTGTAACTGTGAGCCAAATATGAGAATCGGAGGCATTCGTTAGTTTAAAGTGGATATTTTTTATATAGATTCACTTCCTGTCGAGATTAATTTTTTTAAGGGTATATATTATATACTTTTATTGTCAAACCTGATTTCGTGTAATAAACATACATGTGAATATGAAATTCAGTAATTCTTAAATTTTAAGTGTTTTTCGATGACTTTATTGTAAACGCCTAAATAAAGTTTATCATGTTACATACAAAATAAAAATAATGTTTGGTCTTTCTCAAATCAGTCAATACTTTGTATTTTTACTTCACATCACTATATATTTTAAGTTTCATTTTGCAATCTTATTCTTTGACCACACATACAGTGAGAAAAATGATGTATTAAAAATTACTATAATATATAGGAACATAGGGACAAATCTCAAATACTAAAATTTTTACCATAAAATATACTAATAATTTTAGTATTTGAGATTTGTCCCCACGTTTCTACAATATATATTACTCGTATAGTAATTTTTAATACATCATTTTTCTCAGTGTACAAAACTTATCAATCACTACTGGATAAAAAATATTTCTTTAGCTAACGAAAGCTGAATTTACTCCAATGGAGTAGACTTTTATTTTTATCAGAGGCTGAAAATAAAAAAAAATCCACAAACCATATCGTCTGTAATTTCAAGAGACCGTAAAAAAACGAATAACGCAAAGCGTTAAGTTTGACTTTTAATATTTTTCTCTCGAAGCAGTACAACGCGAGGGCGACGCGAACCTCTAAAAAGAAATTGACATCACCGGCCGCGAGGTCGTAATTTATTTTCCGGGAAAAATCGCGCGCGCTGCAGTCGTTTTATTTTCACCGATACACGCACACTCGGGCGCCTGTATGCATGCAAACCCGCGCAACGTACTTTCCATCAGTTCGGTACCTAATCGCGCGCGTGACTCCCTTTTTATTCCTCGCGCGTATACACTGTGGTATCGGATGCAGTCGCGTCGCCGTCGCGCCCGTCGTATGTGCACGTGCATGCACATATTCTTACACGCACACACACGCCCGTATTTATAGCGGTAGCATTGACATCGACACGTTGACACACATTTCTCCTTCTTTCATCTGTACATACATATATATATATATATATATATATATATATATATACAAGAATGCGAATATATTTCGGTCTTTCACCGTGCGGCGTCCGTGCTGCACGCGCGCGCGCATTTTCCTCTGTCGCCTTACAGCGCCTTTCGCTTCGCGCCGCACTCGTCCTTACACACACACACAGGCGCGCGCGCACACGCACACACACACGCACACATATATAGGAAAGTTTCGCGCGAGTATATAAGTATTTGCTCCTCTTCTTGCCAATTCCTTTGCCCTGCGCCGCGTGTTTCTCGCATGCACTGTACACGCACCCCCTTTTTCACCCCGGGAACGCATACGCTTCAGTGATGATCTGACAATGACGAGGAATAACGGGATGGAAGGGATCGTCGTGGTTTATTGCGGGAAGAAAGCTATGGGAGATGGTAGAGGAAGGGAGGGAGAAAGTAAAAAATAAACAGAGGCGATCTACGAGCCGAAAAGTGTGTATAATATCTGAGAGCAACGGGCGGAGTAGTTTCTCTCGATTGGCGTGGAAGGACAATTGTACTTGACACTTCCCTGTGTGCCTGTCGATATGCTACACAGACACGTGCACTCGAAGTTAATTTTTAGAGCATATTGAATATTAAGGAGCTGAACCAAAATAAAACATACAATGGACACTTCTGATGTATTTCCTCTCGAGCGCGCGCCGTAGTGCTAATAATCGAGATACACTGTCACTCTTGCCGTAGCGTAATTTTAGGCAATGGAAATAACACACACACACACACACACACACACACACACACACACACACACACACACACACACACACACACACACACACACACTTTGGCGTATTTTACCAAGTAGTCTCTCTCCGTTCGTTTCTAAGAAAAAAAGTGAAATTTACTAATGAATAATAAAAATAACAAACCTGTAACCCACAGCATGCGGCCACTTAGATTATGAAAATTACGATTACTTATAATAATTATGATAATTATTACATTATTATTGACATTGTTGATGAATCTACATGTAAATAAAAATAAAGAGCATTTTTATAAAATTCCAAATTCGATGAACCTTTTTCACTGTTCTTCCAATCATGTGATCTTCCATGTCTCTAAACTTATTTTTATACCAATCTTTTTGAATTTACATTTTTTAATTTAATAGTAAATAATAATAAACAAAAAATTATTTTTTTCATATTACACAAAATGTTACAGGAATGAGGTAATTATTTCGTAAGTATAACATGAAATGTAAAAAATAAAAAAAAATTAATTAATTAATTAATTATCTCAATGAAATCTGCTATCATGCGTCTAATACATAGCATATTTTCCCGATTGGCATGAACGATGTTTGTTATGCAATTACGATTATCTTTTTGATAACACTTGTAGCGTCATTTTCAACTTGAAATTCTATACGTTAAAAAGAGAAAAATAATAACTGCAGTTTTTTAAATTCAATTATAACAGAAAAAATATTTATTTTATTACTTAACGATAGTCTTACTCATATTATTGATAAAATAAAACTTTTTTTAAAATTGTTGGTAATACTAAATAAAAATAATGTACATCTGTGGCTTCCAGGAATAATGACTTAACTGACTTTTTTTGCCTAGCGGGCCGAAAGTACCACTTTCACTCCCGGCGCCCAATCGCGAAGATTGTATTTTCGGCCTCGCTAGGCAAAAATAGTACATTACGCAACTAGTGCGTAAGTCGTGTTTCCTCGCACGAGTTGCGTATACTATTTTTCATAACAAGTGTCGCGGAGCTCGACATTATACTAAACTAAATTCAAAAATGAATTATTTTTAATAGATAATTATTGCATCTTTTATCAAACAATATTAAACTAAAACAAAAATATAGTGTATCGTACATTGTAGTTAATTATGATGATTATGTACATTAATTGTAACATTACAATTATTAAAATGAAAAGAAATATTTTTGTCGCTGCTTTCAATAGTAAATGATTGTTCGCTTTTTTCATCACTGTTTTGTCTACGTTTTTTCAACGGTGAACCACATGTAGCTTGCTGCGTTTCGGTTAATCGATAAAATTCATCCTCAGCGTGTGGTTCATTATCATCATCTCGACCTTCTGAATCAAATCTGGTTCTTTTTAACGAAACTGTTACAGATTTTTTGGGTTGATCAATTGTAATTTCTGCTCCAGAAGTAGATGCTACTTGATTGTCACACTGCGGTATATGGTTATCTGCCACTACAACTTCAGTAGGTTTTAGGACGATCGATTTAGTTATTTTTTTATGAATTTGTTCCTTATGATTCATAGATTCATTAATGTAGCCCTCAGCTACTGTAGACGATTTCCAACCGCCATGTCTTTTTAAGTCAGTAAGATCACCTCCTCCATCGACTAGCAAAGTTGCTGAAGTTCTTCGGAAACTATGACCAGTGTATAAGTGAGGATTTGGTAATTTTAACCAATCAGCTATTTGCTTTGGCATTTGACCGATTATATTGAGACCAATCGGCTGTCGTGTGCATTTTCCGTCTATATAATGTATGAAGAATCTTTTGTGTTTATCGATTTCAGTTGGTCTAAGATTCATGTAATTTTTACATACTTGATAAAATTTTCCACGAACTGCAAAAGAACGAGGGACATTATTCTTCGTTACTGGAATTTTTATCAATAATCTCGTCGAATTATCTTCAATGTCATCGGTTGTTATATTAATTAATTCTCCTCTTCTCAACGCACCGAGAATTCCAAAAATAAGAACAACCTACAACGAAATCAATTCTCGTAAATTGTTGAAAAATGAAATAAAATTTAAAATTTTTTTATAAATAAATTACTTTTTTCACTAAATGTGCTTCGTCCGGAGCATCATTACAAAATCTACTAACGTTTTCCGCAGCGAAAGTCTTGGATTTTTTTTTCGAATATTTAGCATTTTTTTTCTTGATGTAAGCTAAAAGTTGATGATATTGGCTTATATCAATATGATCAAAAGTTTTTACGGTAGTCTTCAACATTGAATAACGGTTCCATAGTGTCGGAGGAGAAAGTGTCATTGCCAATTCTTTGAAATAAGCTAAAAATATTTCTTCAACGAACATTGTGGTTTTTTTTTGTTGAACGCCAAGACTTAAACTTGTTGTATGTTGCAACATATTGACGTTTTGATTTGTCCGGCAATAGATCTAAAGTTACTTCTTTAGCTGCTGCAGCGATTTCGGGTGGAATTTCATCTCCATAATCGGATATATCGTCTGTATCACAAGAACTATTATCACTCATGTTTACTTTTCGGTTAGGTACCAATAGGTTATAAACAAGTCGTCTTGCACTAATGATATACAATTTCGCAATCATACATATGTAAAACAAATGACAGCGACATGATAGGTTTCCCCACGCACGCTTCAAATGTCCCTGCGCACGCTGTGAGAGAGCGTGCCTAAATCGATGACTTTAGCGCCAAAACAAATGACTCTAAAGTCGAGCTCCGCGCACGCTGTTATGAAAAATAGTATACGCTCCACGGGAGTAAAATTGGCCAGCTCACAGCTCGTGTTTGCCACCCTCGCCTTCGGCTCGATGGCAATTTACACGAGCTGTGAACTGTCCAAGTTTTTTTCTCCCTTGGTGCGTAATATACTATTACGTGTTTTTGAGAAATCGCCGTTTTAAAATTTCTGTCATGACACTTCATATGTAAGATCGAAATGCGCGAGATGAGTCATAACAATTTAGACATTTACAAAGGTATCGAATATCTTTCTAACCCCACTATCAGTAGTTAGAATACATTTTTGTTCTTTGTATAAACAAACAAAACAATGCAGTTAAGTCGTTATTCCGGTAACTGTGCAGTTAAGTAGTTTAGGTAAATTGTTCAAATAAGTGTAGAAATAACATAGTTATTTCTACACTTAAAACATAGAATACGAATTCTTTTTTAAATATTCATTCCCACGCATGTGCCTCCCAACGGAATGTGCGTGAAGTCAACAGAATTCGGTAAACCGAATACCGAACGTTACTCGGTTACTGTTTATGAACACTCGCCCCATCGCCCGGCAATCAAAGCTGTTGTGTTACCTTCTATTATCTATTGCCTTTGATCTTTGTTACTATAAAAATAGGTATGTCATAATCTGTTTATTGTATGGTATTAACTTCAAAATGGTGCTTTTAATTAAATATAAATATTCAGTTACGTGGTTTTTTCGGGCACAGGTGCAGTCAAGTGGTTATGCACTTAGCTGATATTTGCTCTTTGAACGCGTTTCAGATTTTTGGACCAAGTCTACATGAAAAAGGGTAGTTAGAAGGTATAAATTCCGGTGCTAACTCAATTTTGACAAAAGTCAGTTAAGTCGTTATTCCTGGAAGCCACAGTAGAAGTAATTAAGAAGAAATATAGAAGTAACATAGAAGTAATATAGAAGTAACAAGTAAGCTATTAATAAATTCTTGTATCCATAAACTTAGATTCCTTATTCTATTATAGTCTATTTGAAAGTGTTCGTTGAACATCTTTATCTCGTAATTTAAATCCAATTGTGCTACGTCGGTGTCTGTCAAGTGGGCCATAGCTATTAAAAGAAAAAGAAAGAACGAAAGAAAGATAAGGTTTTGTTTGTCGATTTGCCTCAGTTTTTTTCCTCACTATAGAAGCAGCGTCAAATTGATATTGAACGTGAAGGAGAAAACATATTTTTCAATATGTCTGTAAGTGTTTAGTAAAATTACGAATAAAATGTATTTTCTAAAAGTATTGTTTATAATTTATATATTTTTTTATATTATGTAAATTGAAAAATATACAATAGTTGTATTTATCCTGAAAAGGTTAGATTAATACTATTCTGATACACTGTATATAGTTTGTTTTGATCGAAAACCCTGATTTGTTAAGGACGTTCTCCGGGTCGAAACAAGAATTTTAGTTTTTATATTTTTAAATAATGTTTTTTAATTTGATAATCCAAGAGTAAGTACATGTAACAAATATATACTTGAAAGAACATAAGACAATTTTTTTCAGACAAATTTAGGCAATATTCACTATGCTATTGTTACAATTAAAGACAAAAACTTCAATAAGTTCTTTAAATTTTTTTATTTTTTATCCGATCTTAACGAAATAAAGCTTATTTTGTTAAGATCGGATAAAAAAATAAAAAAATTTAAAGAACTTATTGAAGTTTTTGTCTTTAATTGTAACAATAGCATAGTGACTATTGCCTGAATTTGTCTGAAAAAATTTGTCTTATGTTCTTTCAAGTATATATTTGTTACATGTACTTACTCTTGGATTATCAAATTAATAAACCATTATATAAAAATATAAAAACTAAAATTGTTGTTTCGACCCAGAGAACGTCCTTAAATGTCCAATTCAACTGAACGATTTCTAGTATTATTGGTTACGTTGGAGACTATGCACTGAATTTAAAATTTTCTACGAATTCAAAAATTATAACTCCTCATTAAACTTGTATAATTTATTACAGGTCGTTAAATTCACATTTCGGGGACTGATGGCACCTGTATTTACTCCATTTAATGCGTATGTTATATTTTTTCAAAAACATGATAATATAATAATGATCAATGAGAAACAATCTAAACATTAATCTATTTTTAGAGACGGGAGCTTAAATTTATCAATCATAGGAGAGTACGCTAAGTTTCTTGCATCGAAAAAAATAAACGGAGTTCTCGGTACGTTTTATCATCTTTTCAAAATAACTATTTATTGATTTTTATTAAAGTAAGAAAAATATACAACAATAATTTCTCTAATAATTTGTGTACCATATCTGGACAGTTAGTATTAATTTACATTATTTACTAATTTGAATCAAAATAAATAAATCAGTATATTTCCATTCTTAAATGTTTTTAATGTAAATAAAATATACTTTGCGAAACGTCCAGTTAACGGTACTACTGGTGAGGGGACTTCATTATCTGTCGATGAAAGGAAAAAAGTAGCAGAAGCTTGGGCAGCCTCTGTCAAAGAAACTAAACAACATCTAATGATCCAAGTTGGCGGGGCAGCCCTGAGGGATGTAAAGGAACTCGTAAGTACATAGCTTATCAAAGTTTTATATAAGATTCTTTTTCAAGAATTGCACCGAGTAAAGAACAAATAATAAATAAGTTTCTACAAAAACTTTTACAAAATTTACATTATTAAGCATAATAACTCTTCATTTACTGTAATAAAAAAATTATATATTTTATTTACTTAGGCGGCACACGCTGAAAGCTTAGGCGTAGATTCCTTGCTGTGCCTACCAGAGTTATATTTTAAACCCACTACGATTGAAGAACTTACTGAATATTTAAAAATCGTTGGCCAATCTGCTCCAAAAACGCCTTTGTTGTATTATCATTTTCCGAAAGCGTCAATGGTTACCAGTGAGTTAACATATGCTATGTTTTTTTCAACATTGAAAGAAAAATACTAACAAATTTTAAAAATTATATAGTTCACATGGGAAAGTTTTTGGAGTCTGTTCGCGAAAAAATACCAACATTTTCAGGAATTAAATTTACAAGCAATGATTTAGAAGAAGGTTACCAGGCGCTGATGGCGAATAGTCGATTAACTGTTTTTCTTGGCAGTGACGTTGTAAGTTATACATATAAAAATAGTTTAGAAGTGAATCTATTTTATGTCAATATATTTTATTTAATTATTATTTCATAGTTAATGTCTGCTGGCTGTACTGTAAAAATGGATTCGTTTATCATGACAAGTCTTAATTTTATCCCTGAAGCTGCTTTAGAGATCATTGAATACGGAAAAGGCAACCGAGACTTGAAAAGCGCTCAAAAAAGTCAAGAGTTCATCACTAAAACTGTCAATGAAGTTACACGTTTCGGTAAAGGATTGTGTATAGCATTAATTGTAATGATAATTATTTCAAACTATTTATGAGAAAACTTATTTTCATTAGGTGTGTGGGTCGAAACTATGAAAGTAGCAATGAAATTAGTGACAGGTCTTGATATGGGACCACCAAGAGCTCCACTGAAAGTTCTTACGCAAGATAATGTGAAAGCCATGGCTAATGGATTAAACAAAGTTGGATTAATGACGAAAAAGTTATAAGAAATACTCTACATATTTCTGTGTATATACTTTTCATGAATTGATGTAAAAATGTGTAACTATATTTACACTGTAATTATGAGAAATAAATATGTTTTCATATATTTGTATAGTATTCATTTGCATTTATTCCTAAGATTATGATTAAAAGTATTTATAATTTTTGAACAGTTATAATCTTTGCATTATTTAAGTATCAAATTACTTTTATAATTATTATTCAGCAACCTAAGAATATGACTCAGTTAATTCTTTGTATATTATGTTACCTTGTGAAGCGGTTTTGCGGTATCATTTGTGGTTAAAAATAGAAATAGAAAATATTTTAAAAAATATAAAGATGCTGATCCCATTATTAACTCTTGCATTACCTAAGATATTTTATTTCTAATAAGATTCTATTACATAATAAGTACTCTTAAATAAATAAATTTAGTTTACGTTTATTAATATAATAGCCTGTAGCTTGTAGTTGACTGACAGCACATTATCAACTTACGGTTAGACTCCAATGATACAAGAAATCCATTTTGCCGACGATCGATTAATCATAAGAGAACCCGCACTAGGTATACTTTTTAGACTAAAATTCGAATTTTCATCATACAACAAAATTATAGAAATTACGGCTATAGAAATTAATAATAGAGTATGTATTATCAACAAATATATACTAATAATTTAAATAAAATAACAATGATTGTACTTATTACTTGTTTTTTGTATGAAGTATACAATTAAAAATTTAGATTTTTCTTTTCTGAATTTTGCACAAAATTCGAATCCTAATAATAATAATTAATCTATAGTTTAATACGATAAAATTTGCAACGTTCTTTGATCTCATAAGATACTTTGCAAGGTGATACTATTCATAGTATAGAATTTCTATGGCTGTCTTGCGCGAATCCGATAGGATATTGGTTAATGTTGACACGTATCTAATTTATGCAGCATTTCAAGGCTCTGACCACCGTAACGTTTATATATAAATGTCGGCTACGTTTGCATCACATTTTTGTTCGTATACAAGAACCAGGCAATTTGTACTATGTCATTGTATGTTTTGATTTTATTATTAAGATGATATACATTGTATATATTGTTTTGTTTGTCTACACGTGGGCGTAAGGCCTTATTGGACTGTGTGTCGTTTTAGTTACTGCTTGAAGACGCGGGGAAAGTACCCGAGTGCAAGCGTTCAGAAGTATTAGTCGTACCGTGGCTTGTGAGAGAGCAGAGTCTTTGCCGCCTGTATCTCAGTATATAATCGCTTACAAGGGCAAAGAAAACATAAAGTTTTTAAAATGACGGTAAATAAATTACGTTGGAAGTGTATAAAACGACGAGAATTACTTACATTTTTCTTCAATTACAGAAAGTTTATTTTACCTATAAAGGACTCGTCGCACCCGTATTCACACCGTTTAACAATGATGCGTATGTGCACAAATTTTTTCACGCACTAAGTGAAAATTATTTTGTTGTTATATAATTTCAAGAGATATTTCAAATTATTTTTTTTTTCAGAAACAGAAGTTTAAATTTGTCAATCATTCCGGAGTATGCAAAATTTCTTGCATCTAAAAAGATTAAAGCTCTTTTAGGTAAGTTTTTCAATATCTTGATCATTCCACAACAAATAGATAACTTTATTTAAAAATTAGATTTATAAATTATTTGAATAAAAATCTTTATAGCAATACTACTTACATAATTTCGTTCTTAGCTAAATTTTTATAGCAATTAAATTACTTTTCATATTTTATTGTTTTTATTTTCTGTATATATGAATTAATAAATATCAGAAACCTTTATATTTTTTGTATAAAGCTCATTGGAACATTGTAAGATATTGATGTTTTATACATTTTATGTGTTTGTTTATTTACTAATTTTGATATCAAAACCTGATATTTTTATAGGAAAGGTTCATAGCAAAATAATGTATTAATCCGTAGATAGAAACAAATATATTCAATAATTTGCACATAAACTTTTCTTTCATTTCATATTTGCTCGCATTGTAGTCAATGGAACAACAGGCGAAGGAACCTCATTAACTGTTTGCGAAAGAAAACAGGTCGCAGAGGCTTGGGCGGCCGCTGTCAAAGAAACTAAACAACACCTAATGATCCAAGTCGGAGGAGCGCCTTTAAATGCCGTTAAAGAACTTGTGCGTATTTGTTCTTATATTTCCACATCAATTTTGAAATACACGGGCATTTCTTAATAAGATTATTAAGAAATACAAAAATTAATTAGTTTTAAATGATTTTGTGAAAATGAAGTTGTTTTACTTTAGATAAATATTAATTGTTATAGGCTGCACACGCTGAAAGTTTAGAAGTTGATTCTATCTTATGTTTACCGGAATTATATTTTAAACCAACCACTCCAAATGATCTTATTAATTATTTACAAATTATTGGCGAAGCAGCTCCAAAAACACCACTATTTTACTATGACTTTCCTAAAGCTACATTGGTAAACAGTACGTATACTGCAGTGTTATGACCCATCACTTTATAAATATGTAATAAAATACCTGTATTTTTAGTAAATATTGCTCAATTTTACAAAATGGTTGGAGATAAAGTACCAACCTTTTCAGGAGTTAAAACAGATTTAGAACGAGGTTTAATAGCAAGACAAGTAAATGATAGTTTCACAACCTTCCTTTCTGGTGATATTGTGAGTAAATAATTTTACACTCGTTATATAATGAAAATGAATAATATTAAATTCATTTATTAATTATTAATATTTTAGTTAATGATAGGAGGTTGCGCTGCGGGGATGCCATCATATATTATGACTAGTGTAAATTTTCTATCAGAACCGGCATTTGAATTATTAGAGTTTGGAAAAGGCAATAACACGTTAGAAAACGCTCGTAAAAGCCAGGAATACATTAGTAAGATTGTTTGTGAAGTAACACGTTACGGTAATTGCATCATGTTTATTATAAATGTTTGTTTTTAATAAAAAATTGATCTGAAATAATTAATCTCAGGTGCATGGGTGGAAACAATGAAAATCGCTATGAGCCTAACCACAGACTTTTTCCTGGGGCCTCCAAGGGCACCTCTTAAACTTCTCACTCGCGAAGATGTGGAGGCTCTGGATTACGGTTTAAGTCAACTTGGAATAAAAACGAATAAGACTGCACTAATGACAATGTATTAGTTATTATTAATTTTTAAAATATATTTACAATTTCATAATAAATAAGTTAAATATTGTAACTGCAGCACACATCATACTACTAATAAATACATTCATGAATTATTATTTATTACTCATATAAAAAGTGTTTCTACGAACTTCAATTTGTTCTTAAAAATAATAATACACAATAAACCCATAAATTTTTGTAAATTTTTTGTCCACATTATACCTAATATATTTACACCATATCTATCATGTATGCACTTTAAGGTTGTATTGGCTGTAAGATCCCTGCCAAAAGTTAGTTTTTCACGTTAAAACTACGATAAATAATTATGTAAAGCAATTGATCAATTTTTAGTTCTCGCGATCAATGTATTAATGAAATTGGAATATTATAAGCTTTAAAAATCAAAAATAAAAGCAAAATTGTAAACTCAGCACTATTGTTTTTAAAAATCGTCAATTACATTGAAATTAGTGCATTTTCACGGTTTAAAAACAATAGTGACTTAGAACTAAAAATTGATCAATTGCTTTACATAATTATTCATCGCAGTTTTAACGTGAAAAACTAACTTTTAGCAGGGACCTTACGGCCAATACAACCTTAATGACAAAGGCTGTCAATCACCTTTTAACATGAAACTCTAGGTAAATTATTATTAGCATCGTGTAAAAAATACTTATTTGTAATAACTTTTATGTAAAACAGTAAAAGAATTTCAAAGCTTGCATATCATTTACAGAAATACATAATTGAATATTTAATCTATTGAATATGCTATATATAGTTTTTTAAAAAATATGATAAAAATGATTCACAGATAATCTCTGATTAATTCAAGCAAATGTTGTTTCCATCCTTACATAAATCTCGATAAGGTTTACATTTTCAGCATAAATTTGTTTGTTATATAACTGAAACGCATCAAAGGTCTATGCAATTCCATGGATTCAAGCAATTCTCTATGACCACATACGTTAGTCGTCTTCTAAGTCTATGTGTAAGCGTTCTTTATAATTCGCCATTGTGCATTTTTCTGTTTCTTACTCAAGAGAAAAGAAAAGAATTTTAAATAAAGTATGTACCATAATTACGTGTAACAAATGCCTAGCTATAAGCATGTAATTATGTGACAAATAGTGAATTACTACCATTTTTACTTTGCTTCTCAGAAAGCTGTTTTCTACATTTAAAAGATTCTTATTTTATCGCTTTATTTAATCGATATAAAATTACGATATTGGGTGCTATACATATAAAGTAACTCAAAGATTAATATTGTGAATAAATTAATTCATTAGTTTTAAGTTTTCCAGTAATCATTTCAAAATTGTTCAAAAAGTAACGCTAAAAATGTAGAAAATATTGAGATAATTGTGATAGTTATCACAATTACGGAATAATTATTAAAAAAAGTGTATATATAAGTATAAAAAAAATGGTATATATATTTACCTATAGGTATTTTTTTAAACGCAAAATTTTTTAAATTAATAGGTAAAATGGTCAGTATAAAAGTCGTTACGTAATATGTCTCAGATTTTAAGAAAACCAGTAAGTCCGGAATCTGCATGATGACCTATAAGTGTTTACGGTGTTCCCTCAAGCGACTCAAGTATAGGAGGGTTTCCCCATAGAAATCCTTAATCCGATCGATCGGTAGGGTGAACAATAACACAATATATGCGTGCGGAGACATGTGTAAGTCTCACTATATGTGTGTGTATATATATCTTCCTATATTATATAGTTGTTAGCACTATGTCATGTTCATCAGCCCTCCTCCCCCTCAAAATAACGTAAAAATCTACGTATTTCTATGAGTTCTTTAATATTACAATAGCCCCTTGGTCTCCCTCGATCCCCCCGAAATAGGGCATAAAACCTATTTTGAAAAACACGTCACTTAATTGGTTTTTCCGAGAAGCCACAGATATATAGAAGTCAGATATATAACAGATATATAATAGTATGAATACGTTCTCCCTGCCTTCAATCTGTTAGAGTGATTTTATATTGGATAATTTATACAAAATAAAGAAGAACCTAAATTTAATTATCTGAAATATCTTATAAATAATATAAATTAAATTAAACAAATCGTATGAAACTCTATATTAAAATACAAAAAGGAACAGCCTTTTAATTATCTCATTTTGACATTTATGGTCCGTAGACAAAAAAAGGAACAGATAAAAAGAACAAGAATTACATGGGTTTCTATATCTATATATACGAGGAACAACGAAATACAGAATGAATAAGAGGTATATATAGATATACTAACCCATGCTATATATTCTTGTTCTTTATATCCTGTTCCTTTTTTCGTGTACGGCCCATTAAATTTTCGCGCGGGACGTACAACTCTAACGGTAAAACAAACTCTAGGTAGTTATAAACTCTAGTTTGTCAATAGCGCTATCTTACAGCCTCTATTGCTACTTAGTCGTTAAAATTTTAGTTAGATTGAAAAGTATATAAACGTAAAGATAAGATGGTCAACCAATATCAATAACTTAAAAGTATGAACTGTAAACAAATTAGACAAAAATACAATTTGGAGCTTACTACTGTCGAAAAAAGTCATTTAATCAATAAATTATTTTAGGTATGTGTCAAATTTGTATAAAATAGATAATTTCAAATAAAATATAAAGAATTAATTTACTCAAAGTTTTTACATTAATTTTTGTAAAGTAATAGTAATAAAGTATAGAAAAGTAATTGACAAATAAGTTCATTTTCTTATGGTAAAAAGCTAAAAAATACTTATAATTTAAAAACAATAAAAATATCAATATAATAAATCATAAAACCTCAAAATTTAACCTACCTATTGCTATGCTATTTGACCATCAGAATTATATATACAAACTATAAACATATATAAAGGGACGTCATTTCTCTAATCAATCATCAAAACAAAATTAATATTAACATGTGTTATTGTGGAACTTTTCTCTTGAATCATTGTACTTTACATCTGATGATCAAATAGCAAGAGCCTTTATTTTTGAGTCTTATATATCTCCTGTAAAATCCTTTAGAACTAATTAATCAGTACCAATAAATAAGTTAATATTGATTATAAGGAGGTGTAACTATGGATCCTGATCAAGGTTTATCCACAAAGACTGTAGCAGAAATATTAAGTCACGTATCCGAACCAATAGTATTTAAAAATGTACTGCGTACTGTAGAAGGATCCAACAGTTGGAAGTTGCTTAATTGGACCTTAGAAGAATTAGCTGAAAAATGCGGTGACCTACGGCTACATTTCAGAGTTGGGAAAAATGAAAAAACAAATGTAAAGTCAAGCTTGAATATATTGTTTAAATGTTATATTTACCACTTAGCTGCAGTGATGAAGGCTGTTGTGCAGGATTCGCAAATATATATAATTAAGTTTTATATTTATTTTTAGCAACCACAATGGGATACTCGTACACTAAATAAATTTATGACCATGAAAGAATTTTTGCATACAGTTGATCAGCCTGATAAATCTCAATGGTTTTATTTTGATTACAAACATATGGATCACTGGTTCCAACAGAAACCTGAAATTTATAATGCTTTCAACTGGGCATTATTTGGATTGAATTATAGTGGAGACAATACAACAATATGGATAGGAAGTAAAGGAGCACATACTAATTGCCATCAAGATACCTATGGTTGTAATTTAGTTGCTCAAACACATGGAAGGTTGGTTTGTAAAAAATAATAAAAAATGTTATTAGTAATAAGAACACTCTTATTACAACACTCAAATATTATTTTACTAAATAAGAATATAACTTGTTTATAGAAAATTATGGGTGTTATTATCACCTGACTGTAATCAGTCTATGCAACCTACTCGTATTCCACATGAAGAATCAACAATTTATAGTAGATACAATTTTTTTGCACCAAGTAAAAAAGAAATAGAAGCAATTAAAAATATGCCTGGTTGCGTAAAAATAATAACACTAGAGCCAAAAGATGTACTGTTCATACCAAAGGGATGGTGGCACTATGTAGAATGTTTGGATACTAGCCTGAGTATTAACATTTGGTTACAAATGAAAGATGATTGTAAAGACAGATTAAAAGAAACTTTGGTAAATTTAGTTTCAAGTACAATAGGAGTAGGAATACAAAGGCCAATGACAGAAGAAATATTAACTAAGTCAGATTGTTTTGGCTATGTAAGTATATTAATCGTCATTTATTTTCCACATTGTATTGAATTTGTCAATTTTAATATTCACAAATGTAAGAGTAGAAGTTCCCAGAGAACTTCTAATCTCTGGGAGCTTCTACTCGTAACACAAAATATATATCACAACTTTAATCAATTATGTAAGCTTTTTTAATAAATAATTCAAATAACTAATATCAATATTAATTCTTCAGTTAAAAAAATGTCTTGAGGAATGCCAATCAGTTAAGCAAAAAGATGAAGCATTCCAAAAGAAGAAAAAGTTAAATTGGAACGATACTAATTTAATGGAAGAGTTGAAGAAAAGATATCCAGATATGATCCAAGTCTTACCTGATCTAACTTCACAAAATATAGACAGTTTTATAAAGAAGAATAATGTTGTGACTGATGTTGATCTTAATACACAAACAAACGAAGTTTGTGAAATTAGTGATAAGAGGTTAATCCTTGAAACTGTTGTTGATGAATTCTGTCATCCAGAAATTATATCGAAAGTGGCCGAAGTTTTAATGAAAAAATTTATAAAGTAATATTAGTAAAAAGAGTATTGTTAATTTTCAATTTATGTAAAATATTGTTTTTAAATTATATATTTATAAAGTGTTAATATTTTTCTAATAATTAATTTTTATAGTAATTAATGTTTAATTTTATTTTTATAAAAACCTTCCTTTTACATGTATTTTACATGTAAATAAATTTAAATCTATTACATGTATATAATTCCAATTGTTCCAAATATGATATTTCTTCATTATGAACTATTGATATACATTCTTTACACGTTCATACTACCTATTTTGATAGTATTTAAAATAAAATAAAATTTTATTTTAAAAATAATTTCTTTTTATTCATAAAAAAATAATAGATTATTGACGATATATTTGATCATTATAAGCATAAAGAGAAGTATTTTATGATGAATGAATACAATTAAATTTCGAATTTTTACAAACCAGGGTAACCAACGTTATATAACTTATATCAGCTGTACAAAATATACTTTCTACTTTTAAGGTTATATCAAAGAAACCCAAACATGAGAAATTTGTGATTCTCGTTAAACTTTTTATTATAATTTACGTTCTTGTAAATTTGTTAATAATAAACAAAAATGGGTCTCTTAACAATACTAAAAAAGTTGAAACAAAAAGAAAAAGAAATGCGTATTCTTATGTTGTAAGTATTTAATAGATTTAAATTTAAATAAAAATAAATTGGTTAACATTTCAATCATCTCAATTTAATTAACTATTGCAGAGGTTTAGACAATGCTGGAAAAACAACTATAGTCAAAAGATTGATAGGAGAACCTATCGATACAATATCTCCAACTTTAGGTTTTAACATAAAAACTTTGGATCACAAAGGATATAAACTTAACGTGTGGGATGTTGGAGGCCAAAAATCTTTACGCACATATTGGAAAAATTATTTTGAAAGTACAGATGGTTTGATATGGGTTGTGGACAGTGCTGATAGGAGACGTTTAGAAGATTGTAAAGAAGAGATGCACAAGTTATTACAAGAAGAACGTTTGGAAGGGGCCACGCTTTTGATATTTGCTAATAAACAAGACTTACCGGGTGCTGTTTCAACAGAGGATATTGCACAAATTTTAGATTTAGAAAGTATAAAAACTCATCATTGGAAAATTTACAAAGCTTCCGCTATTACTGCTGAAAATCTTTTAGAAGGTATAAACTGGATAGTAGAAGATATCTCAAAACGAGTTTTTTACAATGACTGACAATATAATGACAATATAATTATTCACAAAGCAAATTATTTTCTTTACATTTTTTAAAGTAAGAATTATCTTTTAAAATAATTTATTAATAATAGTATTTAAGGAACTAAATGTTTAGTATAAAAGTATATTAAGTAAAGTATTATATCTTTTTATAAAATTATGATTGACAAATTTTAATTTATTTTTCACTAAAATTTATATAAAGTTACTTTTTAACCATATCTCTTTATCTTATTTTTTCTTTTTCTTGCCTTGAGTTTTTCCCTAAAATGTATTATTGTTATTAAGTATATTTTATTAAAATATTATTTTGATTTCAATCTACCTTTTTCCGTTGTTTTAAATTATCTTTGGCACTTTTTTCTTTAGAATCAACTTTTTCAGTAACTACATCTTTTGGTTTCGGAGGTTCTGGTAATTTTGTATCAGGAAAATATGATAAATAGGATTCTTTCAATGCAGCTTGATCAAGAGATCTTTTTGTTACTAAAAACTGATTTATGATTTCTTTAGCTAAATTATCAGATATTTTAATTTTAGCATCGCTTAATAGGTCCTTGAATCTTTCTGTAATGAAATAATAATTTAAAATCTCTTTATGATCTGTATATATAATAGTACATTTCGATACTAGTGCGAGGATTTGATTTTCCCCTCGTGTGACTGTTTGCACCCGAGCGAACCGAGGGTGAAAAGGTCACACGAGGAGAAAATCAACTTCTCACACAAGTGTCGAACCGTATTTTTTGACACGACGTGCGAGAAGTGAGATTTTTGCACGCATCGTTTAACACAGCGTGCGAGAAATCGAACTTCTCGCACGGAGTTTCAAAAATACAATTATAAACCTTTGTTTATTTTAGAGTCGTTAAGAGATAATACAAAGTGTCCAAAGTTTTTCCGATCTCTCTTCTTTTTAGTGTTCATTGCTTCATAGTTAGCAGTTTTGAAAAATAGCTCTTTCAAATCTGGGCCAATGATTTTAAAATTTTCTAAAATCCCACCTAATTTGATAGTCAAATTTGGTTTCATTTCTTTTAATTGATCTAATGCTAACATAGAATCCTTTGTTGTCCAAAAGGATTTTAAATCAAGTATTAATAAAGGACTATTGAAAAACTCAAATGAGTTAAGAATCTTTATAAAATTAGATATTCCATTTGATCCTATTGGATTTTGATTAAGATATAGCTCTTGTATAGATTTATTGGTTAAAAGAGCCCGTGCAATATATGGCACTTCGCCATCAGTCAAACGATTAGCTGAAAAATTAGTTTCTTTTTTAATTCTATAGCTTCAATATAATGTACTTATATTTTAAAAGACTAAAATAAAATTTAATTTTGATTTTAATATGTTTATTTAATACCTGTAAGATCAAGATGTTCAAGCTTTTTAGAATTAGCAATAAAATGGCTTATGGAATAAACACTATGTTTTCCTAACACATTCCATGACAAATCAATACTTTTCAATGTAATATTCTGTAATAAACCTCCAAACAATTTTTCAGAAGCTTCTTTGGTATGGAAATCATTCCAACTGAGATTCACATATTCAAGTGATTCAGTTGACTTGAGCATTTTTTGTAAGTGAATTGCAGAACCTTCATCAAGATTATTCTGAGAAATATTTAAACTTCGTATCAAAGTGTTTGCTGTTACTGCATTTGCAATATAAGCAAAACCTTCATTTCCCAAATCACAGCGACTCAAATTGAGTTCTCTTAATGCTGGTGAAAGAGATATACCTTCTACTAATCTCATAGCTCCTTCTTTTCCAATTTTGCAAGCTGTTAGATTTACTGATCTCAAAGCAGTATTTCTAAATAAAAGTCTATTTAGATAATAGCATGCATCTTCTGTCAGTTGATTTTCCTATGAATAAAATTAATGTTTTTGAAAACCAAATATATAAAATGATAAAACCCAGTTATCAGTCTACCTGTAAATCTAAACTTTTAACATTAGTATTAAATAGCATTGCTTCACTTAAAGCATGAATAATTTCTGGATCAAAGCCATAATATTTTAAATGAACTTTGTTACTTTTCAATTGTTGCTTTAAACATTCTATTGGTGTTAATCCAAGTAATTTAACTATATAAAAAAATTTATCAATTCCATCTGAATTGAAAATTGGTGGTCTTGGATATAGTATCCAGAAAGCTTTATTTAAGCCAGGATCTTTAGGAATGGGATAAAAATTATACAAATCTAAAAATTTTAGCTGAGAATCACTTATGCTAATTTGTTTCAAACAAGGATGTGTTAAACTTTTTTCAGAAATAGATTTGTATGACGTGATGCTAACAGATTCACTTGACGAAGAAGATAAGATTGTTTTATTTTCGGTACTCTGAAAGTTATATTATTACTTATCATAATGTCTAAAATATTAAACATTAACAGTAATTACATACTTCATCTTCACTTGATTTTTTAAAAGAATCTGAATCAGTAATACTTTTCGATTTGAATTTTGGATATTGAGCTGACCATTCGTCAGATGTACTTAAATATTTTTCTTCAAATTCGTCGTATTCAAATTCATTTGGTTCGAACTCGTTTTCAAAAATAATTTCTAGCTCCTAAAAAATATTGATTGATTAATACATTTAAGATTATACCATTAGAGATTTCTAGATCTAATTTTACGTTATTTGAATTTGTTTTTGTTTTTTTTTTTTACAAGTATATTCAATCATCCAGCCTCCATAATGAGTTAAAGACCAGCACATAACAAAAATAATTGTCAAAAGTAAAAAATTAAAAGAAAAATGGATAATTTGAAATTATTGGTAAGTACCTAATTCTAAATAGATCCGGTATCCCCTTCATAAATAAGTTCATAACTAGAATCATAATTATGTAAAGTGTTCATGGGCCAACTCGACCGTTTTTTGTTTTTAGGTTTGTCCCAATAATTAAACGTTTATATTGTTCTATATACTTACTTTTTCTTCATCCATCATTTTTAAGTGTGTTCAAACAAGTTTCCAGAATAATATTCATTAAAATTGCAGCAGAATGTCTGTCTATGATATTTCTTTATGACCCTATCTTTTATTACATCATGGTGGAGTTGAATACTCAAAAAGCAAATTTTGTAATGTTTTAAAATTACTTTTTTGAACTTATATGAATTATGTTAATGTTACTACGTTAGTATTTGTTTGATTGACAATGTATATCATGAAGTTATCTGCATTCATAATAGTTAGATACATTGTTTTCGGTCAATATAATCTGTACGTATTTTTGAAAGTATAGAAAAGAATTTACAAAAAATATTTTAACGATTCAACCTGCATTTCCCTTACGGAAAAAACGCTCAAATATTATATTGTCCAAAATTACACTCAATTGAGAATAATTTCGGACACATTATTTTAGTATTTTTTTTTTCGCATGGGTCTTATTCAAGCTCTAAATTATATCATTTTAATTTTCCTCTTTATAAAATCACATTAAAATCAAAACAAAGTTCATAAATAACGATTTCAATCATCGAAAAAATTGCCAATATCATACATCTTACTTCAGTGGTCAGAACCTCATCTCTCACCCGTTGACCCATCAAGAATTTTTCCCACACAAGCTCGCGCCGCGTATGTATGGCTATATCACTGCTAGACTGCACGCATCAATCATTCGCTCTCCTACGCGCGCGGCTTTTTTCCGTTCGATTTCGGCGATCCACACCACGCGCGCGCAAAAGATACCGATCTATGCGACGAGGCCGGCATGTATATACAGACGATCGTGGCCTATAAGGAAGCCGATCGTCTTCTCACACGCGCCGTGCGTCGCTCTTTATCCTCGTCATCTCGCGGACAAATACCTTTGACTCTGACTCACTTGTCCGAGTTCCATTCGTACGCCTGACGATGGAAGAAGAGAAACGACGAGACGTAGAGACAATCCGAATTAGAATTAAGGTTTATTAGTCGGCCCGACGCTGTTTGTGGCCGCGGCTGCGGTGCGTCCAGGAAGAGAACTGTGATGTGTTTTCCGAGATCTCATATTAGCTTTTAATAATGTCTGTATGGTTGCGAACCAGCTTTATTTTAATGATGAAAGAAGTGTAAAGTATATATTTTCAATGAGAACACGTCTTTTCATTAAATAAATGACTGATGCTAATGATCAAATTGCATAATTGTTTGCTCATTAAATTAGAGTGCGACTATAGCAGTGTATAATTTAAATAATAACGTCGGAAAAATGAGAATAAACTGTATAGCTTAAGAAGAAAATTTATCACTCTTTTTTATAGAACGGTGTTTATTCTATCAATATTTAATTTCACATACACATTAACATAATTATAAATAAAAAAAAAAAAATTTACAACTCCTCCGCATTATAAACGCTCTATTACGATATAGAAAATTTACATAAGCCATAAAAGTCTGGGTAATGAAACAATTTATACTCGTTAGTAAACATTCTCTCGTCGGCCATTACCATTAATATTAAAACGCCATTCTCACTTGCTCTTGATCGCCATAAAATCTGCATAAACACCGTAAAAAAAGGGTCGCGTTGTCGTCGTCTTTCCCCCTCGAGCCATCCGGACTTTCTCCGTTTCATATTTCGAACGGCGCTGGCATAAGAGTCTATCGCGGCTCGCGGCGCGTCCGTATTGAAAACCCATCGACTTCGTTAGCGAGCGAGCGAGCGATTACCCAGTCCCAATAAATCAGGCGCGCGTACTATACACATGCACCTTCTCTACCTATGCGCCCGCGAGAGAGTGTCCCGGAAGGCACGTTTAGCGCGCGGCGACCGCGATCCCGCAGCGATTTGAATGCACCGAGCGACGCGGAGTGTCGCCTGTACACCGCGTATATATACACACGTGTGTGGGAACGAAATAGCGGCGTGGCGTTAACGACGTTACGTACCTACTACCTGTGTGTGTATGTACACACTATAGGATGCGAGTGTATGTGTATAGGCAGCGGAGATCGGCGCGGTCTATGCGCTTTATTGAAATTCCCCCGGCGATCGCGCGCGACTTTTACCGGCTGGAATGCGCTCGGGTGCTGGAGAACATCCCATTTTCCCGTGCGATTATCCTCGTCGTCGTCGTCGTACGTAGCAAGAAATCGAGGAGCATTCGCGTGCGCACTTGTATAACACAGTTCTCGACGAGCCGAGGGGGAAAGAAGAGCGGAGTATTAGATTCGTCGCGTGCGATTTTGCATTTATTCGTTGCGAGGGACGGTTCAATTCGTTGGCAATTATTATGGTATAGACGTGCGTGTATAGTGGAAAGTCGAGGAAAAAACGAGGGAGCAGATATCGGAGAGGTTTTTTTGCGGTGAGGGATGGTTTGAATGAATTAAAGGCGAGCCAGTGGTTTATATGTCGAAATAATAATTATTAATAATTAATATAATATTAATAATAATACAATTTTATAATATAATAATCGATCTATCTATCCTTAATGCGATATATAATATAGTTTTTTCTTCCTCTTTATAAAATAAAAATTCTATTATATAAAAAGTTTGTTTTTTTTTCTCTCGCTCTCGCTTCCACTCTATCTCTCATTCCTTTGCGCTTGTCTTCCATTTAAAAGAAGCTCTTACAACGACGTATACAAGCTAGAGGGGGTTGGCTGTCTGTGTATTTGTGTCTTATTACACGAACGAATTGCACGTTCAAAAGTACCGGCGACACGCGTTGAGTAGCTGACGCGTGAAAATCCATTCGCTCGTCCGTTCGACGCACGAGGTTGCGAAGGATCTCAGCCCGCTCTCAACTCTTGCTCGCCGAAATGCTTTTTTTTCATTTTAATATATTTATATATTTATATATAATATTTATAAAAAAATTATTTACAATATACGTATGTTTACGACTGCGCGAATCTTCCATTTGAAGCCTTAGAATTCTATTGCGTTATTACAATCTCGCTCTATCATCGTTTTAATCATCTCGCTCATATATTTCGTATTGATTCCGCTCGGCTCGGAAACGAGAATCTGTATAGAGATTAATTTACAACGTGATTATACAAGCGTTCTTTTTTTATCTCATGTTCGTAAATGCGTTCGTAAGATTCCCGCACGTATTTTAAGAGACAGAAAGTGCGCGATTACAAAGTGATCGTTAATTAATAAAAAAAAAAAAAAAATAAAAAAAATAAAGGAGAAATAGTATGAGACGAAAAAAGTACAATAAAATATTGGCGTCGCAACGCCGCGCGCTTCCATCAGTATCACAATGTCTCGTTTGAAGGAACGTACAAAAGCCTGCTGTATGCATCAAGACGAGTGTGCGTGTTTTTTTTATTTATCATTATTCATTATTATTATTCGTTCGTTTCAGTTTTCGTCGCAGAAAAAAGCCTTCTAGAAACACGCAAAATCACGGACGTGTAAAAACCATCTAATGCTAATTGTAGGATGAAAGTTTGATTATGTATTGCGTATAATTTTATTACTTTTCGTGTTTTATCATGATATTCTAATGGTCTCGTTTGATTGTGAATGCTTCTACCAGACTTTTTGCTTAAAAAGTTCGCGTTACAATTCTTGTATAAAAACTTGTGTATAAGAAAAGTCCGCCTCACAGTATCACAACCAGGGAGCCGGTAGTATCTCGTTTCTTTCTTTTTTTTATGTTATTGTGCCTCCGCGTACATCGCACTTGAAGTTCTACAAACTATACGTAAAGTAAGTGGAAAAACTCGAGGACGACGCAGTGGAAAACATTATTTTTCATTGTATTTTTTTCAACCGCTTCGCACATCTCATTACATCAGATTGACTCGCGTTGTCTTCTCTTTTCGTTTCGATTTTTCCTATCAATCGCCGCAATGTAATTGCGATTATACAGGCTTAGTAAAATTAATAAGTACAGGCTATGTACATATGTACAACGATAACAACTCGACATAATTATCATTTTAGCGTTAAACAGTCATATGTCGTGGTGATTTTTTATATGATTATTGTCACGTGACATTTTCTTCAAGAGATTTCACGTTTTTCCGTTATCGAAATTTGTTAAAAAAAAACGTTATCTTGTCCTCATTCAGAGAAAAGATATTAAATTTCCATCCTTTCATTCATCATAAATAGTAAAAATTTCAAAGCGCTTTCACAAGAATCATCAAACACGATTTAAAAAAAAAAAAACATTCACAAAAGAAAATTCATAACAGTAAATAAAAATTCTGAAATAAAAAATAATTACAATAATTTAAAATTCGATAACGAAAAAAATGCAAATCTCCCGTATTACACAAAAAAAAACGCAAATACATCTCCACCTTTTCGAAAGAATGCGTGAGTATATTAAATACGGACTCTGTGCGTGCGTTGCCGACTTAGCAGCGTTCGAGCGCGCGCTCATCGCGTCTACATGTCGTCTACGAATTAAGCTAAATTCTCACGCACGTATACAAAAAAAAAGAATTTCGCATCGCAGAAAAAAGACGCACTTGCACTGGCTCACACGTGAAACCCTCCCTCTCTCTTACACACCCATACACGCAAACACACGCTCTCTCAAAGTCTTTCTCATCGTGAATCGCAGAGTAGTTGTCTCGTCAAAGCTCGACACCGCCAGGCGGAAAAAAGATACAAAAAAACCGTGTAAAACACCCATTTTCATTCTTTTCATCTTTAAGCACTTGATATAATGATCGCGACTCTCTCAGACGTGCACCGTGAGCATCTGATGGGGATTGGCCGGCTGGCTCGAGCCGGGCTGATGACGCGACGAGTTGTACGAGGGCTCCTGCAGTCTGGGTTTGCTGTAGGGCTTGTGGGGTCCCTCCTCGTAGCTGAAGCTCGCCGTGTTATTGCGCATCTCGGCGCAGGGCGGCTTGTAAAGGGGCGGCAGCCTGTGCCTGTCCTCGCTCACCATCTCGAGGCTCTCCTCGCCCGGACCCAGGGGCCCCAGCGACGTACCCGAGAGGGGTCTCACGACCGAGACCCTCGGCTCGACGTCCTGGTCCTTCAGGGGATTCGCATACCGGCGCAGGTTCTCCTCGTTCTGTAAATTATTCGACTTCTCGTCGAGATCGCTACGGTGCCTGTGCAGCGACGTTTCGCTCGACGTCGTCGCCGTCAGGCCCGAGCGCTGACGCTGCCTCACGTACCAGAAGCCGATGAGTAGGGCTAGGAGTAGGATCGTGGCTAGAGCGCCACCTAGGACGGCCAGGTAGCCGTTGCCACCGCTGGCGGCGTTACTCGCGTCGCTGCTGAGCAGGGCCGTCTCGACCTTGACTTCGACGACCGAAGCCAGGGCCAGTGGTCTGCCAAGCGGTCGGCTCAGTGCCTCACCGAGATCGCGTGCCGCCGCAGCTGCGGCCTCCGAGAATATCGTCACCTCAATCGTGTCGTTATCACCAGGTTTCAAGTCGCATAGGAGTACGACCGACTGGGGCCTGCGGGGATCGGCCAGCAGCCTGCGCAGTCTGCGGCAGAGTAGCTCGACGGACGTACCCGACGCCAGAGAGTCTCTCCTTAGGAGGATGGTCAGTCGCGCGCAGGTCGGTCCTGGCGTGGCCTGTCCGGGCCAGCAGGACGGCGGTGCAGGCAGAGCCGGAGGTCCGACTCTACGGCCAGTTTCGACAGGTCGGCACTCGCCCCATGGCGGACACGGGGCCACGAGGCAGCTCTCTCCGGGCGACGGTAGGCAGACCTCGTGAGCCAGACACGAGGTGCCGTTCAGACAGTTGCCTGGTCCACACCAGACGTTGCTGCATTGGGATTTACCATTACGGCACTCACAGACATTGCATTCGTCGTCCCAGCTGGCAGCCGAACATCCCGGTCCACCTGCCGTACGTAGCTCGCAGTGCGTACCCGATCGTCCAGGTGGGCATACGCAAGAGTAGCTGGCGATACCGTCGATGCAGGTGGCGCCGTTCGTGCACGGATCACTGGCACACTCGTTCACATTGATGCGGCAGTCAGGGCCGGTGAAGCCTGGAGCGCACTCGCACCTGAACCAGTTGATGCCGTCGACGCAGCGACCGCCGTTGAGGCAGGGCAGTGGCTGACAGTCGTCCACGTCCCTGCGACAGTTGGCGCCCTCGAAGCCCTCGCGGCAGATGCAGCGGTAGCCGCCATCAGCGGTGTTGACGCAGGTCGCGCCGTTCTCACAGGGATTGGAGGCGCAGGCGGGCGAGGCGATGTGGCAGGCGGCGCCCTCCCAGCCCGGTGGACAGTGACAGGTGAAGCCGTCGCCACGGTCCTGGCAAGTGCCGCCATGGCGACAAGTACCGGGCTCGCAGTGTCCGCCGCGCAGCGCACACGTCTTGCCCTTCCAGCCGTTGCGGCAGATGCACGTAAAGTCCGCCACGCTGTCGACGCAGGTCCCGTTGTTCCGACAGGGATTGTTCATGCATTCATCCACATCTGTAATACAAAATTATTTACATTAGAAACTGTTCTTCGTTAATCACTGCATATAATTCTGACGGTCAAGTACAGAAAAGTATCTCACCTTGATCACAGAGATCACCAGTCCATCCTTCCCTACAGATACACTGGAACGAGTTGACGAGATCGACGCAGGTGCCGCCGTTCAGGCAAGGATTGCCCCGGCAGTCATTGATATTCTCATGGCAGTGCACCCCTGTGTAGCCAGGGTCGCAGATACACTGCCCATTGTTACATTTACCCCTGCCACCGCATGGCGTACCCTCGGTGCCGCAGTTCAGACTATCGTCCGCCAGGCCGAATTGCGGATTGTGCGTAGCGGGTTCCGAGCAGTTCTTGCCCTGCCACTGAGCCGGACAGTGACAGTAGTAGTCCGTCTGCGTGTTGAAACACTGGGCGTTGTTGCGACAAGGATTGGGACTGCAGTGATCGCGGTCGATCTCGCACTGGGAGCCAGTGTAGCCCACGGGACAGACGCACTCGTAGGCGTTGACGAGGTCACGGCACTCGCCGCCGTTCTGGCAGGGTTTGGAGGCGCACTCGTCGATGTCGATCTCGCAGTCCTTGCCCGAGTAGCCGGGCGTGCACGAGCAGTGGTAGTCGTTGACGAGGTCGATGCACAACGCGTCGTGCTGGCACTGGCCCACGCAGTCGTCGATGTTGCGCGTGCAGTTCTTCCCGGTGAAGCCGCTGCGACATTTACACCTGCAGAAATCGATAAAGGTATTTTAGTTCCAGGGTGTTCTTTTTCAATATTCTAATTGAATGTTTTTATTTAAAAGAGAATAAAAATATTGCCATTAACTTTGAAAATGCTATACGATACTATATTCCAAACTGTTTTTATTACCGTCATTCGCAAAAACTCTAATCCCGCAAGCATTTAATCCCGCATATATGCAGCCATCATCAGACGCAACCTTCCACTTCATCTATCTCGATGATTCTCACGCGCTCGCTCGCTCGCTCGCTCTCGCGCTAAATACCTCATCGCTCGCTCTTCGCACACTTGACCAAAATACATATAAACTCTCCTCTCTCGTGCGGTGAGCGCGCGCGCGCGCGTCGAGCGCGTTCGTCAGAGAGCATTCCACTCCTCCTCGACACGAACAATCAAGTGTATAATACTCGCGCGCGCAGCCTTCGCGCCGTTATTAACCGCCTCTCCTCCTCCTCCTTCCCAATTACAACGATATAATCCCGACGGCGGCGCGGCCGCGCCTGCTTTCTATATACGCTATACGCGCGCGCGAAAAAACGGGCGCCTATGGGAAAATCGCTCTCGGGGCCGCCGCCAGTTTTTCGCGCTTATATCTCCGCTGCTTCTTGTTATCGCGGCGGGGCGCTCCTAATGAGAACCGGTGCGCGAGCGAGCGCTGACGTCGCGGCGCGGCGGTGAAGACACACTCTCTCTCTCTCGCCGTCGTCGTTGTCGCCGCTGAGATACGTCCACCTGGTAATTGACACTTTTGGTTCGACGGACCGCAAGAGGCTGAGAGAGAGAGGAGCCTAATGGAGTCGTATTAAAGTCGTGGAATTTATGTAGTTGGGCGTGCGTGCGTGTGAGTGTGTGTGTGTAAGAGAGTGGCGAATGACCGTTCGCTAATTAAATTGTTGCAATTAATTATGCCTTTAAGCGACGGCACTCGAATATAGACGTCGAGTTTTTCCGTTTGTTTTGCGTGTATTATTGCGCCCGTCACTGTGTGTGGGTCGTTGATTTTTAACGAGCTACGGCCGACTGATAGTCGTTTGTATGTTGTTGCGTGCCCGAGTGAAAGAGCAGCCCCGGGGCCGCTAATTAGCATTAATTAGTATGTATTTCGGATGGACCATTCGAAATTGAAGATGATGTTGATTGTTAGCGCGTTTGACGTTTATACAGTGGGCCTATGGAGGGAGATTCTATACGAAAATTCACGTTACGATTCTCGTGCTGTCCACGAACAACTTGCTCAATTAAAGGTTTACTCTCGCGTCTGTATAGTAGATAAACAGGTTTCGCTTTTTGTCGTTTTGCCAAATTTACTCCTTTACAGGTCGTCCTGACCGAGGCTTCGCGTTTATGCAAATGGCACGTTTTATCAAAATTATATTTGACTTATCGAGTTTTATTAATCGCTGCATATGTATTATATACATTCGCAATAATATAGGTTACTTAATATGTACGACTGCTCGTAACACTTACAACGGTATAATTTATGCATTTAAAATTACAGCTCTCAAAGACTTATTGTACAAAGTGAAACTGGTTTAGCATATATTCAATGAAGTACGAACCCGTATGAAATTAATCGTCAGGTAATTTGTAACAACTTTATCAGCCATTCCTATTGGCCCGTTTGATCAAACACAAACTTACGTGTAATCGCCAGCGTGATTGTAGCAGGTGACCGAGTTCTTGCAGGGCGACTCCTTGAGCGCACACTCGTCAACGTCGAACTGGCACGTGGCGCCCTGCCAGGCCGTCGGACAATGACAGCTGAACCCGTTCCTCCCGTCCACGCATGTCCCGCCGTTCAGACACGGCTGCGACGCGCACTCGTCTATATCCGTCTGACAGAGCGGCCCGGCGAAACCCTCCGTACAATTACAAAAGGCTAGCTCGCCGTCCTCGAGGCACGTGGCGCCGTTGTGGCATGGATTCGAGGCGCAGGGATTGTCGACCTTCTCGCAGGTGGGGCCGCTGAAGCCTTCGGGGCAGGTGCACCGGTACTGATCGGGCGCCGTGTTCTCGCAGGTGCCGCCGTTCTGGCAGGGCTCGTGGGTGCCGCAGTAGTTGAGGTCCTGGTCGCAGAGTATGCCGCCCCAGTTGGTGTCGCAGATGCACTGCCAGCTCGAGCCGTTGCAGTAGCCGTGCTTGCAGCCCGGGTAGGGGGTGCACTGGTCGCACAGGTCGCCCCGCCAGCCGTGCCGGCACTTGCACTCGCCCGAGACGTTGCAGTGGCCGTGGACCGGGTGGCAGCCCTCCTTGCACACGGCTGAAATGAGAAACGGAAGAGATTAGCTTTTTGTATTGTAAATGTAATATTTATGTCGCTATTGTAAGATTATCGATACACGTCTACGATTTTTTCGCTGTTAATGCGAGTAGTTTAGTCTATAAGCATATATGAATAAGTAACAAGGATGTTATGTCAGGCGCGCTCGCCTCACTTATATACTGTATATCCCCGCAGCCACCAGCTTTGACTGCTGGTCGCATACAAGAAGAGAGAAAAACACAGCTCTCCGCACAATTATAACATTTTTCTCGACCGGAGAAAGATTGCACATTTACGAGACGCTTCTAAAGCCGATGTAAACGGTTTTCTAGAATTGTAAAACCAACCACGCTGGCTACACATACGTGCATACAGGCGGGCGCGCGAACGTTTTTTTACCACAGCCCCCCCGAGCAAGCGCGCGCATCGTAGCGCTTCTTCGCATGCGTGCGTTCGGCTTTTTCCGATCGTCGCTCTCTGAAAGTTAAATATCTCTCGTTCGCGCGAGCGTCTACGTCTTCCGAGAAAATATGAGGCAACGACGTGTATATATACATACATCCGTAGGTATTATTCTCGGAAAATAATTTCCATTCCGCGGTATACTGTACACAGCACATGCTCCGTCATAGGCGCACCGCAGCTTTTTTCCGCGGACGCAGCTTGCACGCATGTGTTATATGCGTCTTATACATCTACACACTCCGTTTTCATTGCGGGCTCGCTTAAAATTACCTCATTACCCGGCGCATTCCCCGGTATACGATGCTCGCTTCCACTCGGGGGCTGTATACATAATATCGGCCAATGACATTTTTCTCGGTGATCTCTCTCTCTCTCTCTCTCTCTCTCTCTCTCTCTCTCTCTCTCTCTCTCTCTCTCTCTCTCTCTCTCTCTCCCTTTCCTCGCATAATGCCAAACATAACGCAACGCTGCGGAGAGATAGAGAGAGAGAGAGAGAGCTCAAGATCGAAGGGTAAAGCGATACGCGAAATCAATAATGCATTATCCATTCGCGCGCGTATATACACATACTTGCTGCCGATTATGATGATGGAATTTGTGCAGTGGTATACGTACTTATACGTACACGCGTCGACGTGATGGCTGCTGTGGAAAAAGCACAAAAAGAGCCGTGCGACGCGCGGTGCGCGTAACTCAATAGCGTGCGGGACTTTGCCAGTTACACAATATAATCTGCGGAGCTGAACCGCTCGCGGCGGCTGCTGCTGCTGAATGCAACAGTGCTAAGTCGTACTCTACGCTGTATCGAGTTTCCATCATAAGCCATTTTCTTTCTCCCTCTTTCTTCGTCTCACTCTCTCACCGTATAAGCATCTAAGTAAGTGACATAATTATACTGCGTTTTCTAATTGTAATTTACGAGCGACTGGCCAATTACGCGCGAAGACGCCTTGAATTTCTCCTACAATTATGCTGGAAAATCCTTTTAATGGTCGCGCGTGAGTACAGTGCGCGCATGAACACACATAAACAGCAGCACAGGCAGTCGGGGCTTTTTCCATTTATTAACTTATAAATTACAATCTTCGGCGCGTCGGAGCAGCAGCAGCAGCATAGTTATATACCGAGAGACAAGAGAGAAAATGCGTTTGTCGAGTAATCACCCGAGACGATCTTCCCTTGTGAATATGACGCGTTATAACTCGAGGATATAAGCTCGCTTGCTCGCTATAGCTCTCTATCGATCAATCGACCTTATCGACGATTTATATACACACATGTATATAATACGCGAGCGTTATTTACTTTGGATGATGCGTGCGCGCGCCTCCTCGAGGTTGCTCAATCCTGCGCGTGCATTACGTAATAATAAAACTGCAAGCCGGGAAAAAAAACAAATACACACACACACACATAGCCATAGGAAAGCATTTTTCATTCCGAACACAAAGCCCTCGCGCGCGCCTTAATTTCGTCGACTCGAATTCCTGTAGCCCTTCTCCCCTCGTTTCCAGCCTCGATTAACGTCCATCACTCTCGCACTCTCCGCGTGTAAATCCATGACGAAACCTAAGCGCGAGGGTAACAGAGGAGGATACATGTAGCTCACGGTGAGAGCGTATGTATATATGTATAGACGCGATGCTAACGGAGCCTCTACCACAGCACACGAGAGAGCCGATCCATAGATCACTAATTAACGTCCCGAGGAAATCGGAGCGAGCAGTGCTCGCGCGCGCGCGCGCATATAACGGATCCTCTCCGACGCGCGCGAAGGGAGAAATTATCCTTTCGGCCGCGAAACGAAATCTACCCGTGTGCGCCCGCGCAGGGGCGAGCGAGAGAGAAAGACACGAGGGACTCGACTGTACCGTTACATCACGTGTATATATATATATATATATATATAGGTTCGCACGTACACTATGTGTTGTGTATGTGTATTTATATACACACATGTAGATACGTGCGCAAAGTGCGCCTCGGGCAGCTTTTGATTAATAGTCCGGCTGTTTCTCTCATTCGCGCGCTTTTCTCCCGCTCTCTCATTCCCCATATCTTACGCACAAGAGTGTATTATATACACACGCGCGTTTATCCACAACCGATAGGTATAGATAGATGCGCGAAACTCAGGCGGGAGCTGGCGCATCCGCGAGTGACGCAGCGCTCGATCGGGCTTGGCCGCAATCAGCGCGTCGTCTTCGGCTATTATACAGGTACACTTCGCGATAATATGCGCGAGGTAAAAGTCGCGATCATGAGAAAACCTTGATGGATGCGAATGTGGTTGCGCGTGATCGCACCGGCCGGCGCCGCTTGTACATGTGTATGCTGCAGCGGAGAGATAATGCGATCGCGGAAAGCCAAATGAGCGCGGGGCGGTTATAAATAGGCACTGCGCGAGGTAATAAGCGGATGGATGACGCCGATTCGCCGGCGAGTCCTTCAACGGTGCGAACGGAAATTGATGAAAGTCGGGGAGAAAAATTGCCGCGAGAGTACGTGTATGTGTCTCTAATGAGGAGGTTTCTTTGAAAGTTCGGTATTATTAATGATGGCCGGTATGAGTGTGTGCTTGTGAAACGAATTTTCGAACTGGGAGCTGTATTTGTACGCAGTCATACCGTATAAAGCCGTGTAAAACTGTCCGATTAATATTTTTTTCTTCACCGCAACGTCAAAGTATACAGATTTCGAATTTGAGCAGTGTAATGGATTACGTTTCGTAAAGTCTAGTTGTATTTCAATTTGACTTTGTTTTTTCAAAAGGTTCTCGGTACATGACCTTAATCGATTTTCTATTTCGTATGTACAAACCTACTTGCGTATACGAATTGACATTGCAGATTTCCGTTGTCACTCTGTCTTTATAATGTCATAACTCTTTAATCGTCAAAGTCACGGTACTAACCATTATACTTATAAAAGGAAAACATTATCAAAAAAACTTCTGTCCCAATTACACATATCCACGTTAACCGCGAACCCGCACCATCTGCTCCTTATTTATCGTATCCACCAACCTATTTTTTCCCTCTCTCTCCCCGCAAAGCTAAACAAAAAGCCAATCAGCGATCCAGCCCACGATCGCTTCACCTCGGAGGACGATCGTCTCACAAAAAAAAAACGCTCGAAAAAAAGGACAACCGGTCGCTCCTCACAGCGAGAGCATCAGCAGCCCCCCTTTATAACAAAGAATTTCCTCGATACAAGTTAATTTCGAATCACGTGCGCGCATCGCACAAGGAAGAAAGGATCTCTCCTCTCCATATACCCGCGCTGATGCACACATATATATGTATACAGACACGTACGAGCTCTCTCTTTCAGCGGCTGGCACGGCTGGCACTCTTTCGCTCGCTGCAGGAAAGAAAGACGAGGGAACGTCGTTCGTTGGGAGCTTCTGCGCCGCTGCAGGAGGATCGCTGCGGCTCGCTCCTTCGGCAGACTTTCTTCGCTTCTCTCCCGAGAAACTGGATGCCGCGGATATCTCTCCCCGGCGCTCAGAGCTATAGGCCGCGGCGTATATATGTACGTGTATTATACACGTACGTGTGCGCCGCTCGCTCGCACACATTGTATAGTTGCACGGAGGGAGAGAAAGAGAGAAGATACGCGGCGGCGGCGGCCGCGATTGCCTCTCTGCGGTTTTGCTGCTGCTGCTATACGGGCCTGGCTGCATGGCTTTTATTTGCTCGTCGCGCAGGATCGCTCTCCGAGCGTGGATTTCCGAGTCCGGCTTTTTACGGGGAGATAATGCACGGGGTTTAATGGACGCGATGAGCGCGCGCCCGGGGAGATGAGCTTTTGAAAAATCCTCCTTTTTTGTCGGCAGGGCTTATATACCGTCTGTGTATCTGTGTGTGTGTATATGTAGATGTGTGTGCCGCGCGGACAAGTGGATATGGGGGTATGCGGTAGCTAAGTGTCGATCGATTCCGTTCAATTTCAGGTGGCGACTTTGCCGCAGCAGTTATGGAAATGAAGGCAGATCGCGCGGCGTATTCATTCGACGTATCAATTTTGATTCGATTGGGAGGTTAGTAGAAAGGACGGAGGAAAAGTGGGTTTCGAGTGGCGAGAGGTGCGCTGATGAGGTGCGTTTTTATTCGCGCGCATAGTCGCAAGTTAGGTATATATTCTGGATTTAGAAACAGGATCGTGCTGGAAATTTTCTGTAATTCGTGTTAGCGTGTGTAGTTTTAATGCGAGTATGAAGAGCATTTCGAGCGGATTTCTCATGTCATTAAGAAACGTATATACAGTTTGAAAAAACCTTGAGGTATGACAATTATGTAAATATAAGACGCTGTACGTGAGTAAGAGATTTTTATTTTGCCAAGATGATGCTGCGGGTACATATAATGTAGCGTGAGAACTCGAATTAATATATTTCATCTGTTAATTAGAAAGATTTTTAACTCGCGCCGTATGTAGATATATAATCGCAAAAATACGGTGGCTTTTTACATAAACATTACTCTTTTAATTACGTAACCCGCAATAAAATATATCGCGAAAGTCGACTAATTAATTTTTCCATTTTCATATATACAAAACTAACTGTATATACAACTGCTCTTTAAATATAACACAAAGAATATTTCTAATGATAACCATAACGTATAATACTATCATTTTTCTCACACGACGATAAAATGCACCGTTTCGAAACGCAGAAATAACGCGACGAGTAGTCGCTCGCCGAATGCAACTTCCACATAACCGCTACAACCGTGCGTATAAACGATAACAATAGATAACTCGCGCTGAAATTTACAACTCGGTCGGTACCATTGCATCTGACTCAGCAGCCACCTTCTATACATATATATACACACCTATGCAAATGCATCTCAACCGGGGATTAATAAACTTTGATTATAATTTCACAACGATAGGCAGGCAGGCGGAGTCTTCTCTCTCTTCCTAGGCACCGCCGGAGATTTTTCCCGCTCTTTCCCACAGCTCATCTGATTACACTCTCTCTCCCGACGCGCGCGCGGATCACTTTAACGGCCGCAATCAAGCCGCGCTCGCTGCACTACGGCGCACGAGCTGCGGCTATATAGCTTCCACTATGCACCGCCGCGGTTCGTTAAGTTCCTTTCGCGCCTTTCCGCGTATATTGGTTTCGCAAATATCGCTCGTTAAAATTCCATTGTACGCGGGGCTGCACACGCCGCGCTGCTGCTGCTGTGGGTCATCGTTGCTTCCATAATCGCGAGGAATTCATATTTCGCGAGAGAGAGAGAGAGAGAGAGAGAGAGAGAGAGAGAGAGAGAGAGAGAGAGAGAGAGAGAGAGGTAGTTCTTTGAGAGTGGAGATGCGCCGACGCCTGCAGCAGCAGCGTTTCGCTGAACAGCTGAGAGTTGCCGTTCCGTGGAAAATCCATAACGCTTTAGCTGAGAAATCGACCATGCAAATGTTGCAGCCGGGTATATAGGTAGCTTTTCGACGATGGGTGTGGAGAGTTGTGGTATAAATCGCACGCGAGGCACCTGCCTATAGCGCATTCCACGAGATCAGCGGCTGCGCGGGTTTCCTTTTTGTATAAGTTATGCATTTTTCGATACTTCCATGCTCTGAAAATGTAGTTAAGTATTTTTTACCCGTTAAATAATACTTTATGAACGAGCTAAATACAGTTACGGGAATACTTTATATATATATATATATATATATATATATATATATATATATATATATATATATATATATATATATATATATATATATATATATATAAATTTTACGATTAGCATGCAAAAATGTATATTGTATAAGACAATTTAATAACGATATCGAGTATAAATCAGTAATAAAGCCTCGCGAACGTTTTTCGAAATATCTCCTATTACATTTTTATTTGAGAACTAAACGTGCCTGACACCTAAAATATATCATTCAATTACGAATAATCGCCGTAAAGCCGATTCCATCTCCAATCCCATTAATAAACCGTCATCAATACCTATATACATCGCGGCGAAAAAACGAGGCGCGAACCCGATAACTTAGGGAAATGGCTTTTAAAATTCATTGGCCCATTATGCAAATATCGCAAAAATATATAGGCGGCTAGAGGGGCTCTCTCGCTCGAGAGATCGGCGCGGCGGTAGTGAGAGAGCTCGAAGCCTCTCCAAGTCGTGCGAAGCGCGCGCGCGCGCGCACCGAGTGAAATCTACCGATTGACCTTTCAACGGGCGGCGCAAAAATCGCCGAAGCCAGTTTTCCCGCGAGCGAGCGAACGAACGTTCTCCTCTGCCGTGCATACAAGGTGTATAAATAGAGGCGTCGCGCTGTATACCCGGCGAACGTTTGCGCTGCGCCGAGTCCCCCTGGTATATACGTATGTGGAGAGAGGTTTTGTCTTTTCTTCAAACTCGAAAGGCAAATTTGAAGTTTTTGCTTATTTTTTTTTGGAGAAGATGGAGGGGAAGAGACAAAGGAGCGATGAGTGTCGTGCGAATTTTTTGCGCAAGCGGTTGTAGGTTGTTATAGAGTTATTTACGGTTTACATTGGAAAATGACGCGGAGTTTATTTTAGTGTGGGAATGCACTTGAGAGAGAGATGCTGCCGCCACGCCGTGAATAATGCACTTGTTACTTCACAAGTTTTTAAGTATTTCCAGTGAGGTATAGAGACGTGTTGACGGATAGATGAATAATTAATGAATATTAAATATGTAGGACGCAGTGGGAAATAAGAAATTCACGATGGAATGCATCGATTGTTTTGCAGGCTGCTTTCTCAATAAGAATTTCACTCACGTCGGCATGTATACGTACACTCTCGCGACGACCTCACTCGGATTTTGATAAATTAATTATATTCGTTAGCCCCGTAACATCTTCAACTTCTGCGTGAACAATATTTACAGCTAATTACGGTAAAAAATATATATATCTACAATAACAACTTAATGATTCGCAAAAACACAGCGCACAGGCGGCAATAAACAGCCATCACGCGGTGGAAAATACGATTTTGCCTCTGTTCTTTATAATTTATTCGCAATCCTTATTTGTTAAATAAATGAAAATTCCTTGCGGATGGGTCCCGCTCGCGCGTTTTATGAATGCAATTATGCAATTCATCATTAAAGCGCTTGTATACAAGGCTGCTGCTGCTGCTGCACGCCGTGCACAGCGCTCGCGTATACTACTCGCACATATACGCATGAAAGTCATGCGGGAAATTTGTGATTTCATTTGCCGTGAATCACCCCGTACGTTTCATCTTGTGTGGCTTCGTCATCGCCATAGGTCGCGCGATCGTCTGCGCGGCCGCTGCCATCACGCATCGCGCGCGCCTCTCTCCTCTCCTTTGAGATCAAGAGAGAGAGAGAGAGAGAGGACGGATGCTCCGTCCGTGTACCCCACTTACATCATTCACTACGTCTCTCACGCGCGAGTGGATTATAGTCAAATCATGACGTTAATGTTCCCATTTTCTAAGGACTTTTTTGCTTATTAAAAATGTCATGGAGCGCGCGCTCACCACACTCGCACAGGTCTCGAGAAATTCAGCGCGAGTTAGCGCGCTCGCAAAAAGTGTACCGCTCGAAAATGTGAAACTCATTCTTACACACACGTACGTACGTACGTACATATACCACGTGAACGTGGCCGCGCTTAATGTTATTGCTTTGAAAGGCTCGGTTTTATCTGTCGGGATTTCAGAGAGCTGATGCTGGGAACCCAACGCGTGATTTCGAAAACTTTTACGTACAGTACGCGAGCGCTCGCTCGCCTAAACGTTATAATGCGCACAGGGGCGGTGGCGCTGTGCGCGCGCGAATGTTCCGAAAAATTTCGTAGAAAGCCATTTTTGCGAAATTTAATTGCTCGCGCTGTGCTGCTGCGAGAGCTGCGCTGCGGTGAAATTGCTTGGGCGCCGGAGGATTTGTAATGCATTTTTACCATTACGAAATTTAATATTCCCTCGCGGTTTTGCGCAAGACTCGCCGCGGAGTAGCGCACGCGCAGAGATCAGTCCCCGCCTATATATAACTGGCTTCTCTCTCGCGCGATCGAACGACACAACTCTTCCCATAATGAATAACCCCTGCGCGTGTCATCAATATTCCATCGACGATTTTCATTTGAAAATAATCAATCGCCGAGTGTATACGCGCACGCTCGCGCGGGAAAAAAATCCATGTCAATGCACCAGCTCCTTTCCCGGCGTCCCTTCGTCGCCAGCTAGCAAAAAGATTGCGGCTCATTAACCACTCGATCATTCATTAACCGCGGGTAGCTTCACGAAGCCAGAGGGAGAGAGAAAAAACGTCGCCGCGGCGCGCGCATTACCGTGTAATTTCGTCGCGCGCGCGGAGATCGCAAACACGAGAATAATGAACGACTCTCGAGGTTCTCTCTCTCACTCGCTCTTTCGCTAGATAAAAAAGCGCCATATACTAGCGAAAGAAAGAGAGGCGAGGTCAGGGGCTCGGTGTCAACGATTATCTCGCGCGGCGGCTATAAATTTTCCAATTACGCGCGCTCGCGCATCGTGTGTGCATTCGAGAAAAAAATCTCTACGTCTCTCGCCGCAGAGAGTGAGTGAGTAAGAGGGAGGGAGAAAAGTACCAGGGTTCGCGCGTCGTGCAAAAAAGAGTACGGGAGAGAGGCGGAAGTAGCGATTAGGCGGCAAAGAAAGAGCTGTTATATTACACGCGGCGAGAGCCATTGTACGTAGTCGCCGCTGTGCGGACGTGTGGCGTGATGTGTGTTACTGCCCGCGTACGTTATATATACATCGTGTATATACAGTGTCGGCGGGTGTGGACCGCGCCGTCACGGCGATCGTACGATGTGCGCTCGTATAAAGTGTATTATATGTATATGTATACACGTACGTATGTGTGTGTGTGTGTGTGTGTGTGTGTGTGTGTGTGTGTGTGTGTGTGTGTGTGTGTGTGTGTGTGTGTGTATATATATAAGCGCGTAATCGACAGCTCCGACGGTTTCGGGGTGCGCGTTTGAAGTCCGCGTGTAGTGCATTAGCCGCGAGCGCGCGTTAACGACGTGTGCACAGACATGAGGTTTGAAAGGTGGATGAAATTGGGTGGAGATTGATTCTTTTCATGTAGCGTGAAGTGTCTATATATATAGGCACAGTTAAGATTTATTGAGTTATGTGTTTTAGTTTCTTTTTTGTGTTGGCTGCAGATATTTATATTGAAGTTGATTAAAATTTTTGTATAACAACGAAGATATATATATATATATATATATATATATATATATATATATATATATATATATATATATATATATATATATATATATATATATATATATATATATATATATATATATATATATATATATATATATATATATATATATATATATATATATATATATATATATATATATATATATATATATATATATATATATATATATATATATATATGTAATGACGAGCAACCGAAATTAGGCTGAAGTCATAAAATTAAATTGTCAATGCTAGGAACGTCTTGATTACTTTAAACGTGCGTAATGTCAGCTCTACAGCGCCAAACTTGTCTTTTACTACTTCCTTACTCTCATTTACTGCTTAATATCCCGATCGTACCCGCAATAAAATAGTTATAAACTCTCCGCGACGAGACGCGACTCGAATCTCCTTGAAAACGTCATTATTTCCCACACGTATACACCCAAGTGCGTAGGCCGAACAAATTATACAAAATTCCCGACATCCCTGCGACAATAAAACTAAATCACCGCCGCGGGGCAATCGCTCGCGCGTCAATAAAAAAAGTAGGGATAGCTACGTATACACACACTCTTTCTCTCCCACAAGACGAATTACGCAATAACGAAATTCCAGTAGCGTGTACTGCCGCTGCAATTGCCGCGCTGCACTATTATAAAAGAGGGGCACCCCGCTGCATCGCGTCGGCCGACTTTTCCGCGGGTGCACTGCACCACTACACACCGCTCAATTACAATAAATTCGCGCTACTGCGCGCGGCGTCGGCGTCGGCTATTTCGAGCGCCCTCGTAAATTCGCGCCGCTGTCTTATCGTCGCGCCGCAGGCAAACACACACACACCGAGCGTGAGCTCCTCGTCCTTCTTTTTCAGTCGGCCGCCTGGCTTTATAAACCCTCTCGATGGGCGAGCGTGTGTCGAGGTAAATTGATCGCGAGTGACGCGCGCGCGCGGGGCTCATTAGGACTCGCCCGGCGCGTTAATCAATGACGCGACGCCAGGGTCGTAGTAGCGTATAGCAGGCTTAGGGGAGTGTGAGTTTCGTCGATCATTTATATCGGTGTATTTATGGAGCTCGCAGGGATGGATCGGTGGATTTTCGTAGTGGAAAAGCTTGCAGCGGTATATGTAGGCGACTCTCATGCGTAAATAGAGGTGGCACGGCGAGATACGGGAAAATCGAGCTTTGGCTTTTGCCGCTGGATCACCGAGCGGAAAATTACGGGAGTGGGAAGCGTGTGAGGTTAAGTATAGCGTAATGTATGTGTGCTTTGGAGTATAGTAGCTAGAGAGAGAGAGAGACAAGGAAAAGATATCGCGGTTGAGAGAGTTATATTGAAACGTTGCGCAAGATATTTCAATAAAATTACTGCCATATAAAGAAACTTTAATAATAAATTTTAATATAAACACGGGGTAATAAAATAATTTGAATATTAAAATTATACTTTGTCAATATAAAATACATTTTATTTCAGCAACGATACTTATTAAATATGATTTAAAATCCCGACCGATAATAAATTGATCCTTTTATGCATAATTTAATAATTATTTGCATAACTTTTATACGAACGTATGCGGGGAAAAAAAACTTTGTATACCTCGCTCCGCGTGTGCACTGAATTTATTAAATTGCAATTCGCGGAACCGACCAGACGGCCGGCCATATTTACCCAAGAATTAAAAACGGCAATTATGAAAACGCAATCTACCGGCGTGTGATTTTTCCATTATACACGCACACATACGGACCGTGTAATTTCCACGTCCGTTTTTTACCGGCGATGACTGGCACCGCTCGATAATTCAAATTATCAGAAGCATACTACCTACATCAGCGTACCTCATACACGTGTATATACGAACGTTAAAGCAGCAATTACGGAAACTCAATTACCCGTCGCGAAAACATAAATAACGGAGTAATAAAAGACCGGGCACTCTCGCACTCTCGCTGCGTATATTAATTACGCAAAGACACACGGTTCAAACGCGATCATCCGTACCATGAGAACGAAATATTCGCAGCGGCGGCGAGAGAAGAGTTCCTCACCCGCGGCGCGCGACTCATATTATTCGCGGTGGGGTGCGCATACACTCATATGGGGCGAGCCGAGCGCGGGATTAATCGTCGAATGCGATCGCGAAATTGAATCCCATTACAAAACGGGATCGCGCAGGCTCCTTTTCTCTGCCGCGCGCGTCTGTGGGGTAATGCGCGCGAGAACTGCGCAGCCTACTGTAGTGTAATTCGCCGCGACAGGCCGATTAGGTACACGTACAGGTATATGTGTAGACCTATATATATAGATGTATATGTAATACGCCCGTATCGTCATCGTCGCCGTCGTCTACGCGAGCGGTGTACTTATCGCGTAGCTTCTCTCCTTTTTTTTATTTTCCATCGTGAGAATTTTTTGTTGGCACCGCGAGCCAAAGGGAGCAAGAGAGAGAGAGAGAGCGCCATTATCGTTGTTATTATATCGCCATATTTTTCTCCTCCGTCTGTCTCGGGGCTCGGGCTGTCAATCAACGTTTCGCGCCGTAAATCTCGTTCTTCTTTTTCTCCCCGGCGTTGATGTGGGCAAGGCAATTAAGTTTGTTTAGAAAAGAAGTCTTAATGTATGAGCGTTATTTATCATTTTTAAATTAAAGCCGCTCTTGAATCCGAGAGAGAGTGACGTATAATGTTGTTACGCAAGCCGCGCGTACAGGGGGTTTTGTGTGCCATTTTGCCATTGGGATGAATGAAAATGTTCAACGGTAAACGTGGACTGGTATGCATATCAAATAGTCGTATAAATTTCAAACTACTTACCAGCCGTGATCGGAGAAAGAGAGGAAAAAAAGGCATCGACTGCATTATGGTTAAAATATATTATAACGAGAGAAGAATTCTCCGTTCGGTGATAAGCGCGCCGCACGAAAATAATGGTCGTTTCTAAAACGGCTAATAAAAGTAATGCCTCCGACCCGGCGCTTAAGTTTTCACTTCAGGAATGTTAAACGCCCGTGCCTCACCCTGTTCTCCGGCTGTATGTATCCACCACAGGCAGCTCTGCCGCCTCATTAAGGTCAGTCATTATTTTATTATCGTCGAATTATTTAACGCTGAATACACACGCATCAGCCATAATTCTCCAATCTCGTGTTTTTCTCATTTCTCTCATGCTTTTGACAATAATACAACAAACTCCAAAGCTGGCACGGCGGGTGGCGGAATATCGGTCATGAAGGATTATTTCCGTCGCGTCTCGTATACGCGCCTCTCAGACGCACGCACTCTCTCAAATAGAATCTATATTTTTAACCCCTCCGAAGAGAGAGAGAGAGAGAGAGAGAGAGAGAGAGTCTACAACAAGACAGTCGCGCGAAGCACTTACCGGTCTCGCAGTCAGCGCCCTTCCATCCCTGGATGCAGACCTTGTCGCCGTTCTCGTCGCACGTGTAGTGCCCGAATATGTCGTTGCGCGGCCTGCAGAATTTCGTGCAGGTCGCATTGTAGTAGTGGTCGGCGCATTGCACTCTGACCCGGTAGGCGAGGTGAGCGTTCCGGCCTTGATGGTTGAGCGTGTGCCACGTCGGGCCGGGTAGGACGATGCCGCTGTAGCTCGCCTCCTCGATGACGCCGCCGCTCGACTCGTCCCTCGCTTGGAGGATCAACGTGAATTGTCTCTGCAAGGAGAAAAATAACGGTCGTTGTAATTTTATTGAATATGGAATACGTAGGTTTCATGGCGTTTAGAAAGGTTATCCTGAGTCATGTTTACGTAGCGCGGCTTAAAGTCTATTATATGGTCCATGTGATTGATGTTGCAAATAATTCAAGAATCAGAACAGAACAGTCGTATACAATTTATCAGTTCACAAAGCCGGAGAGATCATTGGCATTTCCAAAACGAAAAAAAAAAAATTCTTAGCTGGGATTTTGAAAAATCATGCATAATGTGAGTAGATAAAAAAAGCTTATAATGAAACTACTTAATGCGATATTACACGATTCATAAAAACGTATTACAACTCAGTCAAGCCCGATTTGGTCCTGAAAACTGTTAGATCGAGGTTTGTCTACAAAGATTAATGGGCATTTCTTAATTCATGTCAAAAGATCGGGTTTAATGGGTGTAACGCACGAGATAAAGAGAGAGAAGGAGAGAGGAAGAAAAAAGCAACGCTGGAAACGTCACAGAGTCTATTCGTAATAGTTTGGTAACGCTGACCAAAGCGCGTGGGCTTCGACGTATGTATACGCGTATATACGATCTGGCTGAAAAAAGAAGCTCGTGGCGATTCCGCGTCGATCACATCGATTGATCGACCGATCAATCGATCAATCTAAAATCGTCTTGACGGACCGAGTATTTTCTCTCGCTCGTTCTCTCTCTTTCTCTCTCGGGCGTGCTTTTAGTTTCATAAATCATTCATTCTCCTCTACATCTTGATTTTATTTACACGACGAGTCGATCTCGCTCTTTCTCTCTCTTACTCACTCTCTCACACTCTCGGGATATTTAAAAATGTAAGCCACTTTACAGTTTGGCGCGGAGGGACGAAAAAACACTCTTTCGGAATGATTCATTTTTCATTTTCGTCGCTCTGCTCCTTTTGGGATGTAAAAAAATTAACGATCCCGCGCTCGTGTTATACGATACCCATGTATGATCGGCACCGGAAAATCGTTATAATCTCGCGAGCGTTACACACCTATATCATCATAATATTACATCAGCGTTGTGGTAACATCACACCGATAATTACGCGCTTATCTGTTTCTTTTACTACTATTTACTACTGCTGCTACTACTACTGCACTACCATATCATACCGAGTAATTAAAAAAACCCACTGCCTCCGCACTAAACCTCATACCGTAATTAAACCATCTTCCGCTAATGTTTATTCAATAACCCTAAACTCATCGACGACGATGCTCGCCTACGAACAACAAAAAGAAGAAGCCACCGAGAATCAGCGCATAATAACCGCGGGAGTTTGCCGATTATAGCTCGGCTCGCCGAGCCTGCGCCTACATACTAAATCGCTAACGAGAGCCGAGAGAGAGATAGAATATCTCGCCCGCGCTCGCGCGCTGAAAGCATTATTACGTGGGAGCACACGCGGCGGCGGCGGCGGCAGGCGGCTTATGATTTTATCAGAGCATAACTGATTAGACTACTATACAGCTCGTAAATAAAGGCGCCGGGGCTGATTTTATTGCCGCCGAGATTACCGTTAAAACATAGCGCAAACTCTCCCGCGCGGGCCCGCGCTCGAGATTATCCGGTCTATTAGCTGCGCGCCGCGGTATAGTGTGCACAGTCGAGGAGCCAATGTCGAGAGCGCGCACTTGGGCAATCTTCCTTTTTTGCCACGATCGGCTATTTTTGTACACACAATTCGCTAATGCCGAGGGGAGAGTCTGGGCTGTGGTTTTACGCGTGTTTATTGGGTTGCGCGGATAAAATTGATAATTTGTGTAATGTGAGCGTGCGAGAAAGTAGCGGGTATTTTAAAATTCGTGTCAAATGTTATGTGTGTGTGTGTATAGTGTTAAGAAACGTTCTTTGAAAAAAGTTTTGTCTAACGGTTTCTTATATACTCTCAATTGTTACGGAAACCATGTGCTAAATGTACCACACAAAACACAACCGTCTTTTAACAAAAAGAAACTTTAATTCCATCCGAAACCTCAATTATTAGAATTCATCTATCAATCATTCGTTTTCATTCAATAAACGCTTTCAATCAACGCGCGCAAGAGTAAGTATATTATATACTTACTTGCTCCGCCATAACGGGACGCGAGCGCGACGTGTGAACCAATTCCCGAATCCACGCAGTCATCAACAATCTCCGATTTCCCGTGCGCTAACCTGCCGACCAACGACAACAAAAAAAAAGATCAGCAGCCTCGCGATCGATCTAAATCGCGATCCAACAACATCAGCGACCATTAGCCCGCGGTGCCCACCACCACTACCGTCCCACTTCCATAAAGCCGCGCGCGGGCGTAGTAGTAGTATATATACATATACAGGATATACGTCTCCCGCTCTTCTTCCTAATGGACTGTCTGTACGTATATATACGTACGTGCGTACGTATGTACTCGATCGAGCATACCTCGCGCTATTTAGGAGAGTACCGCAACACGTCGGCATGTCTCGGCGGTGTAGTGTCGGCTGCTGCTGATAGTATCGTCGATCTCTTTCTTTCTAGCGCGAGCGATCGCGTACTTACGTCCCACCAATCAGGCTGTTATACGCCGTGCGTGACGAGACCGCCGATGCAATGAATTCCGATTCGTGATGCCCGCGCGCGCGCGGATGCTCGTGTTAGATATACGCGCATAAAGAGGGGCTTTATGGGCTTCCAGACACTTTGGAATAATTACAAAAGCCGGCTTTGTTCGTGTATCTCTCTGTGTGTGTAGAGAGAGAGGTATGGGGCACGAAGTGAGATGATGGGGAGAAAAAAATTGATTCTATTATAATAAATCAGAGCGGTGATGGCAGTGGCGGCGGTGCGAAGACGAGGCCTAAGAGAGATTGTGTGTTTAATCGATTAGTGGTAACTGTAGTTTTGGTGTTGCGGTGAGGGGCTCGAGTGTACATTATCATCCGTGAGCGAAGATGATCGTGGATGGTTGCTATACTCTCTTTTTTATGTGGGGATTATTTACAAGATTGACTCGCAGGAGCTCTTGTACAATTTATGTCGAGTACATTTATTATCGGCCTGAACACGACGTTTCTGATATACTTTTCCACAGGCTCTTTAAGAACAAAAGCGCGGAATATTTTTTCTGGTACTGTAATTCAATTACCCCGTGTCATTAAAAACTAAGATTTAATCATTTTCTTCCACTTTTTCAAGCGTATTTTTAAAAAATTCCTCACTTTGACCAAATAGCCAGAGACGACGGAGTGTTTGCGAAAAACCACTTACAACACCGAACAATAAACCGACTCTTAAAAAAAAAACGCACCTCATCGTCTTCCATTTTCTAGAAACTTTTTCGTAGAAAACACCCCTCGTTGCATAAACTTTCAAAAGACGCTCTTAAAAAAACAAAACGCAGGCGAAGAAAAGAGACCCAGAAAAATGAAGCAACGCGCCGCGTAATACGGGACTTTTACAAGCATTCTCGCTCTCTCTCTCGCGCGCGAAAAAACGCGAGACAAGGCCATCTTTGTCATCGCGCACCTCGAGACAATGTCAGCACGCCGCGCGACTATTGCACGCGACAAACTACTCCTATATACATGTACACACAGCCTAACGAAACATCCTCCGCGCGTAAATCGAGCCCCTTGTGAGAAAAAAAGCACAGGCGCGCAACCGCAACGAAATCCATAAAACCAGAGCAAACCTCGTTGAATAACACACGTTTATATATATATACATATACACGCACACAAGTGCCGTGATTGCGGCGTCGGTGGTCGTATAGTAATCGGGCCGCAGCCAACACAAAGAGTCCCCTGTGCTTATAATCCGAGTAGCGTATAGGCCGACTGCCACCGCCATCGAGCTTACATATATATGTATATACACGTACCTAAGCAGCGAGCGAGCGGCAGATGAACGTTAATTGGTGTTAATTGGTGGCTCTCTCGCACTCGCTCGCCCCGTGCGCGCGCACGCGCCTTTCTCACGCCCGCGACTTTTCTGCTATGCGGCGGCCTCGCCCCCGCGCGCGCGCATAACCGAGCTTATCCTTTCTTCGAGCGCTTTATGCACACGCCTCCGCAAAACTGTGTCTGTATGTGTGTGTATATGGAGGTCTCGATTGTGTTGTATACCTGTATTGGCAGGAGAGTTTGCGGGGAAATCGGTATTTGGGTGTGAGCTCTCGGCGGTTTTTTTCATTTTGGCGCACGCGCTTCTTTTTGTTGCATGCAGCAGCGAGGTTCATTCCTCGGATTTTTGCCGCTCGCATGGTGTTGTGCAATGTGTGCAGGAATTGCACGGCGGCTGTGTGCGTTGCGTAAGGCGTTCGATGGAATGTTTGTTTATTACGGGGAAATATTAAGTGATTTCGGTAAAATGATTATGTGTATATATTTTGAAAATTAGTTTAGGAAGTATTATACTCGTTAGAAATAATTTTAAGGCATCGCAAAAATACTTGTCGATATGAAAATAATAAAGTCTCGAGTGCGTCAGTTAATTTCACGAGTTATGATGAAATTACCGGCCATAATTAATTAATACATAAAAATGCAAATTGCATTAGCCCCGTCCGGGCGAGCGCGAAATTCATATGTGAAATCTCGATTTAAAGCGAATTATCAATTTATCGAGCTCGAGTAGGTAGGGTCGGTGCGCAAGAGACAGGGAAGACTCTTGCCTTTTAACTTGACCATGAACTTAATTAACTCTGCGTGAGCTTAATTATCTCCTACCGAGAATTGCCTTTTTAAAACCGGCTACGTATATAAGCGCAAATGTCATGGCGCACATCTGCATTTACTTTAGATATCCTCTATATATTATACGTGTTTATGTCGACATAAAGACACTAAATTCCGCTCTAATTTGCATACCACTCAGCGACTCCTCAATCGACTCGCTGCAATCCAACAAACAATTCGCCGCGATTGAAGTTTCCGTGCAAGGGAAAATTCCGTTCGATAGCGTAGCGGAAAAATAAGGACGAGAGAAGTAAAATGAGAGCGCGGAAGTGTCGCAAGAAGCTCCGAGATGCCGACTTTTGAAGCATCATCGAGGAAGCAGGCGAGAGAGAGAGCCGCCTCAGGCTCCTAAATCTCAATTGAAATAGCGACATCTTTACAAGTGTCGCTCATTAACGAAAATATTACGTTCGCGTTTCCGAGAAATTGCCCCGTCATCTTATTTAACAAACATACCGTACGGTCTGCGCGTTTAATTAGGAGAAAAGTCGTCAATATTTATGGTGACTGGAAGTGTCATCTAATTCCTGCCTCGAATCATTACACGCGCGTGGCTTCAACCGTGAGTATAAAGTTTCTCTTCCACAATTTTTCTCATACAACTTTATTTATCCCGTCGAAAGTCATCCCTCAAACACGCACGTACACGTCCATCGGCAATTAATCACCGATCCCCTATACACGCAGACGCGCAAATCCTCGCGCACGCGCGTGTATATGACCCCGCCATAAAAAATGACATTTAGCACGAGCGCGAAAGAATGCAGCTCTCTCTCTCTCGAGGCCGCCGCGCGAAGGGGCGAAGGCTATATGCGAGGCGATTTAATTTAGTGGAGAGCGGCGCGTCTGAAGACTGAAAGAGAGGGAGAGAGAGAGGGAGATTGGCCAGACGATGTTCCTCCTCGCGTGGCTGCGGCCCTCGATCGCGGTATTCGCGCGTGGGCGTCCGTCCGCCTGCATACACGGGAGAGGCCGGTTATATATCTATATACGCATATAAGAAAGAGAGGAAAAAAGAGCCGCCGCCGCCGCGTGTAAAGTTTCGCCGACTGCGAAATCCGCGATGGGATCGCGCGCGGCTTTGCGCAAGTGGCCAATACGATTAATTGAAATTAAGGTGCTCGAGAGTAGGTGGGTATTTATAGTGAGAACGGGGAGAGATATTATATTTGGTATACGAGAGGAGAGGGAATTTTTTTCTGGGTAGGAGTGCTTGCTTCGCAGAAGATAATTTCTCCACTTTAAATTGTATTTGAGGATGCGCCGCTGGTAGAAGGAGAGAGAGAGAGAGGGACGCTGTAACGCGGTGACTAATTCCGGGTAGGATTCATTGAAACATTCTTTTCCAAGTATTAATTATCAAGAAAAGGTACACACCCACTCGGTCTGTATTAATAGATACCGCCTGATAGTCCACTCAGAGTGCATTTGATCGATTGACGCTAAGAAGAAAATATGCGCGTCTAATCTTTAATTTAATTACGAGGGTTCGTAGTATTGTAAGGTGAATATAAATTATTCGACGTGCGAACAAAAGCTCGAGTCTTCTTTGAAGATTCCTAAAATTACGGTAAGATAAAGCCGCATCACACAGAGGCTCTCGACTTTCTCGTAGATCATCGATTGTTTCCACCGACGCAGAATCCAAACCAACTTCCCACACAACCACATATATACACATCACGCACATATATTTTCCAATCAACATTACCAATTCCTTCAAGCCGCGGGAAAACCGTTCTCTCTCTCCCTCTCTCTGTTTCTCTCTCCACATCCGCTTATCAACCACCAGGAGATTTCTAAAACGCCTCGGAATGTTTGACAAATAAATACTCGATCTGTCTTCCCTAATTGAGCCGAAGGGACAAAAATGAGCAGCGCGTGATTCTGGTTTCGCATTAACTAGCTCCGTACGCTCGCTCGTTCGCTGGCGGCAAAAAACGGCCGAGAGTTCCGAGCCGGCGCGCCCGATAATTCGCCATCGGAAAATCCTTCGATCGGCCGAGAGAGGTTTCTATCCGCCGCGAAGAGAGAGAGAAAACGATTCTGGAATATCGAGTCCAAGCCCGTATGACGAAGAGTGAGAAAGAGAGAAGGAAAAAATCGCGTCGAGGAGGGGGGAAAAAAGTTATGAGAGCGAGCTTTTTGCGAACGCTGCCGGTTGCAGTATAGTGCATTACGTCGCGCGCAAGTATATACGAGAGTGAGTGTGTGTGTGTGTGTGTGTTTTATACAGTCGAGGCTTCGTATATAGCGTGGAAATGCGAAATGGGGTTATTGGCTACTGCCGAGGCGTATGTGTATATAGTCGAGGAGACTGTGCTAGCGATTTATAGATGCGAATGATGTCTGAGAAGTGCTTTTGGCGCGGAGGTTGTTTTTTGCGCGCGTTTTCAATGGACGAAAAGTATTTTAATCTTCGAGTCGAGCGCAGTTCAGCCTGCCCCGTGGGAAAATTAAGAGCACATACGGTAGTATAGGTTTCATGAATTTTTCATGCGGACTTGGAACGATAAATTGCCATAATACTTCTGTCGATATTTTGTCACATTTAAAATTCTCCTATTTCAATAGCGACTGCGATTAGCTACAGCACGCGTCGAACCCAATTTCGAGCTCCTATATTTAGGCGTTCTGAAAACCGAGGCTATAGTGCTGCTCCTAGTAAATCCATTACGCACCGTCGGAGAAGGGAAAACTCCTTCTGTAAACAAGCGTGTGCCGTATGCGCGTATTCTTCATTGGAAAGCCGCGGTTGTATAAAAGGATTTTATTTATAGATCAAAGGAAAGTGTCAACATCAGCAGCCAACGCGTCGGTGACATCGCATCGAATATAGGCCACCACCTTCGCGCATACTTCAAAAGCGCACACTATACTCGGGCCACAAGACAAATAAAATATTCCTCGCAGCCGCGTCGTCGTCCACCTCTCTCCTTTCTTCTCACCGCTGCTGCACGCGTTCACAGAGAAATTAAAGTGTTTGCTCGTCCTCCTCGCAGCGCCGCGTGTCGCGCCGAATACTAATTGGCCGCGTCCACCTCCTCGCCCAGTGTATTTCTGCATTAATTGATAAAACGCGTTAATTGACTTCCCCTGTATTGTGCGCACTTGCACGGGTCCACCTCCCGATCGATCACCCTGATTAATCGTTCCTGAATTTCCTATATAGTATACTATATGTGTGTATATACGCTTGCCCGCCGTAGGTAATTAAGGGGATCGGGTTTCCTCTGTTACGCGCGCACGCCAGGTTGAGATTCCGATGCATGCGGTGCGCGGATAAAACGCACTAGTAAATCAATTATACGCTACGCGCGCGCGCGCTGCCGGGAAATTTATTATTCTCGTTGCGCAAGGGCGGCGGCACCGGCATATCGCACTGCGCGTGGCGCTCCCGTCGTGTGTAAGTGTTAATTGAAACGATTATTTGGAGTGTCTGATGGTCGCCGTGATTGGAGATGTCAATTCCACTGCGGGATTGTAATCTCAAGGGTTTGGTAAATAGGCGCAGGAGAAAGTATATAGCGTGTATATATATGTACGCAAGGTGGCCTAACCAAATATAAGCGTGTGGATTCGTGAAGAAACTCTTCACTTCTTCTTCTTCTCCTTCTCCTTCTAATAATAATAAAATTTAATTTATTGCTACGCGGAAAGCCGATTCACTAAAATTAACCATTTACCGAACAATAGACTCATAATAACCGCACTTTACAGCCGGCGAATTCGCATATACATACATACACAGGCGAACCGCGAAAGTCCATCAGCTTAATAAAAATCTCCCCTCTCCTCCTCCTCCCGCGCGTAAAAACAATTATCCCCGCCGGTAAAGTCCTAACGGCGCCTCCTCGGATTCCGCAAAAGCATCTCTCTGACTTTTCGCCGCCGCCGCCGCCGCCGCTTGGCTCGAACGGTGCTTCGAGTTCCCGAGTCATCTAGCAACTCCTCCGCGAGTGTGTGTGTATGTATGTATACGTATATACGTACAGCGCGACGTCACGAGTGGGTGCTTGTGGCCCGAATAGAACGCGGCAGAGGAAGAGAGGTCCCGACATTTCTCCGTGTCTCCTCTTTCTCTTTCGGCGCCTTTTGCGTTTTGTATTTTTCCGGCTAGCGCGAGTTCTCTCGCGCGAGCCGCGCTCTGTGTTCTTCCTCGTTCGTTTTTGCGCACCTTCGCCGCGGAGGATTAATTTGAGAAGGGAATTTTGAAATTCCTGGGAACCAAATGCGAAGAATATTTAATAAAAATTTATTGAACTTCGTGTTTGAAAAATTTTTACCATTATATTTTGCAAGAAAATTTATTTAAATTAAAAATGCAAAAACGCGCAGTGCTTATTTGTATGACGAAATAAATGAGTATTAGTTATTAATATTAAATATGCGATTTCGAATTGCAAAATATACTACTGCTTACTTGCCAAAGAGGCAGCAGCAGGCAACAAAAACGCAGTTAAACAAGCATGCATAGAAACTTCAGCTCATAAAAGAGATAAATCGTTTAAATTAAAATTAGTTCAATGCGGCTACTTCTTAGTCACTCTCGCAATGATGTAACATTCGCATAAACGTTCACCACTCGTTATGAATACACTTGTCTCAACAAAAAAAGTTCTCTCAATACAATCAGTTCGACTTTCTCCATACTCTCAAACTCCCAAAATAAAATTAATTATACAAAATCTTACTCTTTCTTAACCGTGGGACACTCTTTTAAATCCCAATCCGCAAAACAAACACAACCCTCGCGCCCACTTGGCAATTCCACTCTCATTCATCCGAATCCGGGTACCTTACACTACCAAGCCCCCGACACACGCACACCTCACGCGTATGGAAAAAAATGACAAGTACGTCGCGGCTGCGTTCTCACATTCGCCGCGCCTCCGCAGTGCTCCTTCTCGGACTCGGTCGCGCTGCAGTCTTCGCGGAAGCGATCGCGTATCGCGCGTACATATATACGTGAGGACGCGCCACGCCGATGTGCAGTTTCCGAGCTGAGCGCGACAGACGCCGGTGGTGGGACAAAAAGCACCGGCGGCGACCGGCGGCTCCCAATCACGCGCTAATTGGAGCTTTGTCGAGCGCGCGGGTATAAAAAGGGATATAGGTTCATCAGGGTGGGATCGATTCGAGTCGGAATTTTTTTTTTGGGAGAAGCGTTTGGGTCGTTAACGAATTCGGGAATCGGTGATTGTCGGGGACCAAGCGAGATTGGCTGCCGGAAAAAGGATATAGTGGAGAATTGTGAGTGTATTTGTAGTGCGTGTGAAATGGGGTAATTTCCTTTTGGGTCATTTGTAATGTATTTCATTAAAGTTGATGAAAGGCAAATTTCCATGAAGCCTCCGTAGACGCGATTCGCGGTTATCTAAATGAAGTTGCGATAACGTTTTTTCTTTCATCTTATTTTACGTTTATCAAGTACGCACTTAAATTAAAGATCACTTCGAGAAACGGTGATCAATCCCCACCTCGTGAAATTAAAATTTCAAATTTCCAAAATTAATCAAACGCTCATCTCCGACTTCGGACTTTCTCGGCGTCGCGCACGTATTCTATACGCTGCAGGTAAAAAATTTTGTAATTTATACTGATTGAAGTAACGTCAAATTTACAGCTCCTCTCGATTACAGTTACATTAATAACCTCGTAATTTATCATTGACAAAGGGAAAAATCTCGGCACGCGCGCGCGCAGCCGCATCGCGTCGTCGTTTTAATTTTACGATCAAAACGGACATTTACATATTAGGCGCTTGCCGGAGAGTCTAAAGTGAGATTCGAATCCCGTGTATATACGCGTATGTATATATACGAGTGTAATTACACATCTGTATAGCGCGTATATGTGCATATGTGTGTATCGTGCACGGGGAGAAAATTAAACAGCCGTCCGGCTAATGCGCGGCTCTCCTCACGCGACAATATCCACTAATACATACAGGTGCGTATTATATACCTATACAGTGTCACTATCGTTCCCGAATCGCGCACACCGCGGCGAAAACGCGAAACTAATTAGTCGCCTCGTAATCTAATAAACCTCTAACGGTCGTAATGGAGTCCATATACACGCCACCCTCCCCTCCTTCGATATTATAAGTCAGAGGCTATACATATATACAGCGAGTGCATAAAGTCGGAGGTCATCCATACACTCACCGGGATAAATTCAGTCATGAAGCTTATTAGAACGTCAGGTAGACTCTCTCGCACATATACACACATACACGCACGCGTACAGCTCTTTACAATCGGAAAGCTATGATTATGACAAGCCGTTGTCGATGCGCGCGCGAGCTCCGTTCATGGAAGTTATATGCATAAAACGAGTCTCTCTCTCTCTCTCTACTGCCCTCTCCCCTGTCTCTCTCTCCTCTCCTTCGGCATTCCTCGTATTAAATGCCTTCTCCTCGCGAGCGTACGAGCAAACCTGTGCGAGCGAGCGCGCGCGAACCTCGCGTAAGGAGGCACGTAAAAGAGAGAGGTAGAGGGAGAGAGACGCGGAGAAAAAAGAAACATGAGAGTTAGCGCAGCGCGCACGGCCTTTGGGTATAGGCTAACCGAAAGGACTTTGGTATGCGGTCCTCAAAGCGGGCATACGGTTTCTCACACGCGAGAAAGCGCACGCTCCTGCTAGCTTATATACAGCGCAAGGGCAATCGCTCCTTTCTTATACCCTGTACGCATATTTATATATAATATGCGTGTGTGTATAATCTGCGTGTGTGGATGAATAAAACCTGACCGGGTGCTTTTTTGCCTTCCCCGCGCGATGCACTCCGCGTTTCATTTTTTCGGCTGCGCCTCTTTGGTGACCTTTTTGGAGGGTTTATTTGATTCCCGTGTAACGAGTGCTATCTGGTGATGCGCTTTTTTTCAGGGTTCATTCATTTTTGACAAATAATTGTTCGGAAGAGGTGGTTTCGCTCGGTTCAGAAATAATGTGTCATGTGTGGACTATTGAGTTTATCATTATCGTGTAATTGATACTTTTTCAAACGGCTAAATGACTTTTTGCCTATATATTATCTATCAGCTATAAATTTATTATAGAAATTCTGCAACAGGATAAAAGCGCAGCTATATAGAAAATCGTGAGAACACAATAGACGGATAATAAATTATGAGTTATACGATAAATCATTTTAAATGCTAATATACTACTACTTATGCGGACAATAAACTCAAAACTGACTTGGCTGCTTTACATAACGAGGAAAAATAAAATTTCGCAAAAAGTAAACTTCGGCACAACCCAGCGCCAAGAATAATGATCCCGAAAAAAAGAACCATAATTTATCTGAAATTTCGATCGACAGCGATATTATATCCCGCGATCAGAATAACGAATGCATAATGCCAATAAACAGCCGCGCGCTCGTTTCAATTAAACCTCGAAAATCATGCAAATGCCGGCCCCACGCGTCCCCTCTCCTCTATATACAAGCATTTAATTCCAGCGAAGAAGAATACCATTTACATTTGAATACAATATCTCCTTTGCATACACGCACACGCTACCTCTCTTCAACTGCAGTAGCACTGAGCAGCACCTCTCGAATATAATCGTGCGTAGCGATCGACTACGCGGGATAACCCCCGAAATACCCCTTGTATATATATTCTCGCGCAATTAGCGGCTGAAATATCTCCGATTCGCGAGAGGTAAAAAAGCTGAGCGATTGAGATATAAAATGTTTTAATTGCTCCATACTATATACCCCCGCGCGTGCGAGAGTTTCGGCGTGCGCATAATGAGGCGCGAGAGAGAGAGACCGAGTCCGCCCGTATCTGCGACGAATCTGCGCGTGTGGGCGTGCGGAGAGCTCTTCGCTCGCGTGCACATAAATCTGTTCGCGGGGGCCGAGAGAGAGGAGAGGATATCGGAGGGGTCCTACACCTGTCCCTCTCGCATTCGTTCCGTCCTCTTTCCGTGCGCTCGCGGCCTTCCTTCTCTCTCTCTTTCTCCCTCTTCTTTATTCCCGCGCGCGTCTTGGTGGTGGTGGTTGTGTGCTGGACACGACGAGCGGCGAGATAGCCGGCCGGTCCGGTTTCGGTGTCCGTGTCAATTTCTCCTTCTCGCTCGCTCGCACCCCTCGTCCAATTTATTTGACCTCTCCTTCCTTCCCTCTCTCTCTTTATCTGGCCTCTCTCCTCCACGGCTTATCGATTCCTCTTCGTTTCTCTCTCTCTCTTTCTCGTTCGTCGTCCTCCTTTTTTTCCTGCTACACGTATCCCTCTCATCCCTTTTATTAGTCCCTTTGTAAAGTGTTGGCTCTCGTTATATTCCTCTCGGCTGCTTTCCCGCGCGTCGTACACGCGCGTGCCTGCATATGCATAAGCTGCTTTCGCAAGTCTCTATCTCCCTCGCGGAGGGCCCTGAAGGTTATTAATCTTTTTCGATATAAAATTTAACAGCTATGTGACTCAGCGTGTCGTTTTTTCTCCGTGCGTGCACGTATGTGTGCGATGTGTGCATCTACTCCGATACACGCAGTGTCTCTCCGTTCGTTCGTCCGACTGTCTGTCTCTTCCGCGTCAATGAGACTCGCGATTGTTGTCGCTCGCTTCGATGCGTTCATCCTTTCTATAAACGTTTCTCTCTTTCTTTCTCGCCTCTCTCTCCACCACGTTCTCGCCGCGGGGAAGAGGAGGATACAGCACGTGCTTTCATTCATGATATAACGCGCGCGAGAAGTGGAGGAAAGAGCGAGAGAGAGAAATTATAATTGTCACGCCACGTGGTTCCCGCTTTTAGCAGCGCGGTAGCGTTACACGCTCGCTTTTTTCGCTTATCGTTGATAGAGGCGCCCACATATACGACGCTCCGCTGATTGCCCTCGTTACCATAATAATGAGCCAAGAGTCGCTCCTCTCTTTTTCTTTCCTGGTTAGATCGAAATGAAAAGTGTGCGGATTGTTTAACGCTAAATTTCAAGCTGCGCGATTATTGCGGAGGAAACTAAATTGTGAAAAGCAATTTCACAACTCGATTTGGAAATTAAATGAATCTTGAAGCGTGTTGATAAAAAATGATTAATAATATAGTTATAGACAAAAAATAAACCACACTGAGAAAAATGATGTATTAAAAATTACTATAATATATAGGAACGCGGAGACAAATCTCAAATACCAAAATTTTTACTATATTTTATAGTAAAAATTGATATATACATAATAAAAATTGCCATGAACATAGTAATTTTTAGTATAAAGTATAGTAATAATTTTAGTATTTGAGATTTGTCCCCACGTTCCTATATATTATAATAATTTTTAATACATCATTTTTCTCAGTGTATATTCCGGTGAATATTAGAGTGGAAAAATTTAGCCAATTAGGTACGAATATTTTAGTCCGAACTATATATAAATGCCATTTTTATGCAAGTTATGAATTTTTACATTTTAATTGCAAATTTCCCTCGTTAAAACACTACCGCGCAACCTGTCAAATAAGAAATTCCATTGGCCTCACCGGGCATGCAAATATTTTTCAAACCCGCGCTCTGAAACTTTCAACACATTAGACCGTTCCTTCACGCTTATTATCGCGCGCAATGAAACGTTGATACGCGAAAAGCTTTCTACACAATGGACAAGAATGAATCGAAGAACCTCTCGAACGGGAAAAACCGTTTCACCCACCAAAAAAAATCCACCATCTCTCTCACTTAAACTTCCTCTCTCTGTCCCTCATTGTAAGATGGAAACATCAAAAGCGCATCATATCCGGAAGGCGTTGCATTAGCGTCGTGGAGAAAACAGGAAATCAGAACTGATTAGGAACAAAGGATCACGAGAGGGTAAATCGATGTATATACGGTTGCGCCTCCGTGGAGAAAGAGCGAATCGAGTAATAGAGAGAAAGAGAGAGAGGAGAGTGTCTGTCGGAACAATGGACCAGAGCGAGCGAGCGCCCCGAAGGCGGAGGCGGACTATAATACGGCAGCGGCAGCAGCCGCGTGCTGTGGGAATCGCGCAAAGTTGCAGCATCCTCTCTCTTTCTTTCGCATTCTCCTCGCTTTTATATATATATATATAGATACACACGCGTCGGGACCGACCGGCGAGAGAAAGAGAGAGAGAGAGAGTGAGCTGACGAGGCGGTGCGAGACGCACGTTAAAAAAGCGATTTTTTGTTACTGCAGCTTAATAAAGAGAGGTGGAGCGCGCGTGCGGCACTGAGGGAGAAGGAGGAGGAGAGGCGCGACAGAATGGGAGAGAGAAATTTTGAGCGACGCCGATGTTCACACGGCAGGCGCAGGGGGGGAAGCACAGGTCGTTCCGCGAGGTATAAGTGCATATAATAAATACGTTCGAAAAAACGCGACTGCATTGTGTTATACAAATGATATTGCTCAATTTGCGCGTATATAACAGTTTAATCTTTGCGGTGAGGGGTTATATAAAATAGAAATCACGTGGTAGTTTTTACGAGGGATTGAATTATCAATCAAAACAAGTCGAATAAAATTCATTCAGATTTCTGCGTTGTTGATATAAAGCGATACAAAGTTGCGGGCATATTATTTACTCTAATTTATGAACATATTTAACCCGGATAATGAACACGACTGCATCATCCTCCATTCGGAGCAGCTTGAATGAAATTTTTTTTTGGACACAATCAAATAATTTTCCCCCTCTGATTTACAAATACGCCGTTTTACAGCCCATATATATAGCTATATGCGGGAAAAAATAATCTCTAAACGCAAAAATTATTATCCAAATAAATTAATTAAGCGCATGGGCTCGACTGTCGCGGCGACAAAAGAAATCGGCCCGCGCAAAAAAGCCAGGCGAAAAAACTAATTAAATTAATTTAGGGGCCACATAAAAAAGGAATTAATATTTATCGCGCCGAAAGGAAACACAGAAAGAGAGAACTCGCATATACACACACATGTAGGCACGGGCACGCACACACTAACTTGGAAAGAAAAGAATGCAAAAAGCGAATGGGAAAAGGATCGGGCGAGAGGTGGAAAAAAAGCACAGTAAGAGAGACCGAATGACTTTAGAGGATACCGCCGTCGCCGCTGCCTCCTTCTCCTCGCCGGCCGCCATATTTCGGCGAACCACGGAGATTCGACAGGCTGTAAATCCTGGCGCAGTGTCGACGAACGCGCTAATGAGAATCATTGCCCTGGGCCTTTTGGCTCCTTCTCTTTCCCTCTCGTTCTCTCTCGTTTCGGACCTTTTTCTCTCTCCCTCGCCAATCTTATTTCACGAGAGAGGCGACGAACGACCCGAATTTCGCGACGGAGCATGCAGCAACAACCTTTTCGCAACGACGGTGACGACGCGAGTGCGAGTTTTGACTTGCGGGGGAACCGTACGTGTGTGTGTCTGTGTATATGTAGGTGACGTCAGCTACGAAATTGGATTGGCTAGAGATAGATCTGCAGAGATAAGATGAGAGGGGCTTTGTGGTTTTGAATGATGTCGCTGAAACGACTGTTAATGCATGAATTGACTTAACAAGAAGAATGTTCTTTTGAACTTTTTAATTTTGACTGGCGCGGCTCTATGCTAATTCGCGTTCTCGCTGTGACATGTTTTCACCTATAATCACCACTTATTGCACAAAACGTATATACATTTTTAAGACAAATGGAAAGTGTTCGTGACAAAGCTACTATATAATAACCTCTCATCTTTGCATAATTTTGGCTTCACCCCGTATAATAAAAGCCTCCTACACATGATTTATATCGTAGTACCCGCGCGAAATCACACATCTCTCAAAATCCTAGAGAACCGCTTCATCACTCCGGAGGGGTTAATAATCAGCCGCAACGACGAGGTGTGACTATATATATATCTCTCTCTCTCTCTTATCCTTTCCGCGCGCTTTCCCCAACTCGCAGACACAGTTACTCAATAACCTCGGCCACCGGTCTTAAGGAAGATTAATCGTAGACAGATTTTACGCCGCGTAAAGCGCGCGCTCGCGTGGGGACGAGAGACGACAGGACGAGCGCGCGAGAAAAAAGCGGCCGCCGGGAGGATTTAGGGATTCTCTCTATTCGCTTTCTTCTCGTGGGCGTGAACCGAGCGATAAAACTCACTGCGCGCCGCGCGCAGCTACCAGATATCCGCGGTAACGGCGATGACATGCTGCGCGGGACCAATGATTTTATTTCGCTTTCGATCGTTATACCGGAGGATTTCGACCGTGATGATGATGCTGCTGCTGCTGTGCCGTGTTGCGCAACGACCGCAGACAACTCGTCTCGTTATATATACCGGTCCGCGTTTTGTGCGCCGGTCTATTTTTACACGCGCGCGTGAATTCTAATCGAACGTGAACTCTGGACCACATTTAAATATGTATATTATGTGTGTGCGTTATATACACTCTTTGCTCTGGGACATGAGAAATCGAAGCAGCGAGTTTTTTTTTTTGCGCAACCCGCGTGCCACTTTTATCTCTCGCTCGCATACGTGCAATAAGCGAATCAGTGCTAATTCCTCGGCGGCAACGTCATATTTTCATATTTCATATGTACACGCGTGGGAAGGCGTACCCGAAAAATCCTCGCCGCCATATTAGGAAGCGGGGCATAACTCGGCTCTTCAATATTTTTGGTGGGCAAACAGCGTTTTTACTTTAAAATCATTGAGCACACGCATACAGATATATTATATACGCGCGCACCAGGTACGCCACGGCTCGTGAAACAAAAAAAGAGGAGAGAGAGGCAAAAATGAACTGCTAGATAAATCAGGGCGAGAGAAGCGAGAAGCCGTGTATGTACGCGCGAGGCCCCGCGCCGAGATAGCGCGAGACATCGCATCCGGGCGTTTATCAAGCCGGGTGAGCGCTCCTGGTCTTTTTTTTCTCCTCTCGTACGCGCTCTCTCTTTCTCCCTGTGTTTGCCTTCCATATTTTTTATTACTTCTAGCCTCCGCGCTCTCATATACACGTAATAATTGAATTAGAATGCGGGAAAGCGCTAAACGGTAGGAGCGCGTGTGAACTGCTCCTGCGGCGGCGCGGCGGTTGCTCAGGTGATCTTGTTTTCCCTCTTCTCCTTTCTTCTCCCTCGTGGCTCTCCTTTTACCCTTTTTTCCCCTCTCTCTCTCTTGCGCGCTCCCGCTCTGGGAGCACTTTTCAAGGTTCCTCTCGGGCATTTATATACACGCTCCGAGCAGAAGGAAGAGGATGAAGAAAAAAAGTAGGAAGCTGAAAGGGAGCGCATGGGAGGAAAGTCCTGCGCGCACCCTTTCGACTCTAAAAAGAGAGGGAGAGAGAGCGTGTACAACCCACTCGAGGAGAGGAAGCGAGAGAGAGAGAGAGAGTTATGAAATATACAAACACGAGACGTCGAACGCTCGCGGGCTCTTGCCCAAATACTCACTCGGGATCTCTAGTGTGTGCTCTCGTGTTTAATGCGTTTTACGGCGTATGTGCATGCGCGCACGCGCGCGAACGCCGCGGAGGAGAGACGACGATGACGAGCCCCTTGAAATTCTTCCGCCTTGTTGCTCGTTTTTTTCCGCTCATGCCGCGGTACGGTTTCGCATGTGTGTATGTATATGTGGGCTTTGAACGGTGAAGTGCAAAATTTAAAGACGCTTTAAATCTCGCTAGGCGGGAGTGCTTTGTGCGTGCGCTCTCCGAACATCAAAGGCTCGGAATTTCCGTAAAAACAAAGCATACACACACGCTTTTTGCAGTAAAATTTTACGTATAACAAGGTTATCAATAACTTTCGTCACCGGTTAACGAGATAATATCTTGGAATATATTAAAATCAACTCTTAGCGTGTATAGTCAAAGCAAACGATTACCATTCATATTTTTCTTTCGGAAAGACAAGACTTATGAATGAAGTGTCGAAACCAGAAATATCTTCAGGATGACAAATGTGGGACACAAGCTCTCGTCGAGAGGTGTGTTTAATGACAAACACGTGCGCGCGCGTTGGCCTCCGGAAGGTTTTTTAACGAAGAGACAGCAAATGGACCTGCAGAGCTCGAGTGTGCGACCGCGCGGTCTCGGCCGAATGTAAATGAAGCGCGCGTGCGCGCGGACGCACAGGACGATGAACAGTTAACCGGATTGTTAGCTCTATCGTCATTATTTCAGAATTCGCGGCGACATTCGCTATAAAAATTCAAACATATCCGGTCGTCGCGACCACTAAGACGCGTTTACGCCAAGGTTAATTCACCCCGATGGTAACCCGATACGAAATCGCGCTTTTTATACATATACACGCAAAATTCTCGAAATCGGATACTTAAAATTAAACGACGATCGTAATCTACGTATTCATGACTCTTATAAAAAAAAGCTCTACACAACAAGAGAGTGATAATTATAAGCTCACCGTCCATCTGAAGGTAAAGTGAAGCTGCAGGGTGACAGGCTCGGTGAGGGTGAATGTGTTCTGGCCGAGGGCGTGACTAGATACGTTGCCGAAGCTGCAGGAGCCGATGGCCGTGACGTTGGACTGGTACTCCTTGAGGCAGAGCCAGAAGGCGGTTGTGCAGGGCGTCGTGCACGGCGGGTGCTGCTGCTGGTGATAATTATGCTGCTGCTGTTGCTGATTGCTGAAGCTGCTGCCACTGCTGCTGGTGCTGCTGCTCCCGCCCCCGCCGCAGCATCGCCCGTCCACCAGCGTGCCCCGGTTGTTCGTCAGCGAGAGAATCTGCACCTCGAAGAAACCGGTGCCGGTTGTCGCCTGCAAACATTCATTTGGTTAGTTTCTAAGCTCGTTATAGTGGCAAAATGGATTTAAGTGAAATATTTTGTTTTGATGCAAAAACAGGACTTGGGAATTGTTTACAATGTCGAGCTTTTTTGTTGTCGAATGATATAATTAGCCGCTCAATATATCGTTGTTATTTAATATTAAGGTAAAGATTGTAATTAATGATAGCGATTAACAATGGCAAGTAAAAAGTAAGATTCCATTCCAACACACAATGTAACAAGTTTTTTGCGCGCGAGCATAAAAGGAAGCCGTGAAACGAATGTTTCCTACTGTTTCACTTTTATTTGTCTGGTGCACAACAAAAACGCTTTAATTGCCTTGTAATGATTCTCGGTACAAAAATATCATCAGAATTAAGTTGCAATCATCTATTATGATAAAAATAGAGTATTCAGCATATTCCATTGAAAATTCAGTCATTGTTACGTCCCTAATATAGGTTGCTTGTTCAGTTTCGAGCAGGTTTTTCTCTGCTCAACTAGCAACGATTTATGCCGCACGAGAAGATAATGAAACGGTATGTAAGAGCGGTGTAGGCTCTCCTCAGCAGTCACGTATATTAATACACAATCGCACGCACAATCTCGCATAAAAAGTGTATCAATGCGTAAGTTCAAGGAATCCAGGCGTTACATAAACAACGTCTTCCATTCCCCTCTCGCTTACTCTCGCGGTGCTTGCGCCTGCGCACGCTTGTAAGCAAACTTTCTCAGAAGCGTTAGCGTGTTTAATTTGCATACAATGCGCTCTTTATGGCTTAATACGTAGCTGCGGCGTAATTAGAAAAAAAAGCCATATTCGCGATCCGCTATCGGCCCCTATCGATAGATAATATTTAAATTACGCCGCCGCCGCCGCCGCCGTCGTCTACATCCCATATATACCTCCTCTCCCCTACCCGCGACACGACGCGCAATTAAAAGCGAGCGAAAGGTGCCTGGTATAATAATACCACCTCGAGACGTGCGTCGTCGTCACTACTACCATGGGAATCGCGAATCGTAAAGTGTAATCTTTGTAAATCGTAATTAAAGCACGGCGAGAGAGGCATGGCCGATATAAAACGATACCCCGGAATGTCAACAAATACGGTGGAGGCCCCGCGGGAAAAATGATCTGTACTCTCTCGTAAACCAAATCACGGGTATAATGCACACACACACACAGGGTTATACCGGAGAATCCAGACAAAAAGCAGTTTATAGCAATCATTTATCATAAAGTGGGTATACTTAAACCACTCCGATGAAAAAAGAGGGTAGAGAAGGGGAACAGAGTCGAGTGAGTGAGAGAGAGACATACAGACAAAAAAGCTTAACCACCGATCGCAGCAGAAACGGCGGCGGAGCTGCAACGGCAATAGCAGCAGCAGCCTCTAATAAAACACTGACAAATGGCACAGTTTAGCGGGCGCGCGGAGAAAGAGAGAGAGAGAGAGAGAGAGAGAGGGAGAGAGAGAGAGAGAGAGAGAGAGAGAGAGCAGCTCTAGGCGCGAGCGAGCGAGCAGCGTGGAAACCCGGAGAACGGAAGTGGAGGCAGTCTTCTCTCGGGGCTGCCCCCGGGCCCCATTACGCGCACACGTATATATACCCACACAGACGTCGTTCTTTCTCTCTCTCTCTCTCTCTCTCGCTCTTCTGTTTTTTATCCCTCGCCTGCGCTCCTTGCTTCTTCTTCTTACGCTGCAGTGTTTGCTTGCTTGCGGGGCCTCACGGCAGACGCTCGTGAAGAAATCGGGACGAACATAACACGCGCTCGCGCGTGCAGAGAGTTCGAAGCGATTTCGCCGCGTCGGCCGGGGGACCGGATTGCTTGCGGTTATTTTTTTGCGGGCTTTTCATTGTCTGCTCAGTGTGTGCACGTGCGCGTGTGTGTGCGTGCAACGTATGGGTATGGGGGAATTACTTTAATCGGTCTGGGGGCAAACAAAGATTTTTAGAAATCAACGTTATGATAATTGAGGGCCGATACACATATGGTCACCGTGGAATGCCAGTCGTGCACGAGCGATCAAACATTTGTGTGGTTGATTGTCATACCTCAAAACAGCGAAATCTGGCGACATGGTTTCGTTGAATTATATAGAAAGTTTATTATTAATATTATTGGAGTTCGAATTAATTTTCTATTTATAATTTTTCTCACAGAAATTTGTGGCAATATTATGGTTAGTATCAGTGGGAAACTGTCTCGTAGGTTCATATTGATTTAAGATACCGAAGATTAGAATCAAGCAGGATTTTTAAAATTAATCATAATTTTCCATAATCATAATTATCGCATTCTTTCTTGCATAAAGCGGCGATTTCCACACATAAGAGCCGCGTGTTTTATGATTGCGGCTCGCCGCAAAATTCGCGCACACGACGCTCGCGCGCGCGCACACGCGTTTTGTAAGCGTTTCCTTGCATTGTTCGGTAAATAACGCGTGGTCATCGATAAGCGCGCTACATCCGCGACTTCCTACGCGTTTTCATCTTACATAAAAAAGGAAAAAAAAGCAATTATCAAAGGCCAATCTCCGCGCTCAATTTATCCTACAAAACGTTATATCCCGCCGCAGCAAACCAACAAAGACTTCTCACGCGACTATTATATATACAAAAAGGCTTCACCTATATATATATATAATACTCTCTCGTGCAAAACTGCTGCTCGACTCGATGCGAAAGACAAAAAATCGTTTACCAAACTCTCCTTCGATCGAAAGCAGATCGCATATAGGCGTGCATATATATAGACAACGACGGTTCTCCTCTCAAAAACAATAACGCTTATACACAGGCGCACTGCAGACTGCAGAAAGGTGAACGCTTCGATCTTCTCTCCCTCTCCTTCGGCTCTTGCGCAACGGCCGCGCTGCTCCTCGCGGCGCGCAAGAAAATGATTTAGCCCGACAATAAGAACATAAACAAAGCGCTCTCTTATATGTGCGGAGGAGCGGGGAGAGGGGAATCACCTCTTTTATAATGCGCGGTGCACATCGAGAGACGAAGAAGACGACGATCGCTCGCCCGTCAGCCGATGCACACAATTATCGTGGCGCGAGTGAGTGAGCGAGCGCGGAGATGTGTGGCACGGCGCGGCGAGACAGAGACGGAGCGAGGGTGTAGAAAGCGCGCCGAGAGAGGATCGTCCTCTTGGCCTTTTGCTTTCCAGCGTTGCTGCTGCTGCTGCACTCTCTCGTGGGTGAGCGCGAGCGAGTAGCTTACGTAACTACTGCAGAGCCAATCGACGGCTGTGTACTTGTGTATGTGTGTATGTATATTTGCAAATACGGTTGCATAGGTAGAGAGAAAGAGTGAGAAGAAGGTTCCGAGAGTGGGTTGTGTGTAAGTATGTGTGTGTATACGTGCGAGTGACAGTTTCGATGTATGCATTCGCTCGCGGCTATATATATATATATATATGCACGATGGTACTTTTGGCGATGGTCGCGGGAAACAGGAAAAGAGCTCGCCGCGCTGCATTGTGTGTGGGCATAAAGGTTGGTTAATGATGCGCGCGCTCGCGAACACGTGACGAATGAGTCATTATTCAATTTACATAACGCGGGTTTTATATGAAGAAGAAAAAAATAAAATACGCGCGATTTCGAAATGAAAATTGCGTGGAGAGAAAGATATTAACAGATCTTAATCTTTATAGCGAGGTGATTGCCGTAAAAAGAAGCGCGGACGAGGCGAAATGTCATCGGCGGGGCATAAATTTAACTCGGCAAGTGCTCGGTAAATATTAATTTTGCAAGGGGGGGAAAAAAAGAAGGTCAATATTAAATCATCCCATCGACGATGATATTTCCATCGCAGAGTCGGCATCGCGCGAGCGACGGAGAACAAAAAATGCTCTTCATTAGCGCCGAGAGCCTCCGTATTATGAATTACCGGCGTGTTACCATTCGCAAATTAAGCAAAAACCGCCCACGAGATATTACACGCGCGCACAAATACGACCATTTCCCCTCGCAAAATAATTCATCGGCATAAATATAGACTTTCCTTACCACTGCAGCGGTGGCTTCGTCTTCGCGGAAGCAGGCACGACGACTCCGCGCCGGCGTGTCGCGTCGCCGTCTCGACGCCACACTCGTGCTATGTTTACGTTGAATTTCACGAGAGTATGTATACAGCATACAGAGGAGCAGCGCGAGCTAATTAAACGTTATAATTAAGGAGCGGAGGGGAGAAGAAGAAAAGCGCGCAAACGGACTGGAAATACCGTGACGGCGGCGTCGGGGCCTTACATTGTAAATCATCGTTGCGAGCGCACGAGCTCGCGTCGATGGAGTGCAGCAGGCGCAGCTAAAGAAAAGTCGCGGATGAGCTGAGAGGCTCCGCGCGCGCGGCCGTCACGTGGGAAGAAGTTTAATGGCGCGCAGTGAGTGAGAGAGAGAGAGAGAGGAGAGGAGAGTTTCTGGTTTCTGGTTACGTGATTTTTTGGCGCTAATAAGAACTTGTACGACTGCACTGCACTGCAGCGGCAGACGCGAGAGAGGAGCGAAAGGAAAGTTTAATGATAATCCTTTTGCCGCGGTCGCTCGGGTGTGTAAGTCTGTATGTGTGCGTGTGTGTTTGTGGGAGCGATGTTCGAGAGTATTATGTATATGCGTCAGGTTTTTGCGCACGCATATACGTTTGTTTTATAATTGAATTTGCAAAAGTGGCGAGTATTTAGGAGCGAAGTTTTTGAGCTCAGTTGGTGGGAAAGATTCTCGGCGTTGCTGGAAATGCGATTATATTTCTTCCAAAATAACGCTTTTAATATATCGCGTTGTTATTTTTAAGGAGCGTATAAGGAAAACGTTCGGATCGCGTATAACTCATCCAAGCTTATGAAAAATGACTCTGCAGGCGCTGCACGCAACTTTCTCCGTAAAAATGTAACTTGACTAATTAGACTATTAATTTATAATGAGCCGGGGCAATTACTAAACAAACATTTTTTTTCATTCAATTCGTTTAATTCATAATTAGCGGGAAGCCTCAATAAAGCCGCGTAGCTTACGTAAGCGCAAGAAAGTTAATAAACTCCATCTGCCTTTCTCTATATATAAATAATAAAAAAACCCGCGCGCCACATATACACAGCTTCAAACCGAAACTTCGCAAAAATGAAGAAAAACACATATCTTCCGTCGCTCAAACTTCATTATATATACCGAGTGTATAACTTTGTCGGGCGCCCCCAAACTGTCGTCCGCCGATTAAGAAATTGAGAGCGGCTGGCAGGCGCAGAAGAAGAAGTGACGCATCGCCGTTTGCACTCGCAAGAAACACATCCTCGTCGAACGCGCCACTGTCGTGCGCGCGCACATAAATTTACAAATTGGGCAGGTGCGCGGTGACAAATGGCGCTGACCGTCCCCGTCAATTGAATTTCAAGTACTCACCCTGTCGATCGTTCCGTCTCGTCTCTCTCCCAAAAAAGCGCACGCGATCCATTGTTCGCGCGGATTGCCAAAAAATCGCCGAAGCTGCTCACGTGCGGGTACTGCGGCAGGATCGCGCGGGAGGCAGCGAAGATATTTCGCCCCGCCGGGAATTCCGTTCGATAGTTGCCGATTAATATGCGCAAGAGTGTGGATATATTCGGACGCGAGCGCTATATAGCGGTAATCTACGCGCGCGGAGAGAGCTTATCTCGCGCTATATCTCAATTTGAGGCGTTTCGTAGGATCGCCGGCGAAGATTTATTTTTAAGGCGTATATAGCGGATTCTGCCGAGCTATTATATACGTGTGGGATGCTGCGTGGATATACATATACTGTTTTTTTTTCCCTCGCCGGTGTATATAGCCGAGGCGATTAGTCGTGTCAGTGGTTCTATGAAATCGGCTTCTTTACGAGGTACCGAAAGTCTCTAACAAGTGTCAAGTATGCATATATAAATATCATTTCTGCTGCTCTGCAAAAGTTGCGCAATGTGTCGTGCCCGGCGAGGATGATGGCCTTTCGAAAGCCGCGTCTGTTTTCGCATTCGCGCGATTGTCTCTAATTTATTTGAACGAGGGAAGAGGAGCCGAAAGCCGCACGTATATACTTACAAGTTTCAAAATCAAGTCGGGACATGTCCACCCGTGTGATTCACCGCGAAACAGCGCGACAATGAGTAACAGTGGAAGGTCTTTGCGTCGAAAGGAGTGTAGTAGTATAGAGGAAGATGGACGAGACGTCGCGAAAAAACCACGCGCGCGTATACCGAGGAATTTGCGAAAAAGGCAAAGAGCCGGGAGGAGAGCGAGAGAGCGAATGCGGGAGAGAGAGAATCGGTACATAGCGAGAATGCCCAATTAAAACGTGCGGCGACGAGAGAGAGAGAGGGAGACGTTGTTAAGCCGAATGCGATTAGCATATTGAGAAACCTCCGCGGGAATTTCGGCGATTCCTGGGAATGGTATTTGAAGGCGGTTTTCTTAAGCGCGTCTGTTTGAGAAGCACTTCTTCTCTCATTACTTTTGTCGAATTTATTCTTCGCTGGACGATCAATTTTCGGAGCGTATTAAAAAAAAAAAAAGGAAGAACTCCGTGCCGAGGGAGCTGATTCACTTGCGGGACCTGCTTCTTACTTCTCCTTCGTCTTCTTCGCTGCGTGATGGAACGATTTTTAATGGCGAGGCCCAGCTAGCTGTATCTTTCTCTTTCTCTCAATTTAAATTGTAAATAAAAGGCCCGGAAACGCCAGTCATGTCGCGGTCTTGACAATCGGCTGGGAGTTTAAGGTAATTAGTCAAATTGTGAAGTAACCGAATGCACGATTTTGACGTATAAGAGCTATAGGCTGAGAAAAGTATCGATACACGGTTAATACTCATGATGAGAAACTTATGCGAATTTGCATTTTATTCCGTTCACTTATAGCAAGCGAAATTCTATAACTGGTATAGAATTATCTCTGCTACACGCGCCATGATTTATTATAAATAAATTATTTATATAACTTTCTACGTTAAAAGCACGTGGAAAAGCAAATTATATAACGCGAATTAAAATTATAATGATAATATAGAAATCGTCTTCTCTTTCACTCGCCAGCTCGAAGAGCGCTCGGAAAGCCTGAAAGTATAACCGCAGGAAAATCGCGCTCCGGAGCAGCAGCAGCAGCAGCAGCAGCAACGCAAAATCACGTAAGCACACTCAGGTTCGTCTCTCTCCTTCTCCCATCCCCTCTAGAAAAAAAAAACTCCCTAATTCCCCATTCGCGCGCTTATTATCATTGCAATAATTTTGCGAAAGTGGCAATACTTCGACTTCTTCGAACCGCTCGCCGCCCCTTCACTTAACCATCACTCTGCAGAAAATTGAAAATCTCTCTCGGCGCAGAGTCGTTCGGTAGCTTAAAGGACGCGCGAACGACGCGAGAGCAAAGGGAGAAACTCTCAAGGAGGCTGCGAAGGTGGAAAAGAAAGGCGAAAAACGGCGAGTAGAGTGGGCATAAACAAGGCTGACGAGGACGACGGCGACGGCGACGTCCCCCCTTCGGTTTCTCACGAGCTCGCAACATCCTACTTTCGATCTTTTACGAGTCGCTTCTCGCGCAGCCACACTCGATTGATTTCTGGACACCTCTGAGCTCGCTGGTATACTAGAAGCGCAGCTCTCTCAACTCAGAGAGAGAGAGAAGTTTATGCGTACTGCGCGCGATTTTAACCCTCTTTTCGCTCGACTACGCGCGCTGCCGCCGCCGCCGCCGCTCACCGCGAGGAGAGGAGAGAGAAAGAGACTGCTGCGCGCGCGAGAGAGTCTCGGGGCCACGCGCACAGACACACTCAATTACGTACGTGTGCTATGCTATGGGTATATACGTATATATACACACGCGAGAGAGCGTCCAAGACAGAGAGAGAGAAGACTATACACACGCGCGAGCGCCTCATGCCTTTCCTTTCCGCATAGCCAAGGTGCAGCGAGCCATACAGCCGTGCGCGCGGGGAGCTCTCCTCGCTTGCGCGAGCGCGCGTTTTATATTATACGGAGAACTCGTCGAATTAATGCGAGCGATCCGTTTCCGCGAAATAGGGCTCCAGCACTGCGCGGGGGGTTTTGCGTACAGTAGTCGTCTCTCCTCGCTCCCCGCGATTGTTAACAATGTGCGAGTGCTTTTTGTCTCGAGTGCGTGTATATATATATATATACACGCGAGGGTGAGAAATGGATGTGTGTACGTATGCGCAACGAGAGTCGTTGATCGGGGGAACTGGAGCTGAAAATCGTCGGTGCCGGTGCGTATAAGCCCGTTCGTGCTTTTTTCATTAGCGGTATTAATTACTTTCGTATATATGTATACGCGTGTGTAATTTCAGTTTCTATATTTGAATACCCATTGGTTTGGAGAGTTCGTTTTGAGGATAAAATCGTGTGAAAACGGGGAAAGGGATCGCGTTTCACGCACGCCTGTGTACATGTATACGCAAAACGCGAAATATCATCTTTGTTTGAACAGAGAGCCACACGGCAGCCGTGGCGTTGTTGCGATATCGTATGACTTGTCAATTATTTAGACAGCAATATCGCCGTTAAAGCCTTACTGCGAATCCATTACCTGCAATGGAGCGCAGGCCGCGCGCTACCGCTCTTTGTGCGCGCGGAGGCACACAGCACAGAAAATTGCAAAACGGAATTTCTCATAAAACTTATTACCAGCTTGCGCAAATGAGTCCTAAAGATAGAAAATTAATCCGCGAAACACGTGGATTATTCTTTTCCTCTCTACCCCGTGTATATGCATAAAAGCAGAACCGAAGAGAGCCGAGGTTAATTAATGACGAGCGTATACCGGCGGTCGGTTCTTCCCGGCTCCGTAAACCACCGCGCAGCTTCCCTAATTCGGTAAATGTCTAATACGACTAGTCCGCGAAATTATACGTGACCCCCGCTGGCGGAGACGCAAACACACCGCAAAGAAAGAGCGACACTTAGCGCGCGGTTAAACGGCAGTTTTACATCTCTAAGCAGCGCAAAAAGAGCTGCTGCTGCTGCTGTGTGAGCGTAAAAAGCGCCAATGAAGAAACTCGAGCAATTAATACTATACTCGTATGGACGAGCGCGTGCGCGGGAAAACTCGTTCCACGTGCGAAAGCCTTGCACGTTTGTGTCCTCGTTCACGGTCCCCCTTATATAGACTACCACTACTACGACTCAGCTGCATTACCAAACATTTCGCGACGACGTCTGCACGTAGATATATATATATAGCTCTACACACGCAGGCAGAATGCATTTCCACGCCTGGGAGCTGACGCGCGCATTCGGATTGGAAAGGCGCGCAGGATTATAGACGCGCGCGTAATTGCCGGCGTGCAGGCAATGCATCTCGCGGTAAACAGTCGGTAATAGACTCATTTGGGGCGCGTGTAGACGCGAAAAAACGAAAGAGACGCGGCCGGAGGATTACATTGACAGAGAGTGCGCGGGAGCTCGCATGTCATAAAGGCTGATTAAGAACCGCCTATTACGGGGAACGCGCAGAAAGCACACGAGATTGTACGTATGTGTATACGCGAAATTTCGAGTTGAGTCGAAAGAATTTTAGGAGGTCTATGGGAATGATTCGTCGTTTCCTAGCGTCTGTGTGTCGTCATTATAGGGGGAAATTAAACATAATGCTTAGGATTGCGCTGCGCGCACGTCCGTAATTTTTCAATTATTTCCTATGATTTGGTGAATCCAATTCGCCCCCCCCCCCCCCCCGGCGGCCAGTGGTAATTACTCGAATTCGCTGTCTGCATTAGAGTCATTAAACAGCGATTTCAATTAGTTTGTGTGTAAACTTCCCTGACTTTGTAAACATTTATTGTGTAACGTACTGGTTTATTAGCGTTTTTAGAAGTGGATTTGCATATTCCAAAATTATAATGGCCGCGTTTCAAAATCAAATTTTACTGATTTTTCAGAATAGAGCAAAAGAAAGTCGCTAGCGGACTGCGAAAAACATCATTAGACGATTTCGTACTCGACGTTTGAACGTTGTGAAATCACCATTATAGTAATGATTGTAATCGCCATATTTCTCAATTACGTCCATTTAGCGAATTAGCATGAGGAACCTTACCGGCGGTACGTTGTACGATACCTACCCGTCGTAAACGAACAACGATTTGGCGTAAATCATTTGTAGTTCCCATAAGACGTACTGAGCTTAGAAATTATCATTCGTAATTCGCTAAATACTTCCCATCCGCGCGACTAAACGCTCCACGAGAAAAAAACAACACCTGAACGATCTCGTTAACGATCTCGAATACCTCTTAATAAGAGTAAAAGCGCGCTCGCTCGCGCGGCCGATAAACCGCGACTTTATGCGCGCACACTTATGTGCTCTCACACGAGAGAAAACGAGACTTCTCTTCCCAGAAGGAGACGCGCGCGAAACAATGAGCTCGCCGAGGGAAAAAAGGCGCGACGAGGGTTCTCAGCGCGCCTTAAAATTATCGAAAATTATCACAATCAAGAAGGGGGAGCGCGAGAGAGCGCAGACTAGTTGGCCTGGCGCGCGCGATATATCGACGGGCCACGCAAGGGATTTTTAAAAAGAGGCTACGATGCACGTTGTACAAGAGAGAGAAGGAGGTAGGTATACATATACGGCGAGGAGAGAGAGAGGATGTCGAGATTGATGTGAACCTGCGCGAACGGGGGAAGGCAGAGCGAAAAATTGACGCGCACGGGAGCATAACGAGCCGCATGATAATGCGTGCAGTACGACCACGACGACGAAGACGACAGACAAGTGAAATTAGAGTAAACGCGAGCAAATATACGCGTGTAACTGTGAGAGACAGGGAGAACGGGCAAAGTGAGCGAGCGAGTGGGGGGAATGTTTGAGGATGTAGAGAATTTTAGCGAATAACCTCTTCTTTTGTCGACGGTAAATGTAATTCATTTCTCGGAAATTCTTTTCGCGAAACTAATACCAGTGATCTTTTTTTTTTCTATATCGCGTATACAGACTTCGCCAGAAATATGAAAGATTTTAAGAGGAACTTGTAGCAAGTAGTGGTGGTAGTAGTAGTGTACATAAAAACTCACTGTACGCTATATACTTCGTTTCGGTTTTTGGCTACATAATACACCGCTTTGGTCCCGAAAAACAGAGAGCCGATCTTTCTCGTACAACGGCCAGCCTCAAAATCACGGCGGCGGTACAAAAAATCGCAAAAAAGTGCATCGCTCCCTTCCTTCCAGAACTGCCCACAAGAGAGAGCGAGAGAGAGAAAAATCACGTGCACGCTTAGAAACGCTTACTTCTCGGCGTTTAGAGAGAGAGAGCCCCTCGTGTTGTTGTTGTTGCCGGTGCGCGCGTTGCAGGTTTAGCTTTTGAAAATCATTTCTCTCCCGTTCGCTCGTGCAGTGGGCTATCTCACTGTCGGCCATGGCTCTGCTCGCGAGCTCTATCGCTCCGTCTCTCTCGGAGTCACAGGTAGTAATTACCGGTGGCCGCTACCTGCCCGAGTGAAATAGGCCTCCGCCGAACATCATTTAATTTTGTGCCCGAGCTTCGTGTGTGCGAGCGAGCGCGCGCGCTGCATATACGTACCTATATCCGTCCCTCTCTCTCTCTCTCTCTCTCTCGCGTGGTATTAATCCGCGCGTGTGCGTTTACGGCCCGAGGCCATATATCTCGCTCTCTCTCCTTCTTACTGGCGGCGGTGATCTGCGGCCGGCCTCGGGGGAGAACCTATACTTAATATTATTTGCTACTCGTTCGAGGCGAGTTTTCGCATCGCCGAGAGTCGAAGAGTACAAGAGGAAAGGGAGAGAGACGGAGAAAGAGAGGAGGTATATAGCAAGAGCGAGAGGAGAGGAACGACGAGAAAGAGGAAGCGCGCGGGCGCGTGTACCGTATAGGTGATGCGCGCTTCTCGCAGAGTCTGTATATACACACACACACACACACACACACACACACACACACACACACACACACACACACACACACACACACACACACACACATATATATATATATATATATATTGGAGCGAGAGGAGAAAGAGAGATACTAGTCTGGAGAAAGGAAGAGAGCGAGCGTGGATCGGCCACAAATTACTGAAATAATTAAAAAGGCAGCGGTGAGAGTGAGCTCGCGCGAGCGCGTGGGAAGGTCCGCGGGAGACGCGCTCCCGAGATAAGACTCTGCTCCTGCTGCTGCAGCAGAAGCCGGTCGTCGCTCGGATCGGGCCCCGATCGCGGCTCGTTGATTGTTTCTGACTTTTTCGATGGAACTCTCTGTGTATGTGTATGTGTAAATGCCGGTGGGGCCGGTTTTTGTCCCGTGCGCCGCTCGCTCGGGGATATTTAGGATTCGATCGGAGCCAAGTGAATACGGAAACGACGACGGCGACGATGAGTCAGGTTCATTGTAATCCGAGGTGTGAAGTTCTCGTCTCGCTGTGAATAATGAATCGGGCATATAATTGTCTCTAACACGAGAGAGGAGAGTTTCGGATAGACGATGATTTCGAGAGATTTACGGCCGCTCGGTGTCAGCGTTATATCCTCATCGGCTTAATTATTCATTGTTGAACAAATGAAGAATCCGATCGGCCGTAGATGCGCGAAAATTTATTAACGCGATAAAAGCGTAATAAAGTATATATAAGTCAAAACGTTATACACAAGCACACGCAGACACACGCACGCATAGAGATATATATGTATAATATGCAAATGAAAGACGCGCGAACGCAACACTCGGTGCTCATGAAATATTCAAATTCCGGCAAACATCTTGTTTCAGTTTTTAATTCCACAAACACATATTATAGACATACGCAGACACACAGAGGGATATAATTAAAAGATATTTTTAAATCGTCGCCATTCTTTCGTCGAGTCCGCGATCTACCGTTTTATATTAATAAGGATCCATTTCTCAGAAGCAAAAAAACACTGGGACGGATTTTTTCGGAGCGCGCGCGCGCGAGCGAGAGGGAGAGGAAAAAAGAATAACACGTCCCGGAGACGGACAGGTTAAAGAGGTAGAAAAAAGTAGCAGCAGCAGCAGGAGGATAGATCATATCTCCCTTTTCCGAGCCGCGTCAATTTCGCATGGCAAGCGAGCGAGCTCGGCGTGATTACGCCCTTGACCTTCGCGTGAAACCGTGCGCGAACGAACGAGCGATCATCGTATAGAATCGAAGACAATCGACCTGCTCCATAAGAAATTCAAATTTATGCGGCAGTTAGCGCTAGCCGCGCGTATCGCGGAGGAGAGAACTCGAGCGAAATCTGTATAAAACGCGAGAAGAAATGCCTCATTCCGAGGCGGAAAGAAACCGCGGCAAGAAGCTGCAGAGATCGAGACCAAGGCGAATTATGATGGCCGAACGAGCATGAGACAAGGGGGCGCGAGAGAGAGAGAGAGAGAGAGAGAGAGCAGCGCAGGTTCCGGTTTTCTGGAACGCACGCGCACATATACCCCGAGGAACCTGTTTACCCCCTCGCTCGTTCGCGCGCGCGCCTCGCGTTTCCCAGCCTGTTCGTCTTGCTCCTTTTGTACACACTCTTTCTCGTCTCTCTCTCTCTCGTAATCTCGCGCACGCCACCCAAATTCACGCGCGCGAGAATCGAGACGTCGGAGCTAAACCGATTTTTCGTGTATCGCAATAATTCGGGCAGCCCCGCAGGAGATTATCGCGACGTGGGCGAGCTGTTGCTGCTGGCATATTTCACCGCGGAGAAATAAAATTGAAAGCCACCTCGCGCCGCTGCTGCTCTTTTTCGGTATATATATGATTGATCGGTTTAAAGTCGCGCGGTCGAATAATTAAAAAGTGTGTCGCGGCGGATTGTGTGCACAGTCCTCGAGAAAAAATGTGTCGCTCACAAAGAAGTGGAGATATCAGATCTAGGCTGTGCGGAGAGAAGAGAAAAAAAGAGAACAAGAGCGAGAATTAGCGATTTCTCGAGATTCTCTGCCAAGGACAGATCGGTGCATATCCTTGTTCGTTAAACTCAGACGTTCGTTAGTCCCCAGCACGACGCGACGACGGGGCTACCGGATTCCAGCATTGAGGTGCGCGCTACGACAGTACGTCCAATTAAGGGGGCGAAAAATGGTGATCCCCGCTTGACAAAAGACGCAATTAGACGGACGAGGGGTATAATTATGGGAAGCGGGGGGTGGGCAGTAGGTGTGACAACCGAAAATTTCGGTCTGCTCACGCGCGGGGATGTCGTACATTTCGACAGAATGAAGGATGGCTTCATTACGCGGGAAAACCCTGACGGTGGGGCCGGGATACAGACGGAGAAAGGAAAAAGAATCGTCTCGAGGTCCTTTGTCTGGGACGAGCGGCTATACGTGTCTCTCACGAGGGTGTTTCTCTGTCTCTCTCGTTCGCTCGAATCGGTTATATGCGGTTGATCGATTAATGGACCTGTCGCTCGTCTCGCCGAGTCCCGACGTCTCTATCTTATACAAGAAGGAGGAGAGTCGACTGCGTGACGGGTAGCTGAGGGGCTCGATTTGTTCTCGGCTTGTCTATTAATATTGTCCTCGTTTATAATCCTCTTCAAAAGTGTCAATTAGCGAGCGCCGATTTAATGCCCGCTTTACACGGAAAACAATTAAAAGAATATTTTTAAATCGCGCAGCTAACAATTTACAAAGCTATACTTAAAAAATTCCGAGCTTCCCCGCCGACAATGTAAATCTTCCGGGCCATATATTCCCGACGAAGACACTTATGACACAGATATCCAATCCCCGAAACCCCGCTATATGTATCGCGGGCTCCTTCGCCCGCGTCTTCTCTCTTTCACCGAAAGAGTATCCTACCTGCATCCGCGTAAGCGATATAGGGCAAGGTGGCAAGGCACGTATATCCATGGCGCGCGTGCGTCTTTTGTGGTCGCCGAAACAACGGGTATCGTTCTATCGATTTCACCAAACTCCGGTCGAGCGTGTACCTCGCATTCGAAATTCGATAGCACATCAAAAGCAAGCGCGCTCTGTATTCCATCCTTTCTTTTTTTTCGCCTCTTTCGGCATGTGTGTGTATATATATGTATTACGTATATCTCGGCTTCTGTCGATTGACCAGGCGGCGCCCGTTGCTACTGGTTCTATACCGATTTGCCGATCGTCGCTCCACTTTAATCCCTTTTCGAAACTGAAACTGTGCCTCGCGCGCGTATGGGAACATTCGCTATACTTGAATCTTCGCTGATAGACAGGCGATAAATTATCGCATTAACGGGGGCATCAGCTAAAAATTCGTTCTAGATGCAAAATTCGGCTGCGCGAAAAAAATGTGTAAATTTGATAATTGCCATAATACCGAACGCATAAATGGCCTTTTACACGCGCGCTTGTATGATAATGAAGGCGCGTCTCTTGGGAGCAAAATTATATTGGTTAATTTGGATAATCAGAGACGCTTAGCGCGACCGGGCCTCATTAATTTATCGTCCCACGATAATCGCGCCAAGGGACAAACCTTATAACCAGGGGCGGAATCAGCATTTTTACCATAGTGTTTAAAAATTTTAAAATTCGAATGCTCAATGAGCCCATCAGCGAAAAACACACGGCTCGAAACGCGCATCCGCCTCTAAACACGATCATTATACGGGACGAATGAATTTCAATATGCCTAAATCCGTATCATTATTGAATTAGCCTGGCTAACAATTTTCTAAAACTCCCGCGCGCGCGCATACACCCGACGATTATAATCGCCTAATCTTTCCCATCTCTGCTCGCACGCGATTTAATCGTGGTTAAGCGGCTTAATTACATAATTCACTGCGCGTGAAACTCGCGCTCGCACTTGCTCTTTCTCTCTCTTTCCCATCTTCAACCACACATACGCACATATACATACACGTACATATCCATATATACATCACATACTCGAAGTCGAAAATTCGAAAGCGAAAAAATCGCGTCTCTCACCCGAGACTTTCACCTTTCTCTCTTTTGCGCACCTACAACCCACGCCCCAGAAAGGAAATTCCATTAAGACGCGCTCGGGGGCTGATTGCGCTCGCACGCGCCCGAAGTGAGCAGCAACGCAGCGGCGGCAGCATCGCTCCAGGGTGCATTATACCTCCTCGCCTCGCACACACGCACGCACACAACAATCACGGCCGCATGCATAAACATGAGCTTCTAAACGGGCCCTCCAGGCTCCCGACGACGACGACGGGGCGAAAAAAAAAAGGGTCGCGCGTCCCTCGCGGAAGAAAAGTGTGCTGTGTATACATATATGCATGTATATACGGAGGGAGAGTGACTCCGCCGATATCGCTGTTATTATCATTATCGCATTTATTATACAAGCGGCGCGACGACACCAAGAGGCCGCGCGCTCGTGTATAGATTACGAGGGTGATTATCCGACGATTACACGTTGTGTAAGTACGCGTGACAGTGCAGAGCGAGCGAGCGCGAGTCCATTACGCTTAACGGGTGCGCGTCATTCATAATATACACGTTACGGAGAGCCCGGCTGCTGCTACTGCTGCGCAAGAGAGTCGCCCAGGCGTGAACCGTTCGCCGTTGGAGAGGTACTAGCTAGTGTACGGCTGTCTGTCCTTGTCTTTCGATCCTTATATTCCGCTATCGCTGCGTGAGTATATATATACCTATACGCCAGTGCGAAGACCTGTCGTCGTCGTGATGGTATATAGCGTGGCTTTAGATCTATAAGTCGTGATTTCGTCGGCTGATGATTTAGAGCGGCGAGGTTGCGAGAACGGAATGAAGTGGTGGTTGTTACGTTAATAAATCGGATTTTTCGGAAGCTCAGAATTAGGATTGCGGTAAATTTTGTGTTCATATATTTAGGTGAGAGAATTGAACTCGAAGTGGATTCGGATGCCAGGGTGTTCAGACAAACGACTTCCTCTCGGGTTTAATTAAATTATATAGGTTCGTTTTATTTCGAGAAACGTACAATTATACATTGTCTCGACGGAGCGAGAGCGTGGTTGAAAATGTTCCTAAAGCATACTTTCGTTGGAGAGAAAAAAAAAAGAAACAGTTGAGCGTAACGAGCGGCCTTAATAGGACGAAAACAACTTTTGTTTTATAAAGGCAAGTATATGCGAGGCCGATTCCTGTATTTGGGCGGGCGTGGAAGTTAAACTCTGTAATTTTCTTTTATTCATGAATCGTAATCGTCAGATCTATGAAATGAAAAGACGTGTGTGTGTGTGTGTGTGTATGTGTGTGTGTGTGTGTGTGTGTATGTGTGTGTGTGTATCGTAAAGTGTATCTAGTGCGTTGGCTCGTACACACGCGCGCGGTATATAAACTATAATTAGTTGTGTAAGATGAAAGTGTGATATTTCATTCTCATAATGTAACTGCCAGACCGGCGGAATTTGTAAGCGATAAAAAAGGAATCTGTTACAACGCTCATACTTAATTTTTGTAATTAGCTAATGAAATCACGTTAGAATCTCATTATCACTCCTCACGACTCACAATACATATCCGCGTGAAAAAACCCTATACACCCCGCAATAGAAAGTACACAGACTGCTGCGATAAAATGTACTCCCCGTAAATTATAAAACGAAACATTGATTAAGTAAACGTTATCCGCTTAACGCATTCAAATTTACGCAAATTATCACGGCGGCCCTCAATTTCGATCGCATAATAATGAAACGTCCGAGCAGCGACCCTCTCCCCGAGCGAGTCATCGTCCTCTCTATAGGCAAATTTGTCACCGTCTCACGTACACATATAGACGCGCAAAATAATCTGCATCTCATAAACGAGGCGCGTATTACGCACACGCTCAAGCGAGCTAACCTCTCATTAACGCTTACGGTATAATAGACGCGGAAAATGCCCTTAAAGGACACGTATACACATATAGGCGCGCGTTCCATGCCCCGCGGGCTCATGAATATAAATCTCCGCGATCTTCGCTGTCACTCTCCTTATCTATCTTATGCCCTGTCCCTGCAATCGAGCGCTGGCGCGCGCTCGCGCGCGCGATGACTACGTACATATAGCGAGCGCTGATGAGAACGCGCGCAGGTTTATGTGGGACAGAGAAAGAGAGACTATGCGAGAAACGATCATGACGATAAAAAAACAGCAGCAGCAGCAGCAACGAAGAGGCCAGCGGCCGAGGGCTTCCCTACGAGATTGATACTGAAATTATTCAATGAGCGCGCTCGCGCGTAAAAAGTGCAAATTGTCGCGCGCGCGCGGCCGTGATTGATCGCTCGCGGTGTCTTCGCACGCGCGTGCGTATGTCTATGTATAAATGTGCATGCGTAAGAGAGTCACCTCGCGTGCGCGCGCACGTGAAATTTTTCCTTTATGATTAATGGCTCGTTTTTCCAAGCCCAAGCGTTTTTTGCCCGGCGCGCGCATGCACGGTGTGCGCTTCGAATGCATGAGAGTGTCGCTCGACCGAGCTGCAGCGTAAACAAGAATTAGCAATTTACTAGGGGGATATGTATGTATATGTATAGGTATGTGAGCGAGGCCTGGGAGAGAGAGAGCAGGTGCCTGCGTGCGTGTGCTGAGTTGCGCAATGACATTTTTGTGGATTTTAATAACGCTACTGAGCGCGTAATAACGCTGGACAGTGTAGAGTTGAAGCATTGTGCGAGGGTGCTTTGGATTGTAAGATATAGCTTGTAGATCAAAGTTGTGAGGTATTTGTAGGTATATTGAATTTAGATTGGGGGTTGACTTGGTGAAGACGTTTTTGTTCCCCTAGATATAGGCGGTTATCGTTTTTTACAATAAACGTTAAAAATTTGAGTAATGGGACGAATAATTTGCTGTATAAGAAAGGCTGTAAGAGAGTTAATAAAAGTATAAATGTAGCTTAAGGTTATCCCGTAAAAAAATAGTTTTTGTTTATAATATAGTTTGATGTGCAGGTGTCCGCAGGTGGATGTCTTTACGTATGGCAATCAATATAATTTCAAAGTAAATTTTCACTTCGAAAATTATTCCTTTGTCCGGCCAGTACTTTATGCATTTACCCGTACGTATAGCCCATAAAAGTGTCATTTAGCCGTGAAAGAAAATTCTGAGGCCCGAAGAAAAGATTGCTTTGTGCGCTATTCATTATTCCGAAAGCATTTTACTATCACTTTAAACGTTTCAGCGAGAAATTTCACTTCATCGTGCTTTCAAAGATTGTTACAAAATACGAAACACGACTTAATTGCCACAACAATGGCGAAAATAAAAAAAAATGAGAAAAATCAAAAGTATAATACGTTAGCCATAAACAGGCATTTTTAATTAATTACAAGCCCACTTCGGACTTTCTCGCCTGCGAAAAAACAAATTGCAGCTATTAAACTACAAATAAAATTACAACGCAATCAAACTACAAATTTTCTCCTATCTGATAACACAAAGGCCTTGTGCGCGAATATGTCTGTATTTCGCAATTCGACATCATAACGCACCACTCGACAATAATGATTTCCGTCGAATTATTCCGCGTATCACCACCCCTTTCCAGCGCGCGTGTACACGCCTCTATAAAAATTACCTCCACAAATGATACACCGCACCACTCCCAGAGCTCACTTGTGCACGCACGCAACAACGTATAATAAAATTAAGCATCGAGGCTAAAAAGGTCATTGCGAAAGATGTGCGCGCCTCGGTCTTTCGGGGGATTCGCGAAATATTCCACTCCCGATGCATTGTGTATACGTATAAGAAAAGTGAAGGTGCGCGTACATACTGCGGCCGCACCGTTCGACATAAGAACTGACACACTTCTCTTCGCTTCTCTTCCGAGTGCGTGTGGCGCACATACACGTCAAGAAAACAGATCGAGCGCGACTGGCAAATAAGTTGCTATACGGAGTTTCACTCGCGAGCATCTACATTATACACGCACCTGTCCTGTGTCCTCGTGAGCGCGCGATATTTTATTATGCGACGTTTCGAGAATGTTAAGTGCTGTGGGAACTAATTGAAAAAGAGCAAGGATGCGGCTGAAAAAATTGTCTCAATTTATTTCTTGCAGCGCGTGCGCCGAGGCTCAATTTGACTTAACAACTGCAAGACAGAGAGAGATGAAGAGAGGTGAATCGATTTGAAAAATGCAGTCGTCGCGAGAAGGACGATGATTCATGCCACGGCTTTTTCCGAGTGTGTATAAAGCGCACGCGCGCTCAATCAAAAACTAACTGTATATCCCGGCTGTTTTAAAGCATCTGACCCGTTTTTGGCCATTCGCGAAATCCAATTAATTTTATCACTTTTTATCGGGAAAAAGAAGGTTCCCGCCAGACGCACGTGCGGCTGATATGAAATTCGGCAAAATGTAATTCGGGGTTATTATTGCTCGCAATTACGAGGAAGAAATATGAAATTAGTTGAAAATAATTACATTATAAACGCGCGATTGGCAATTATAAACTTTTTTGCGCGAAACAATTAAACCGCGTTTAACAGAAAAATAACTCAATAACGCTCAGTTCGAGTAATCTTTCATATCCCTATACTTAAAAAAAAAACAGCGCAGCATACCCTCACCCAATTCAAAATATCATTTACAAATACTACTTTTTACCAGAATAAAATACCTTTACCTCTAACACCGCTTTACCACTAAGCATCCAACCTGCGAGTACGAAAAAAGCCTCAGCGTCTGAAAAGGCCGCCGCGCGCTCGCCCCCCACGTTATAACGCCACACGCACGCACACCTGCAGCGCACCTAGACAAACTACTGCTGCCGGCGCGCTCCTCCCCGACGACTTTTTTAGGACTAGTCGCCTTCCGTGAGATCTCGAGGCGCGTTCTGGGAAAGGCGCCGCCGCCGTCGCGCTCATGGACTGCGCTAAAGAAGCAGCAGCTTGGCACGCACCTGTACACTGCCGTGCGCGCTAAAAAAAAGAAGCAAGCCTCGCGCGTTTATCCGTCTAGTATCAAGGGAAGGGAGAGAGAGAGGAGATCGTGTAGCGCAAGAAAGGCCCTCCGGGGCAGTGTGCGCCAATTTTTATGGCTCGCGTGACCGCCTAAACGCTCCGGTCCGCCCAGTTAACCTGCTGCCGACGCTGTTCTCTCCCGTCATCTCTCTCTCTCTCTTTTCTCCTGCATGCGCGGAGCTGCTGTACCGGAACACGACACGCAATCTCTTTATCCGCGCATGCACAGGTGAGCGAGCCCGCGAGTGCGTGCGTATACAAAGAGATGCGGAGTAGGCGGGTGTACAAAGGAGCGAGAGGTTTAGCAGAAGTACGTAAGTATGTGAGCGAGAGAGAAGAAGAAAGGGGATGAAAGTGTCGGCGGTGTATGAGAAAAGGTGTTGCGAGCGGCACCTCGCGCGGCACAGCAGAAGCGGAAGGATATATGCGGTGTGTAGGATGTAGAGGGTGCAACTTTCTCCTAGGTGTTTCGGGAAGGAAGCGCACGTTTTTGGGATACAAAAAGGCCGGAGGAGGCCTCAGTTCAGCAAAGTTTCTTGAGCTTATGTAAGTGGGCCTACACAGATGGCGCAGGTTCTTTTATATTAAAATGGTGCCGTTAAAAGAGCGAATGGTTGTTGAATATACACCGGCGATTTCTCGTTATTATGATTATGTGCTTGAATTCGGGGGTCGGCGCGCGAGAAAATTTATAGGGGCATGGGACACAAAACGAAATGAGTGTGCATATTATACGTATGTATAACGTGTAGGAAATTAAATTATAAGCATTATAAAGGATTAAAAACGTGAAATGAGTAGCATATGTGAGAATGAAGGTATTTATGACGCAATAAAATGTGCGCGAGCGGGCGAACGAGCGATCCCGTCGTGTTTTCACGAGAATTTTTCAAAGAAGATTTATTAAGCCGATAAAATATTTTTCAAAACTTCGAAATTTCAAGCCTGCTGGTGGTGGCTCAAAAAGCACACGGCCCTGTGTATGTGTACAAGTACATATGCACGTGTGTATAACGCTACATTAGAAAACCTGTAAATCACCTGGCGTATTCACAACCTTACAGTATATCATCAGCTCTACCTGCATAATTCCTGTATTTATGGCGCACGCGAGATGTACAATATAAAACTTCAAAATTTTCGCACACTCCTCTCTCGCGCCCCAAAAAAGAAAGGCAAGAAACAAAAAGACGCACGCGCTGGCGCATCATCATCTTCCCATCAAATTCACGCTACCACACACGCGCAATTTTTTTGCAGCATTAAAAAAGAAAAAAGAATAGCGAATCTCGCGCTACTCTCTCTCTCTCTCTCTCTCTCTCTCTCTCTCTCTCTCTCTCTCTCTCTCTCTCTCTCTCTCTCTCTCTCTCTCTCTCTCTCTCTCTCTCTCTCTCTCTCTCTCTTTTCCGGGGTCGTCGGAGAGCGCTCTTTTTTCTGAATTCCGTGTTTTCACCGCGAGCGCAAACGCGCGTTACACGCTCTCACACGGGCAAGGAGAAAGAGCAGCGTTCGCTCGCGGGGCTAACAACCTCGAGGAGCCACCTGATGTCCGACGGATAATTGGATACGAGAGGAGAGCTCGAGAGCGCGCGCAGGACCGAGAGAGAAGAGAGAGGCGCTCTTTCCCCCTCTCTCGCAGTAGAGAGAGAGAGAGAAGGATGACGATGACGACGACGATAATGATGATTAAGGAAGAAAATGGAGTGAGCGACCGAGTGACAAGACTTTATTTAGAGGGCCTAAAGAGCCGAGAGAGCAGCACACGGGGCGACGATGCTTATCTGGGGAAGAATTTAATGCCGCGCGCGACCCGGACCACTCGCTTTCGGCGTTTCTCGCTCCGTTTTTTTCGTTTCTTCTGCCAGAATGGGAGAACCAGCGAGAGAAAAAGAGAGAGAGAGACTGTGGAATTTAGATGTGGATTTATGTCGAGCGCCTTCCGGAATTGCCCGCGTGTGTGATACACGCGCCCTGGGGTCGTGTCGGGCTCGCGGGAAAAATAGCCACATTTGGAGAAAATTATATGTGCCACGTGTGCACGACCTGTACCACGTACTCGAATAAAGGCTTTAATTGATATCCGCGATGGCTATCTTGGTGAGATGATCATGCCCGAGAAACGTAACGCTTAATTTTCGGAGAGATGTGTGCCATCGCGCGCACTTGCGGGGGGGGGGGGGTCGTTAAAATGAAAGATCGAGTAATATCGCCTGTTCGCGGTTTTTATGGCTTTTATAAAGAGTTTTAAAAAATGGAAAAGTTCTGGACAGACAGTACGATATATACGTGTAATTAAGAGCAATTGTTAAGCTCGCAATATATTACTCCGGTTAATTCGATCGGTTTTTATCGGCGACAATTAGAATGAATTTTCCAAAGATAAAATTAACGGTAACCGAATCGAAACCATAACGGCCCCCTCCGCCAATGATTTATTTCGCAAAAATATATAATACCGCGCGTGCGTATGTGTGGGTATATATTTTTTGCCAAACATACGTGTAGCAGTGGTTTCTCTGATATTTATGATGATTACAGCGCGCTCGCGCGAAACACACTTCTACCCGTCCGTCACGAAAATTTTGACGTACGTATGTGTGTGTATATATGCAGCGTATATGCGCGCGACTTAATTTACAATCGCGTATAAAAATCACTCACTCGGCGCGATGCACTCGTATACGCGGGCGCAGTATAATGATGAACCGTTAAAAACCGCGCGTGTACACCACGCATAACAAAACCGTCGCGCGTAACGAACCGACAAGCCATTCGTACGTTCTATATCCATTTCGAAAATTTCTCATGGAAAATCGGTTAATCGACCGACCGATATACACGCATACACGTTCACCTAATGCGGCTTCGGGCTGTTGCGATTTCGCGGATATAAAAGTCGAGCGGGTAACGCTCACTCCACGCGCGTATTCTATTAAAGTCGTCTGGGGGTCTCCGCGTATAATTACGCCGGCATTACGGAAATATTACGCTCTCGCGAGCACGCGGCATCAGGCTGCAAGTTTACGATGCGGCGTGCATGCACGGCCCTCTCCGGTAATAGTTTCTTGGATTACCTGCGAGAGACAGAGAGAGTCCCAGTGCATTACGTACGATGCGGCGATCCTGAGAGAAAGAGCGCGCACGCGCGTTAGCATTTTTTACCCTCATCATCAGACGACTGGTGTTTTGCGACCCGCGTCCAATGTGATGGTTTATTACGCGAAGAAAAGACATATAAGTTGTGCATGTAGTATAGATGGAGTGATATGTTTCGAGTTTAGATGAAAATGGTGGAGATAGTGGATAAGAGACAATTCCGAGTGATATTATTTTACCGATGTATAGGTATTAAATAAACTTTTTTGAGAACGACATTCAAACGAGGCTGCGCGTGTATTCATGAAATATGAGAATGACAAGGCGAATGCATTACTTTCCTGAAACATCAATAAATGATAAGTGTTGATAAAACCCTTTCGAGCTGAAAAAAAATAATAACTCCTCCGTTTGAAAAATAGGCCGCGGTCGAATAAATTCACTTAGCAAAGGTACGGGAACTCGTTTTGTAAATAAATTACGTGATCGAAAAGCCATCCATAAAACGGTATCTGAGCCGTAAAGAAAAAGTAAAACGAATTTTGAGCCCCCAAAGAAGCAGGTATACACGCGTGCGCGCGCGTTATCGTGACTCATTTATATCACGAATTTTTAATTTAATGAGTACAGTGGACATTTTTATACCACGTCTAATTTATTCTTGTAATTAATATAAATTTCCGCTAATAAGCCGTACGAATACCACGTAATACGTTTCATCGCCGTCTAATATATTACTCAAGCCACGTATTTCCTACCAAACCAAATAAACAAACTATTTTAATAAACAATTAAACTCTTCACATAAAGAGCAGTATAGAAGCATCTACACATACGTACAAATCACGTCGCTCTATCGCGGAGCGAAAAAAGCAATTTCTCTCGGTACATAACCACGCTGCCGACATTTCGAAACACATAGTACGCGCGAGCGACGAGGCGTCCTAATGAAGCCACGACAATTGCGAGCATCGTCGTTGTTTGTACACTATACGTCGAATATTAATGGCGCACGAGCCTGCGCGCATGCCGCGCTGTCATGGTTATGTCGCAACGATCGAGCCCCCGGCATCTGCCTGCGAGACAGATGGGGAATTTGATGGATTTGACGCGAAGTAAGTAATGTATAAGGTTAAGTGTGTGTGTGTGTGTACTCGTAATATGTGCGCGTGTAAGCGAATTGGAGGCCGATTAAAAGTTTGCTGTCGAGTTTATTGGGTATCGGCTTAAAAGTCGATTTACTGTTAAAGTGGATTAGCTCGAGCGCCGCTTGAGAATCAGATGTAGCCAGCGGTTGCAAATTGGAAATCGATTTAAAGTTTCTCGAGTTTACTGCGCTTCAGTTTAAAAGTCGATTTACTGTTGAAGTATAAGTTTAACGATAAGCCTTTCGCAGCATCCGGCGTAGTTTGCTTCTAAATTATTTAATTACAAGGATTTCTAACGAATTCGACAAGCTGACAATGAATAATTTATCGCTCGCCATTGAGTAGTATTATAGTTCTTAGGCGCGGCATAAGAAACCAATGCATACATACAGTGCGCGATAAATCTTGCCAAAACTACTTATAAACAAAAACTACGGCCTCGTTCTCATCGGATGCTCCACCACAAACTCGTCGACTCAGCGTGCAAACGTTTTGATTTATTCAAACATTTGTCACGCAGCGCGCACTTGCGGAAAAAAGCTCGCGCGCTCCGAAGTTCGAGACTGAAAATTAATTTTCTCAGCCCCGCTGTATATGTACATACACATACATTCGCAAAACAGTGAGTAAACAAATCACAAGCAAGACGAGCGGAGAGAAAAGCACAGCGCGCGCGTCCCTTTTTGTTATACCTACGCCTAGAATAAACACATAAATTACGTTCTTATGTACGCGCGAGCGGAGCCCTATGCCCGCGAGGGAGAGAACGAAGGAGGAGGAGGAGGAGAGAGAAAAAAGCCCCCGGCAGAGAGAACCTCGTGCAATTTTTCAGTCGGACACAAAACCTCGGGACTTAACTTATCCACCGACGTCGAGGACGACTGCCTACGCGTATATATATATATATATATATATATATATATATATATATATATATATATATATATATATATATATATATATATATATATATATATATATATATATGTGTGTGTGTGTACGTAAAAAGCGCGACAAACTCATCAGCCTACGGCCCGGTCGGTTATATACAGACGTATAGCGCAAGAAGCTCTCGGCAAGAGTCACAGAGCCGTCGAATTTTCCCGGTTGATCTCCGGGCTTGCGCCTCGCAATTACCGCATAAACAACGTTCTTTGCGCGCGGCCCGCGACGCCGTTCTCGTACACACGGTATGCGACTACACTCGCGGAACCCCATAAATTTCAGTCTCGTAATTCAATCACCCGCAGGCCAACTCTATACACCTCGCGCGCGCGCGCGCTCGCTCACCGCGTAAACCACCTCGACGTCTATACACACAGAGAATAGTGTGCGCATTTCCGTTACTCCGTTTCCTGCGCCACCTTATCCGTCATTTTTTCCGTCCCTCTTACCACAGAACAGAGGCCTGTGTATTGTACATGTGTGTGTGGACTTCTTCCCTCGAGTGGGAGAGATTTTTTCCTTGGACGCGCGCTTCTCGGTTTCGCGCAATTTGTGATCATCGATCGTATATCTTGTATGCGTCGCGCCCGAATACGCGAGCGAGCGGAGGTAATTAAAGTGCCGAGGTAAAGCGAGCCGCGCGTGGCCAGCCGGACTGGTTTATGATGAATTGTCCGGCCGAGAGGGTCGATGCAAAAGTCGGTACTACGGAGAATGAGAGGGAGAGAGTTGTACGGATGAATGAGAGAGGAGAGGTGGATAAGAGCGCCTGCATGGGAAAGTATTTCGGGAACGATGCTTTTAGAAATTTGTGGAGCGTGGTAAAATATGTCGTTTGCTGATATAAAACGTTTTCTTGTTTATTAAGCTGACAGATATCGACTCGATCAATGTATTCTTAATCGTGGAAAAGTACGGCTTTTATCGTAATACGGTATGCAAACGGTATTGAAAAAGTGACACGCGCGTTTAAACGGCACTTGATAATTCATTATGCAGACAGATCGTCGTACAGAGTAGCAGCTATCTAGAAACAGCCCGAACCCCACCTTTGACGGAGCGAGAGACAGAGAGAATTGACGTGTTTATATAACAATTTGGAATATTGACGGCAAAAATTTAATTTTCCCATGTCCTTACGGTACACTGAGTAATGCCTTATCATCCATCAACGTCTTCATAAGAAGCGCGCGCGCGCGCGCGTGCGACGACGACGATTTTTTTTAATTCGTCGATGGTCAATAAAAATAAATGTTCGCGCATTATACATGAATATGCAAATTTTACCGCGGCAAGTGGATTCCAATTTAATTTCGAACTGCTCTCGCATTACGAGGCCATTGCGGAATTACGTGGCTTTCATTTTTAATCAATGTGTGTGTATATATATAAGCCTGGTAATATAATTATCGATCATTAATTATTCCTACACGCCCATTGGCAATAAAAATTAGACCGACGCCGCGTGTGTAGTTATACACTAGCCAGCAATAAGTTTAGCTGAAAAGCGCGTCAATTACCCGTGCGTGAAATTTATGATAAAAAGATCAACGAAATTTCGCTCTCATATTTCAGCCTATATACGCGTATCACTATACAGCGCGGAATTCTCGTTTCGCGACAAATTAATTCGTGAGAAAATCGTTAAGTAAAACAAGCCATTAGTCAATGTTAACATCAAACTGTATTACCATCAGCACACACGCGGAAAAAAAGAAAGAGAATGTATTAAATACCCGAGAATCTCGCATTAAATCAACTACATTCGATGACATTTCCGATACCTCGCGGAACGCGCACTAAACAAACTAGTTAACGTTCCGCTCAATTACCGCTCACTTCTTGCGCATCGTCCTGCGAGAGAGAGAGACTGTCCCGCTCGCGTCAGTCAGCAAATTCACGACTCTCGACTCACCATCGTTCCCAGAAAGCTGCACGCAGACCTAGGCCAAGTGGAGCAGAAAAAATCCCAGGACCGCGAGTGGGCGTGCACCTCGGGGGAGGGGGCGAACCCCCCTGAGAGAGGAATCGGAATCCTTCTCTCTCTCTCGTGGATCAATCTCTTTCTTTCGCGATTCCGCGGCTACTTTAACGGGGCCCACCACGATAATTGCTTCGCGGGCCTGCATCCTGCAATTTCCGCGCTAATAGTCGCCCGCGCTCTCCTCGCTGCGCGGAAGTTCACGACTCCCTCTCCCTTCGCCTGTCTGTGTATATATACCTTTCTCCGATACTGCCGCAGCAGCAGCCTCCTCTGCTCGCGGAGCATCCGAGAGATTTACTACTGTCTTTCTGCACTTACCCGGCGTGTACTTAGCGAAACTGCTGCAGCGCGCAGGCTACGGGCGCTCGCTCGCTCGCTTTTTATCTCCGCGGCTACTCGTGCTCGTTTTATTGATCGCCGATAAGGGCTTGTTTATGGACACACGTATATATACATACACACGCTTTTCTCGAGAGAGAGAGAGAGAGCTTCTTTTTGACGACGAGTGGTTTATGCGTGTCGCCGCGTTGCGCGGACTAATCGCGCCCGCGTCGATGCGCGCTGCAGCTTAAGTTATGTTTATGAAGCTCGCGTCGAGCTGCCGAGCTGGTTCGATCGCTGAGCGCGGAAGAGGTAATTGATGGAGAGAGAGAGAGAGAGAGAGAGAGAGAGAGAGAGAGAGAGAGAGAGAGAGAGAGAGAGAGAGAGAGAGAGAGAGAGAGAGCAGTGGTTTTATAGGAGCTTGCGTCGTCGAGGGGGTTATATCGGTGATGAATCGAGCGGTTATCGGCTCCGCGGCTTAAATCAATGAGGAGAAGTATATTATAGTATAGTGGTATGGCTTGTCGGTGCGGCGAGATTTAGGAACTTCGCCAGTCTGTTAGAGATACATTTGAGCGTGAATAATCGCGACTGCGAGAGAAATAAAAGTCGAAAAAGGGAAAAACACGTTTTTATGTATGTATACACACGCTGAAAAAGAAGCTGCATCCTTTCTGAAATCTTCACTCTCGGAAGCTGTGTGCCAGCCACCGGCGAGGTAACTGCTTTTAAGTACTCTTTTATAGCCAGATTCTTGCGGTGAAAATTACGAAAAAAAAGAAGAGAACCGTGTCCGCGGAGCTGTCCCTTATGCACACTATACGAACATATACCTACACACACACACACACACACACACACACACACACACACACACATATATATATATATAAAAGGAAACAACCGTAAGGAGGTCGACACACTCGCGCGTACGCCTGGCCATAGCAGCGTCGCCCGGGAGAATGAGAAAAAAAAGCGAGCTCCGAATGCACTTGGACCGTGCGGCAACGCTCTCTGTACGCGCGGAGGACGCACACAAAAAAGAAAGGACCGTATAGTATAAGCCGCAAATTTTCGTTGTCGTCGTCGTCGTGCGTCGCGACTTACGATCGCGTAACCGCCACGTGTTTATAACGGTAATAGGGCTCGAGTTGAAATTGAAAGAGTCGCTCCCTCTCCCGCTCGCCCGTTTGGCTTTAATTGCAGATGAAAGAAATCGGCCGAACGGGAAGCTGCCGCACTGCAGTGGCGGCGGCGGCGGCGTTCTCGAAAGTCGTTTTAAACGCCGCTCCTCTTTGCCGCGGACCCTACATGCATGTATGCGTGCGCGCGTGATGCTCTTTCGCTCTCTTTTTCTGCCCGCCTCTCTCTACAAACAGAGGTTTGTAGATGTGCAGAGAGCGCGCGCGGGCGCGGGGCTGCAAGCAGTAGCAGCGAGAGACATCAAGAGCGAGTGTAAGCAAGCACACGCGTGAGGACTTTTTCGACGACGCGCGCGCGTCTCTTTCTCTTTGCTCTCTAAGCTCTCCATTATTCTCGCTCGTCGAGCGTCGAGGAGAGTTGCTTTAAAGTCGCACGAGAGGAGAGACCGCGAGAGTACCGGATGAATGTGCCCTCTCGCTCTCGTTTCTCTCCTCTCTCTCTCTCTCTCTCTCTCTCTCTCTCTCTCTCTCTCTCTCTCTCTCTCTCTCTCTCTCTCTCTCTCTCTCTCTCTCTCTCTCTCTCTCTCTCTCTCTCTCTCTCTCTCTCTCTCTCTCTCTCTCTCTCTCTCTCTCTCTCTCTCTCTCTCTCTCTCTCTCTCTCTCTCTCTCTCTCTCTCTCTCTCTCTCTGTCGTTCACTTGCGACTGTGTGATATTTAATTTTGTATTTTTTTTTTACGTTTAATTGCCAAGTTAGCGCGCTAGGCATATTCATGAAGGAATATAAAAGATATACGCCATGGTGCGGGCTGCCTGGCAGTGGCTACAGTGGAAATAAAACGGATGCTAATTTAAAGTTATAATGAGGCACTTAATTTGGAGAAACAAAGCAATTTTTTACAATAAAAAGCTTGTGAAATACAAGGAGGCTACACGTCACGTTAGAACGTTCGTATAGAAAAAAAAGGGAAAACGCGCGCGAGTGCAGAGTCGTCGTCCCTGGCATCGCTGTCGAGTTTTATGCGAGCGTGCATAGAGGAAATTTTTTCTTTTTTCTTTTAAATATTAATAATATTTTATATACAGCGCCGCTGTGAAAATACTTTCGAGGAACTAGTTTCGAGAGGCGGAGAAATGACGAAATGAGCAAGTAGAACGGTTAATTAAACGTTTTATCGATTGATTAATTTATTAATTATATTTCGTATAGTTACGAAACTTGCGCTCATATATGTATGTATTAATTTGTTTTAACGAGCACTTTTTCTCGAGTCATTATCAGCGCTAAATAGAATTCAATTGGTTACTTTCATTTCTGCACACACACATAACGAAACCTGTTAAAAATAAATAAATTCATCAAACGATAGCCGACGTTTAGCATTTTTATAAGTTTAATAAAGCCATAAACTCGCCTCACCGCGATGAATATTACATATACACCAAAGGCTACATTTAATTCCTACCACTTAGAATGCGCCAACACGTATACGCACACGCGGGCACGTGCAAAAAAATCGCAATCGCCGGCTCGGATCGGACGCGCAGCTTCCAAGAGGGAAAATCTCGCTTTCCGCGACCGCACGCGAGCTGCAAAAACCTCAAGACGCATATCATCTTTGCAATTTAAGCGGTCATTTAAAAATCGCCACTCTCTCGTGCCTATAACCTTCCACCACATCAACCACCTACGGCATAAATAAAAACGACGGTATATCTCCCCGTTCCGAATTCGATGAAAACAGCCTCGAAAATCACGTTTGCCGTAGCCCGTGTGTCGCATTCACGATGCCAAATTTATGCCGACGATTAGCAGCGACGGCGTTTTTCACGCCACTGCCTCATTGAATTTCGCGCCTATGGGCGAACTTATTCCCCTCCCCGTAGTCGCCGTCGTCCATTCATTACATAAAAGCGCCTCCCTCGAACTCCGATGCTAATCCCCGGCGACGTCCCAGCCGCGCGCGCGCGCCCGATTATGCACGACACAATTACGCGCGTGTACAAATGTATGTGTGTGTGTGTGTGAAAGGAGGGAACGGGCAGCAGTGCGGGGAAATACGAGGCGACTCCGCCGTCGAGCCGATAGCGCGCGAACACGAGCGAGCGTGTCAGGGGGAGAGAAGAGGCGCGCAGATTTTTTGTTTCTCTTTTTTTTTTTATTTCGTTCACGTCTACGCGGGGAAAAACGTCTATGATGTGTGGGCCTGATTATTGAATGGCTTAAAGGGTATAGGGAGGCTTCGCGTTATTTTTGCTGTTTCCTTTCTCGCTTTCGCGAATGCTAGAGTCGGTGAGTTATGGGCAGGCTCGAGGGGTATTTCTAAAATCATTATTGGAAATTCACGTGCGAAAGTTTAACGTGATTTATTATAATATTTTTGCCTCGCTGGAGAGCGCAAAGCTTTTAGTAGTTTGTACATGGAAATTGATTACTTTTAAGCGCACTTTGTGCTTTTTATTTCGTTTTATTATTATATTCTTATTTTCACAGATATTTAGGCGATTTCGCAAGATGAAAGACTTTAATGTTTAGCCTAATTATAATTATTGGTTTGTAAGTAGTTTGGGTATCTTGGGTTAGTTGAACGAGTAATGTAGAGTTTGCGTGCAGAACGACTAGGTCTTTAAAAAAAAAAGAGTTGTAAAACTACGCGACTTTATGACATCATGGAAGTTTTATAGTGACTGTAAATATAAAACTGTGCGAAACTCTTTAAAATTATTACTAATAATGCCACTTAAAGTAACAAGATTTCCCCTTTAAAAATAGTTATTACAGATTACTGTAAATAGTCCTTAATACCATTAATTTACGATATTGGCGGAAAAAGCTAAAACTGAAAGTTTCAGGAAACTGGTCGACGATAAAAGTGATCGCTATACATTTTTTTAAACTCTAATACGCATCGTAAACTTGATGTAAACTTTACGAAACTAACAAACCAAAGAAAGATTGAAAAAATGCACTTATGAATCTATTTATAGAACTTGTATACAGAAAGCGACTCGCTAAAAACCCAACCCTCTGGCAATAAATCCATTTTAGCGAGCGCAACCCACCTCTCGCATAACTATAACATTCCGCCACGAGTACTGCACAAAGCGTAAACATTCAAATCCAAACCATAAAGCGAAAAAAGAGCCCCCGGTCGCGCTCGCTTCCGGTGCTCGAGCTGTATGCTCGACGTTTTGGCACTCTAAGAGCCTTTCTCCCTCCTCCCCGAAAAAGACAAGACGAGAAAGAGAGAGAAAAAAAAAGAGCGGCGAGAGAGCGAGCGCGGCGCGCGAAACGGAAACCAAAAATTTCGTTCGCGAGGAATGTCGAGCGAGCGAGCGTGAGTCTAAAAAATTTCCTTGAACCTCTCTTTCTCGCCCCTCTTTGAGAAAGAGAGTAGACGATATCGCGGGGCGTTTTCGAGTTTCTTCTCTTTGTTACTCTCGCTCGCTCGCGTTTCGTTCCACGCGAGCACTAAGAGGCGCTCCCCGCGCGCGCGAAACTCTCTCAAGAATATACGACCTCCTGCGAGAGCGCCGCGCAAGGATCGTGTGTGCGTGCGAGCGAGCAAGAAAACGGTGAGTAAGCGCGAGCGTTCGCGCGAGTTAGCAAAAAAGAGAGGAGGGAAGGAGAGTATAGACTCTCTCGCGAGCTCATGCTGCTCTCCTCTCCCCGTGCAATGTGCATATAGTATCCGCGCGTGTCTGTGCCTGTGTGTATATACATGTGTGCGACTGGCGGCAGCACATGTGTGCGCGCGCCGGTGAATTTATCTTGCGCAACGACAAGTCGATTTGCGTTTCATTGGGTGTCGTCGATCGCCTGGGTATACGACGACGCGCTGCTGCTGCTGCAACTACGTTTTCTTCGAGGAGAGAGGAGCTTGAATTATTGAGCGAACGGGCGCGCATGGGAAACTTTATAGAATCGCGCGAGCGAGCGATTGAAAATTCAAGCGCGTGGGGGATCTTTTTTTTTGTCGTCGTTCGTTTAATTTCAGGATTCTCTTTTTTTTCTCTTCCCTCGTGAATTCTATTCGGCACTGGTGATCGCTGTGTTGATTTATCACCGTGGTTTACGCGAAAGATATCCTATATGCGAGTGTATATAAACGGGCGTAATGAGCGTGTGTGCGTGTAAACGCAGGGGATAAACAGGAATGTTTGAGCGCTAAAGAGGGAAAGGCGAGGCGGTACAGGGGGAAAAATCGCGTGGAATCTCCGCGAGTTTTTCGCGTTGATGATCGCGCGGTTAAAGGAGTGTGTATATGTATTTATGGGTATACGCGATGTCATAATTGTTTGATTTAATCGCTGGACATTTATCAGGTGGGAGAAGTACGTCATATAGTGGAGATTATTTTAAGGAATGCGCAGAATTAACGTGGAATGTTTATCTGAATTAATATTGCACCGAGGTGAACGTATAGTCGAGGAGTGAGTGAATTCTGGTTCATTTTGTAAAGATAAAATCTAATTCATAACACTGATAAGGAATATTTCATGGTTGCTATTTACTTATATACACTGCTGCTTAACGAATTAATCGGTATGGAGAAAAAGACTACACGCAATCGAGGCTATATGCGATTAAATTAATACTCTGTTTTATCTTAAACGTAGTAAATAACGTATAAGATAATCGTTTTGAATAAATTTCGCATCGTCGGTACAAGCTTCAATTTATTTCTAACTTATTTATTCGCCAACACTAAACACTCCTCGTTATTTTTTTCCCCTCCACCATTATTAAGTTACAGAGCCACGCACGTAACAATGACTGGTGTAATGAGCGTCATTTTATTTAAAATAACCAGGTCCCAATTAGACGTAATCTCCCGGATAAACATATTTCGTTATCTCGACATCGAAGCACCTCGAGAAGAACCTTAAACCGAAAGAAATACCCGTAAAACCGCCGCTCATCAACGCCCCACGTAGGAAGTAAAAAAAAATAACAACTCACGCACGAACTCACGTTAAAAAAATAATCGATAAGCTCGCGCAAAAATCCTCTAATTGAGCCGTTAAAAACCTGCCGCACGCGGGAGAGAAAAATCCCACGTCAATGAGTCGCCGCATTACAAGCCGCCTCTCTTGCCACTAATAATCGTCGTAAACAAACAATCTCTCTCTCTCTCTCTTTCCAACTGCTCACCCGCGCTGAACCACGAGAGCGCCTCCGGCGAACAAAGGGCTTATCCCTTATCGGACGGCGTTTATCTCCGCGCCTGCTACCACGCACACACTACTACCATAATACTACCGGGCGGAGAGAGAGAGGAGAAGTGCGGGTAAAACAATAACCACGTTCCCTCTAATTTCGCCATAATTTCCCCCGGTGAGTCGGAATTATCCCGGTCTCTCTCTCTCTCTCTCTCTCTCTCTCTCTCTCTCTCTCTCTCTCTCGAAGGGCTCCGCAATAATCGCATATGTATGCATATATACGCGCGCTCCTCTCGGTTTCTCCCGGTCTTCTTCGTCTATCTTGCGCTCGCGCAGCGAAACCGGAAACGCGCCGCCGTGTATGTGTGTGTGTGTATGTGTGTGTATGTGTGTGTGTCTGTGTGTTTGCTTGTGCGCCGCACGATGAGTACTGCATATGAGAGAATGAGAAAGAGGAGTGCAACAGCAGCAGCAGCAGCCTCGGTAGCGTCGTCGCGTCGGATAAGTGCTTCTGCGAGAGAGAGAGAGAGAGAGAGAGAGAGAGAGAGAGAGAGAGAGAGAGAGAGAGAGAGAGAGAGAGAGAGAGAGAGAGAGAGAGAGAGAGAGAGAGAGAGAGAGAGAGAGAGAGAGAGAGAGAGAGAGAGAGAGAGAGAGAGAGAGAGAGAGAGAGAGAGAGAGAGAGAGAGAGAGAGAGAGAGAGAGAGAGAGAGAGAGAGAGAGAGAGAGAGAGAGAGTTGTAAGGAGATGAGAACCGAGCGCGTGCGTCTCTCGTTTTTCGATTAAACACCGGAGTGCAGAGAGGAAAAGAGAGAAAGAGAAAGAGTGGAAGAGCCGTGTATTACTGTACTTTAATGGTCAGTCGAATATTTATGAATTGTGCGTAATGAGTTTGGTTTTTGTGGAGTGAAGCTCGCGAAGGATGATGAAATGAGCGATAGTAATGCACAAGACTCATTTGCAATATTTTAAAAACGCTACTTTCGAGGAATCGAAGAAAAAAAAAACAATGTTGCTACGAGGAAGATTCGAGCGATTGGGGCAGAACTCAAGAAGCAGAAAACAAAAAGAGAGAAAAGTTCAACAATGTGTCGAGGCAAGCGAGGTTACGCAACATTTTCACAACTTTTTCTCCCCTTGTCGCAACACTTTCGTACCCTTTTTCCCGCAGATACGAATCAAGATCTAGCCCGACGACATCTACCGCGTCTCTACGTGCGCGCGCTTGTACACTTTCTATTTACAACTGCAGCGCAGAGCTATACGTACACACCTAACAACCAGCAAAGCTCCAAACGCAAGCGGCCGAACTCCTCAACTCAACACCCAGTCGGGTCTCATCCTATACCATACGAAAAAAAAAAAAAATTGGAAACTTCATTAACCGAGGTCAGCCATCGGATAAAAGCGCGGCCGTGCAATCGAGCACATCTGGTTCGGCGGCGCACGTTTACGCTCGCATTTACGACACTCGGCGGTCCGTTTATGGCATCGCTGTATACCTCCGGAGACTCGAGTCCCGCACACTTTACAAACTCGGCCTTCTTGTTACCGGCTTTTCCCCCGAAACGGTACGCGGCCGATGGTACAAGGTGGATGTGTGTTAAAAAGCGCGGTGTGTACCGGGAGTTTATGGAAACTATACATCGCTTTGTCGCGGCCTACACACAAGGCGACCTATCTACGTGTGTGTGTGTGTACAGGTACCGGTGAGAAAATTCGAGCTTGGCAGCGCTCGCGGCGAGCATGCGCGCGCCTTACGTAACGAGCATTTACTTATAATGGTCGCTGTTTGCTTTTAATAGTTCGCCCCGGTTCTGCTGGATTCCCACTTCTATCCAGCGAGAGAATTTGGTTCAAGCAGGAAATCGCGTACATGCTTCTGACGTTAATTTGAGAATATTGGGGAAAAAGTACCCGGACAGTAGTTTCTTTACAATACAGTCTTCGGAGGGACGTAACAATGACAGGTGAATATTTGTACCTCATTAGCGGTTCACGGAAATGTTCTCGTGATTATAAAAAAAAAAAAAACTTTCTAGGATGAACGCGTGAAGTTGGACGTATAGAGGAGAAACATGATCCTATTTCTATTGTTATATATACACATCTAACGATCGCTGCAGCACAGCGCCGGATGAATTTGCATGAACATTCCACACTGTACCCCGCATATTAAATTTCCCAATCCAATTTTACGAATTCCTCTCTTTCCCCCTTAATTGAACAGTATTCTTTTAATTAAGCCCTGAAACTCGTTGAATTCCTCGAGTGCGGCATACCAGCGCGAAAGTAGTACGAAGAGTAACCCCTCTCTTTTCTCATGCAAATGATCCGACGCTGCTCTGCGCGCTCGAGAGAGTTATATCGTCGCGCGGTTTCCCATAATATTACTTGATGCGATGATGACGTACCTGTATGAGGTGGGCAAGAAGCAGGACGTAGGCGGCGGCCGCCCTCATGGCTTCCCTCGGGAATCCCGCGACTACCGCATCACCACTCGTCTTCTGATCCGCTCGCGGGCCGTGTTGCTGCACTGGCTAGCGCGTCTCTCGCACTATCTCTCTCTAGCAAAGATTTCGGCCTAGTATCTCTCTCTCTCTCTCTTTCTTTCTGTCAACACTTTTATCGAACTTATTGGGTCACTTTTTTTTCAACAACTTCTTTTTTTCAAAAGACACTTTTTTTAATTACATATATATGAATTCAGAATATTTCAGAATAAAAAAAAACAGGCTCTCTTTGTCGGGTCTCACACTGAACAACAACGCCGAAGCAACAACAACAAGCCGTCGTAGTCGTAGGTTCCTTCCTCCCCGCCTTGGGCACACTCAATCGATGTTCCGACAGATCTCGAGCATTCACTGCACTTTATTACATACCATGACAAATCCAGCACACTACTTCATTTATACGTGTATATATATATTATACCGACACTTTAGTACCCGCGAATGTATAAGAAATACGTCTGGCGCCGAGGGCGAAACGAATTAAAGGCTCTCTCACGGCTCGCGCGTGGCGCCCGGTGTATGTGTGTGTCTGCTGCGTCGGCACGCAACAGGTGAACTTCGTCTCACTCGCTTTCGGTTCTCGCTGCGCGCGCGCCGGCGACCGCTCCACTTGCTATATAATTGCTCTCCGATTCTTCTCCACCTCCTTGTTCTTCTTCACGCCTTCGTCGCACACAGGACACAGTGTATGCACGCACGTGTTACAAAGATGCGAGCGATTGTCGCCGGTGTGTATATGTTTACGTTCGCGTAGAATCGTCGCGCTGCGGTGAAATCGCAGCGGCGGCACAACACCTGCGCTCCCCCGCTACTCCCTTTGTGTTGCTGCTGTTAAGCCGAGGACGATCGCGAGATCGATTTCTCTCTCCTCCTCGCGAAAGAGACAGTTGAATGCTCGCCGAGAGAGAGGATCCTCTCAACATCGAGACACACATATATGCCCACAACCACAGGCGCGTGTGTGGGGTATGGAAAATCGCGCTCTCCCGCGCTCCACTTAGAGGCTTCTTCTCTCCTTCTAGGCAGAGCTACTACGGCGGCAGCTTGAGCAGCCGTTCACCTCCGCTCCGGTGCATCGGAGGCTGCGCCGATGCTGCATCGAGGAGAGGAAGATGGCGTGCGACGAGTACGTGGAGTAGAGTCAGCCTGCAGCGAAGGTGATATCTTCCCCCCCGCCGCTCTGTGTGAGCGCGCGCGCGCACGCTCTCGGCACCGATGCGCGCGAGATAGATGTATACACCGACGAGAGAGAGAGCCTCTCTCTCTATGCAGCCGTGCGAGCGAAACTCTCTCGCGAGCGCTGCCGATGCCCCGCGACCTGACCTGGAGAACTCGTGACCCCTTCTCTTCGCGCTCGCGCACGTTCTCGAGGGAGAGAGAGCCCGTCTCTCTGCTCTCCTGTTTCGTATGTGCAGGCTGTAGGCTCCGGTGTATGTGTCAACTGTGTAAGTATCTCTTCTCGGAGCACACGACTCGGCACTGCACTTGTCGTCTGCACGATTGCTCCGTTTTTTTTTCTTTCTTTCACTTGTCAGTAGTCCGAGTGTAGTCGTAGTAGGGCGAGATTGCACTAGCCGGCGACGTGTAGACACATAGAAACACAGGTGTCCGGTGTGAATTAATTACGGCTGATGGGCGATGAATAACGTGGCAGAGCTTGCACCTCGCGGCGACAACGCATGCTGTGGGGCGCCGGCGTAATGATGACGACGATGATGATAATAATGATGCGCGGATACGCGATAGCACACCCCGGGGGCTGTATACACACAGACACACAGACACTGGTCCAGGTGGGTAGTTGTATATATAGCGATGAAGCCACCGCGTTACGCACTTATCATTTATGCAAAAGACACCGGTTACTGCTGCTGCTGCTGCTGGCAGGTGTGCGCGGAGAGAGAGAGCCGGCTTCTCTCTTATCGCAGAAAGGCACTGCACTCGCACGCGTCGAGCACTGCTGCAGACTGGTGGCGCACTGGCACACAGAGAATGTATAAGAGAGTGAGCGTGTGGCACAGCGCGTCTCCGCGGGGTACAGACGAGGCGCTCGCTCGAGGGATACTGAGTCGAAAGCCGCAGGCCGGCCTGCGGGCCTCCCCCCTTCCATGCTCGCGCCGCCACCACCGCCGCTGCTGCTGCTGCCGCGCGCTCGCTCGCTCTCTCTCCCACCTTTCGACCTCCCCGTCATCGCCAAAGGGGAACTCTTACGTTCTCTCGATGATTCTCCGTCTCTCTCTTTCTCGCGATCCCTTTGCTGTATAGTGGATCTCCCATCCCGCCCCTCCACTCTCTCTCGCGCTTCGTCGTTCCTGTGTGTGTGTGTGTGTTGTACGGTTCTTCGGAGAGCTGCTGCTGGTGTCTGGTTCTGTTGCTGTCGGCGATGACGGCCTGTACAACCCCTCGCGCGACAGAATCCGCTGACTTGGCGTATAGACGAGGAAAGGGAGGGAGGAGGAGGAGGAGGCCCGTCAATGGTCTATTTCGAAGCGCGAGTTACGCGCCGGCAGAACTCCGAATCCGGTCGAGAGAGTGCAGTAGAAGTAGTATAGTATATAGGGAAGAGAGGAGGAAAAAGGGAGAAAAACGAGTACAGGAGACTCGGGAAATGCAAATTCGCGCGAATGGCTATATAAGTTCGCGGGCAAGAGCGACGGGGGCAGAGGAGAAGAAGGAAAGTTGGAAAGCATCCAGACCAGACGACGGTGGAATGAGAGAGAGAGAGAGAGAGAGAGAGAGAGAGAGAGAGAGAGAGAGAGAGAGAGAGAGAGAGAAGTCGAAAATTCCGGAGAGTTACCAAGTTCAGCGTTCGCCGAGAGCGCTGCGCGGAGAGCTATATCTTATAGCTAGGCGAGCGTGTGAACGTCGCGCTCGCGCGGAGACTTTTGGACCACTCGCGAGTATTCTCCCTCTCCCTCTCTCTTCGATTCCTCCGCTTGCGCGCGCGCGCGCGTCTTTTATTGCTCGTGATGTACGGCTATTGTTTCCGTATGCTAATGCGCGAAATGTGCGCCCGCGCGAGCTACTCGCTTTGCATGTGGCCCCGCGCCCCGGTATATATAGAGATATTTGAGGGTTATGCCGCACGCGCGAGTTATTATTTGCTGATTCGACATTTTTCCGGGCTGCCGAATTCGGACGTATATAATAGTGTCTTTCTCCCTCGTGAGTTACATTAGTTCTAAATTAAGACTTGGAGCGAGGAAAGTGATAGGACGAGGAGCGAGAGATAGGAGTCGTTGTAACAATTCAAAACAGGAAAAGAGAAATGAGAGACAGATAGTCGGTCATCATTCGATAAGGCGAGCTTTATCGCTCCGGCGCTGTGAATACGTTATATAACGCGCGTTGTATATTCTGCCAATCCCAATTTGCGGAACTTTTCGCGCATTATTCAGACAAAGGTGCGTGTATATTATATACGTGTAATAAAACTCGGCCAACTACCAGCAGCGAAACTCGTATACGCGCACGTGTGTGAATACACACGCGCGTTGACACAATAAAAGTAAAACGCGATCGAAGCTCTCATAATGGAAATTGCGCTCCAAATTGTATTTAAATTAGAAACAATAATTTAAGAAGCGGGCTGCGCCGGCGTTCGGCGCGCAGACGACGACGGCGGAGAGCTGCTTCAGCACAAAAAGAGAGAAAGGCGACTCGTTTATGCGCACTCGCGCTCCTCTCGTACATACCTCCTTCTCCTCCTCGAGGTTCTCTCGGCCTTTCTACCGCGCATTACACGATACCTACACTTGTGCGATGCTGCGCGCGCCGCCGGCAGCAGCAGCAGCAGCGAGATCTTACAATTGGTTTCGTCAGGAGCGAGTGACCGTGTTCCACACCCCACCAAGTCGTATACTCATACTGTATATATGTGTATATATGTACGCACACCACGATGTGAACTGCGTGTATACATGCAACGCGTTCTGTTCTGCGTTAAGTGGGTGAGGACGGAGGAATGGGGTAGACGCGCGGGGTTAAATGATTTGTGATGCTCGCAAATGTGGAATTGCTGTGGTGAGCGATTAAGGGGGATGGGGGATGAGTGTTTTCCCGTGTCGGAGTCGAGTGAAAATCAATTTCGCTAATTGCTTCGTGAAATTGATTAAAGTTGCAATTGAATGGACGTCCTTTAAAAATTCGAATGGAGATTTTGTTTTTCATTGGGTTAATTGTTATACCTTATAATTAAAATGATGCAGTATTTGTTTATTTTAATGTGGTGATTGGAGTAATAAACAAATATTTTTTTAAGGGGGATATTCATGTTTTTCTTTTAATTAAATTATACGTATACAAGATAACATTGTATCATTAAACATGTAAATTTTTAAACCCACAAGGCTCATCAAAGACGCCATAAAATTAATATTCTAAGCGTAGCTATCCGACTTAAAAATTCGTTAATGAAAATCAGGGCTAAACGCATATCGCAAATTACGCTCTCGAATATTAATTCATATTATATGTACACAATGTGTCAGCAAACCTTTCTTATCACGTGCACGACACGACTGACGAAATAAATTAAAAGTAGCAGAGAGGGAGAGCACATATACATATATACGCTAGCGAAATTAATTTGTCGGCTCGATTACAAATGTATCTCCTCTCGGCCGTGCGAAAAAATTTACAGAAGTTTTTATCGTGTCTAGAAAAATGATTACAGGGGGCATAATAATTCGTCGCTCGCGCCGTATACGTCTCAGTCCTAGTACAAACACTAAAGCAAAATATTGACCTAACGGTTCCTACTCGCGTGTATACTTCTCTCTCTCCCTCGAAATCCATACTGCACGCGCGGGCGCGCGCATCCTTCGTTTTCGGCCATTACATAACTGTTTCCCGAACTGGTCGAATATAATTCGCACCGTGTAAAGCGCCGTCTGTAACCCGCCGCGCAATTAATTAACAAACGACGCGAGGTAACGCACTCCATCACCCGAAAACTCTCAAATATCGCCTCTTACGGCGCCGCGCGACGGACACACCAAAAGGAAGAGCCGCGTCGTATAAAAACAGTCGCACCTTCGGCTTCTCCACCAACCTGTTTCCTACCGAAAACATGTAAATTTCGCATCGACGAATACGAACGGAACCTCTATATATACATACATATATATATATATATACCAATCGATCTGTCCCTTCTCTCTCTCTCTCTCTCTCTCTCTCTCTCTCTCTCTCTCTCTCTCTCTCTCTCTCTCTCTCTCTACAGGGGGCGCTACTGCTGGTTATGAAAATCTAAATGCCAGGATCTCCACTCTTGAGGGGGCTATGGCCAACCATTCAGGTATGCTAGGAGAACTGAATACTAGCATGAAGATGGTGCTCGAGTGTGCCGATGGCCTCAAGGGCGACTTAAATAAAGTCACTGCTGGAATTGAGGATCTCCATTGTGCTTGCCGGGAGCAAAATGCAACTTGTAATGGTGACAAAATTATTCTAAATGTAAATGAAATTGATAAGTGTACCGAAGTACCTATTGTACGCGCAAATGATGTCACTTTTCCCCACCCCCGTTCAGTATCATCATTAAGAAATTCCCATCCTCGGTCGGATCGAGGGGCGGGGGAGGTGGACTTCGGTGGCGGGGGTGTTGGGGGCCGGGAGGTAATCATTCACGGTATTTTAAAAGATGATGTTACAGCCTCCTCGGAGTCATTAAATGATGTTGCCTTCGCGGTCCTCAATACCCTACTTCCGTCTTTCACGCGGGATAATATCGCTGGAGTTCGCCTCCTTACGCCCCGCGGACCGCCCCGGGGCGGTGAATGTAATACGGAGGTGAGCTTGGGGACGGGCTCCGGGAGGAGACCGTCGCCGTCCCTTGTTGTTCTGCTTTCCCAAGAGGGACTGGTTGGGGATGTGATGCGTGCCAAGCGTGCGCTCAAAAACAACTATTTTAACACCAACGACATTAACCCTCACCTCCTTGGTCGGGCGTCTGACTCTTGCATGCCGGGACGGAAAATTTATGTGAATGAATCACTGCCCCACGATAAATTTCAGTTGTTCAAAAACCTGAAGTCCATAGCACAGGGGCTGGGCTTTAGGTACGTCTGGCATGCGGGTGGCAGATTTCTGGCCAGGCGGAGGGTAAGGAGCGCGCGCATGTATTTGCATCGGCTGCCGATTTGCAAGCCATACAAACGGCGTGTCAGACCGCCAACGGAACTAAACGGCCAAATACAAACGGGTCAAATACTGACAAGAACGAAGACGGTACACCACGTGACCGTACGGAGCCGGAACTGACAAGCAATTCGGTAGCGCCATCTTGACCAGTTGGGCTCGGAGATGCAGAGAAGGGGGGGAGATCCCTTAGGGTGGGGTTCCTCAATGTGAACTCAATTAGGGCTCATATTGAGGGGCTCCGTTCTCATTTATCTACCAACTCAGATTATGACATCTTTGGGATTGCGGAGACATGGCTGGGCTCGGTCGTGGATGATAGCCTCATTCAGATTCGGGGATTTAAATTACTTCGTCAGGATCGTAATGTGAATGGAGGGGGTGTCGCCCTGTATGTGCGCAATACACTTAAAGTAAATACATTGGCTGTTTCTAATACTCAGGGCCCGGGTAAACCAGGGATCCCGGAGTATTTATTCTGTAGTGTACAGCAGGGTGACTCTCCTCCGATTTTGATAGGTGTCATATACAGACCCCCTAAGATTCCCTTGCAGAAGGACACCGATTTATTTAACATCTTACGCGATCTCTGCAGAGACTTTAGTCACAAAGTCATCATGGGAGATCTGAATGCGGACCTGTTATCTGAGACCGATGACGCTAACACTATTAAGCGTTTAACGGAGGAGCTAACCTTGCAGTTAATCCGCCATGGCCCGACTCATCACACCCCATCCTCTCACACCTGGATCGACGTGATGTTGACAGACGAAAACGATACAATACGGGACTTTAAGAATGAATGGTTGCCCAATCTTGGTAAACATTGCATCATAGATGTCACTATAGATGTTTTTACTCCTACTCTCCCTAGAGAGTCTTTCACGTATCGAGATTTCAAAGGTATTGACACACCATCCCTTCTAGATGTACTCTCTCGAAGTGATTGGGCGGCCATGAATTCTATTGAAACCGATTTGGAGGGAGCGCTGAACATTCTTAATGAGAATCTAAATGTAGCTATTAATAATTTGGCGCCACAAAAGGTGGTTTGCCCTAATAAGAAACATGCTCCTTGGTTTGGACCGGAGCTGAGGCAACTCATTGACAAACGTGATGCTACGCACAGGCGCTACAAACGCACTGGTCGAGCGGATTTGCGTGATGAGTTTTTTCGGCTCAATAACGAGGTAGATGCGCGATCATCTCAAGAGCGAAGTGCCTTCCTTATTAAACATCTTTCGGAAGCTCTTGATGATAATAAAAACATTTGGAAGGAAATGCGTAATTTTGGCCTCATACCTAAGAAAAAGAAGATGAGTTATTTGGATTTTCTCCGGATGAGTTGAACAATCACTTTGCGGGAATCTCAGCCTCTCCTCACGAAAATCTCGAGGAAGCAATGAATACGATTTTATCAGCTGATGATGAGGGATTCTCTTTCAGTCCCATTAACCTCAGCGACGTTGTCCTTGCTATATCCCACTTTTCCTCTCAAGCGAAAGGTGCTGATGGGATTCCGCAAAACGTGATAGTGAAAGCTCTACCGATTATTGGCGAGTATGTTGTTAAAATATTCAATACCTCTTTTGCTCAGGGCGTCTTTCCGAGTACCTGGAAACAGGCACAGATCTTAGCTTTGAAAAAGTCCTCGACTCCAGAGAGTGCTGCGGACTTTCGTCCGATAGCACTTCTCTGCTTCCTTTCCAAGGTGCTCGAAAAGATTGCCCACGGACAAATCACGGAGTATTTAGAGAAAAACAAAATTTTAGATCCCCTCCAGACCGGTTTCAGAAAACACCACAGCACACAGACTGCGTTATTAAAGCTGACTGAAGACGCACGCATGGCCATGGACAGAAAGAAGGTGACGCTTTTGCTCCTTTTTGATTTTAGCAAAGCGTTCGATACCATCTCACCTATGAAACTTATATGCAAGCTTAGACGACTGGGGTTCTCTGGGATGGCTCTCCTGTGGGTAAAATCATATTTACAAGGCCGGACCCAGATGGTGATTTCTAATAAAAATGGAAATTCGGATTGGTTGGACACTAATCTGGGCGTCCCACAGGGTTCAGTCCTGGGACCACTGTTGTTTAGCTTGTATGTAAATGACTTACAGGACTTACTTGACGGTCGCGCGGTAAGTCACCTTTTCTACGCGGATGACCTCCAGATCTATCTACATACGACCAAAGATAAATTCCGCGAGGGCATGGCTCGATTGGCGGAAACGGCACGGCTTGTTGCTGAGTGGGCGGGGAGCTCTGGCTTGCGTCTCAACCCAGGCAAAACGAAGGCAATATTTTTTGGTACAAGAAAGAACGTGAATGATATAAATTCATGGAACTTGCCTGGAATTGAGATACAGGATGGAGCGATCGTCCCATTTAGTGACTCGGTCGTGAGTCTCGGTGTTACACTTGACAGTAAACTCACTTGGAAGCCGCAAGTTGACTCCATTACTAAGAAAGTCAATAAATCCCTCTACAGCTTGCGGTTTATTAGGGATTGTACCACCGAGACTTTACGGAAGAGGCTAGTCGAGTCCTTAGTCCAACCGTATCTGGATTATTGTGCTGTGGTATACCTCGACGCTTCGGACGAACAGAAGCTACGTCTACAACGACTTAGTAATTCAGGTGTGAGATACATCTTTGGGGTTAGGCGGGACGAACACATCACTCCCTACAGGAAGCGTCTCGGCTGGCTACGTATGGACTCGAGGCGGCTCTATTTTGAAGCCCTTTTGCTTTTCAAAATCACTAGACTACGTGAGCCGGAATATTTAGTACAGTTCTTTAAAGCCCATGTGCCGAGGCCCTCCAGTAGAGGCGTCCCGCCTGAACTCAATATTCCCAATGTGAGTACTGAGACGGGTGCCAGAGCATTTCAAGTCCATGGAGCCCGCCTCTGGAACTCCCTCCTCCGGCCTCCGAAATTCTCCATCGTTAACATCTTTTAAAGGGGCGGTGCGCCGTTACCTTCTTGGTCTCGACACCTAGCTCCCTGTTAGTGGGGGAAAGTGACATCTCGTAACCAAACTGTATAGTTAGTTATAAGATTATTTGCTGTGATTTTTCTCAATATGACTTGGCTCATCGAGCCTTAACACTGTGATAGTATCCTTCGCGGGGGATAAATTAATTCAATAGCTTACTATAGTAAGTAATGCGACGTGGCCTAATGGCCTGATAAAATAGTCATTTTATCTGTGATAAATATTTTTACCTTGACCAAAAATTGAATTGTGATCTATGTATTTTTATACTTGAAGCTTATAGCTGTATATTAACAATTTGTAAATAATTGTAATTTTATTTTTTAGCCCTTGTGGCCGAATAAAGGTTGTTCTATCTATCTATCTATCTCTCTCTCTCTCGCGACGGACACAATCCGCGCGCGGAAGATGAACCACGCGCGGGAAGCTCCCTTTTGGTACCCCTGCAGAGCGCGGCATAATGACGGGGGACACGCGACACACGCTCGCGCGACTACTGCTCGCTCTCGCTTATCCATTATTCATCGTGCCGGTCCGCGGAAATTATTCTCTCTCTCTCTCTCTCTCTTGAGCCGCTCGAAATATACATAATTTCGTCGCGCGATCGCGTGCGCCACAAATTACCCCGCGACTTCTTCTTCTTCTGGCGTTTATTGTCGCGATGGAGAGAGAGAGAGAGAGAGAGAGAGGCCACCCTTTTGCGGGATACACGCTACGAATTCGTTATACGCGCGCGCGATATAGGTGTAACGGTAGAGCGCGGTTATATGCGCGTGTTTTTACGCGCGAGATCGAGGGCGATGATCGGCTGTAGCTGCGCACTGTATACTGGAGTTTTTAAGGTCTCTGCGGTGTGTTGCTGACGTTAAGGACTCAAGCCGGAGAGAGAGATCGCGATGCGTTTTTTGGGTTTTCTGCCGTGGCGAGGTGTTTTAATTGGGATTTTTTTCGAGGCGATTGCGCGCGGTGTCGGATACTTTGTACAATCGTATAAGGTGGAGATTATCGCAATGGGGAATCGGAGGTACGGTGAATGAGAGGCGTTGCTGACGAGCCAAACGACACTCGTTTAGTTAAAATGTATAAATTTCGCGATAAAGCGATTTTATAATGAGCGGGAATAAGGAAGATATCGCTGCGTACGATTTTTATAAGTATTCATACGCTCCCGGGGTATATAATTAATGCAAATCGCCGCGAAACGTGGAAAGTGTTATTTCCTGTTGGAATTTCGAGTGTGACACCTTTGGAGTGAATTATTGACACCGTCGCAGTACTCGTTGCTCCAAAGCTACAAGCTATACACTAAACAGCTACGAAACCAGTCATCTTCTCTAAGTGTTCCAACATGCAGCGTGTGATTGATCGCCCGAAGCATTACGTTCGTTCGCTCGTGCAGGATATTACTCGAAAACTACTCGTTTCTCGGCAGGCCTACACGCGCGGTCTTAATTTTCCTCGCTTACTCCTCAGATTGTTATCCAACAGATACACTTTACCCATACTCGGCAAACCTCTAAATTAGCCCGTCCGATTATAATCGCCTACCGCAGATATAGCTACCAACTCCTCGGCCTATAGCATTAAAAATTCACGGCGAATAAATTTCCAAAACTACAGGCGCTCTCTCCTACACAGTCGAAAATTCCGATCCAAAAACCACTTGCCAAACTGCACCGTCCGCCGGCGACGACGACCAGTTAGTTCCCACGCCGCGGCGCGACGCACATTGTATACCCCCACCCCATGGTCGCCGTAGTCGTCCCTCCTCCTCCTCCCTCAGAATGCAAAAAAGTCAGCTCACTCGCTCTCCGATATCGCGAGCTCGCTCGCTTCAGCGTCCATCCTCGAAAATCGCGATTTCGGCGCGTCAGACTCTACTCTCTCTCTCTCTCTCTCTCCTCTCTTTCTCTCTCCTTGCCCTTGAGCGTATTATATAGCGCCGTGCTCGCGAGCAGCAGGTAACGAGTCCGGCTATCTTTCTCCCTCTCTCGCGAAGAAAGAGCAGCGAGAGCGAAGAGCCCGCATAGAAGCGCCACTGCTCACTCGCATGTGCAGCAGCAGCAGCAACAGCAGCAGCCGACTCGCGCGATTCCCTCTCTCTTTATCTCTCGCGCTCTCGCGCATATACACACACACACATACGGGCTGGCGGCGGCGGCGCTCCCTCAAGAGCCTCGAGGAGAGTTTCTGCGCGCCGCGGGCCGAGAGAAGCGAGTGAGAGAGAGCGAGAGAGAAAGATTGCCCCCCCGGAGGGTCAAGGAACTCCCTAGGGAACAGGTTCAGCAGCTCCTTGCCTCCCGCCCACCGCCCTTAGGCCGCTCGCTCGCGAGCCTCACGTGTATGTGTATATGTCTGTGTGTGTATACACCTTAGGGTTTTGCGCCTTATTTTCTCTTGTATATCGCCGCTCGCTATATGCCTGTGTGTTACATGAACGCACGGGAGTGCTATGTGTGCGAACACCACTGAGGCCGTATGGAGGGATAAAGCCGCGACTGGCCCAGAGCTCTGACAGAGGAGAAAGAAACTCGTGTGCGTGCGCGCGGTGGTCCACCTCGAGGGGCTCTTATACTCGCGGGCCCCCCGTCGGCGGCTCTTCTCTCGCTCTTTCTCTCTCGTTCTCTTCTGCACTCACACACACGTACACATATGAGTGCATCTGTATGCACACGTCTGGGTGTATATATATACACGCGAAGGCACGGATTCGCGTACGCTATGTGTTCGGAGCACACACTCGCTGTCTCTCTCGCGCACATGTGGCGAGCATAGGGAGCGAGAGAGACGCGAGTATGTGACATTAATAACTTTGTCGGATTCCTCTCCGTGCCGCGCACATATATACACATACTGTGCACAGGCCCATGGGAGAAAGATCTTTTCGGGGCTTAATTAACAGCGCGAGCTGGGACCGGCGCGGATTTTCGCGGTCGTGATTTTTAATTAGGAAAACACGGCCCTGACTTTTAGGTGACTCTTTTGACGGAGAAGCTTCGTATTCGGCGCGGGGATTATTATCTCTCGCGGCAGGTTACACACCTCTTTTGTCTCTGAACGAGCGTGAGCGCGCGCGAGCCTTTGTAGTTTTGTTTCCTCGTCTCGTTTTTTGAGACGGTTATTACCGAGCGGCCGAGTGAGTATGAAGCGAGAGAAGGAAAGAAAGAGCGCTGCCGGGGTAACTTGATATCGCGGAAATTTCTCCAAGCGCGTGGGCCTTCTTTCTCTTGCGAGAGCGCGGTATCATTTGCGACTTGCGTAATACGAGTAATTTCGTTCGATCATTACACACGTGTGTATGCACGCGCTCAGTTCAAAGTTTATCGTCTCGCGTGTGAACTACATTTTCCGCGAGAAAACTGCACGCGGGTTTTATTTTCTCGAAACGAAAAAGAAAAAAAAAACTCGAATGCCTGGGCATGTGTGGAGAAGGGAAATCGTCTGTGTGTATAATATACATGCGCGCGTATACTGGCTATGGCGAAGAAAGGAATCCTGCCGGTTTAATTAGCGAGATCAATTAGTCGAAGTTGAGTCATGCATAATTAGCGCGAGCTACGTCGACGCTGCAGCACACACATATATGCATATATAAGGCGTGCGTTTTTCCTAAGACGGTCAAGACTTTCCATCATGGTGCGCGGCGGGAAAACGAATTAGCGCGCGCGAGGAAGGGAAAAAAAACGTTGCCGCGCGTTACGATGAAAAGCAATTTTCATATAAACGCGCGCAGTGTGGTATAGTAGCAACAGCGCGTATTATTATACACATTCTTTATATTCGGCGCGCGCAATTTACATTTCGTAATGAGAGCCACTTATTCATCGTGACTTATCGATCTCGTTTTACAAATTCGTAATTGATTTTTTCGAAGAGCTCGAGCGCCTCGGCAGAAAAAAAACTCCCCTGCGCACCGCCGATAAAACTAAATTACGCGTCACTCACTCGCTCGCTCTCTGCTCACCGCGTATCCTAATTCACACGCTGTGTCTGTACACGTATGTATGCGTACATATACACGTATCCGTGGGTCACTTCGATCGCTCGTATCGTGCACCCATCATCCGAATATTTATGTTATCGTTTAGCAAATATCGCAGACTAGTAGGACGAAGACGAGCGCGCGTCCTTTCCCTTCCTATCCTACACACGTCGATCGAAGCCCGCGCATAAAACGCGCTATTTTTCATTCAAATTCAGTGCATAAATTTCGCTCGGTACTCGCACGGGTAGCGTCCCCAAAGAGAGAGAGAAAAAAAAGCAAACGAAACTCACTCGCATCGTGAATCATCAATCCGAGGTTTAATGCGGCTCGTCCGTGCATCCCTCGCGTTATATTAAATGAAAAAAGGACGCGTGGCCGCGCGCGTGAGTTCGTTAAACCCTCGGCACGAAGGCTACCACTCTCATTCATTTATATCCCCCGGCTGCGATCGGGCATCCGCGATCGCAGAAATTAAAACTCGAGCGAGCTGCTGCTCCTTGGCACGCCGATTTTTGCGAATCCGCGAAAAAACCAGAACATCGCTTCGAGTGCGGTGAAAAAAGTGTCGAAATAAATCCGCGAGAGGAAATCCCTCTCTCTCTCACTCTCTACCAGCAACATTTATTAGAATAATTAATGAATCGAGATTGTTGCGGGCCGATACGGCTCTACTGGCTCGCTGTTAGTCCTCCTCTCCCTCTCGCGAAAGATACTCTCGTACAAGCAGCACGCGGGAGCAAGCAGCAGCGAAGCCCAGAGAGATAAATCGAGAGGAGGAGGAGGAGGGAGAAGCCTGTTCGGGGCACGCAAGGGTGTTTAAGTGCGCATCCTTCCGAGAGAGAGAGAGAGAGAGAGAGAGCGGAGAGTATACCAGATTCCACCTGTGCGCCGCCGCCGCCGTACCTGTTCTCTCCGCGCAGCAGAGGTTGCCCGCTCGCGGGCCCGAAAGCCAACCAGCCAGCCAGCATCAATAACGCTCGCGCGGATTTTTTTTAGGGCTGCCCCTGAGGCTCTGTGCGAGAGCGCGAGTCAAGCGGCTACTTATGCGCGCCGAGAGAGATTCACCCCGGAACTATTCGAGGCGCGTGTCCTTGCCGCGAGGAATCTCGCCGCGCACTTGACTGTGTAGGTGTGTACGTGTGTGGGTAAGTGTATATATAAAGCGCGATGGGCGCGTGCGAGCTCCGGCTAAGTGCTTTTCGCCCTCGGGAACGCGCGGCTTTTCGTCAATGTTAAGGAGGGTTGTAATTGTTTTTTCCGCGCACGCGTTTACCAGAGTGAGAGGAGAGTTGATGAGGCTCCTTTAGCAGCGCGGAGAGAGAGTACAACGCCGATGGGTGTCTTGAAAGGGTCTTTTGTCGACGACTGCGCGTTTTAAGTGTACTTATGCGCGCGATGAGCCGTTCTCTTAATCGCGCGAAATTTATACAGCCAGTTTGTATACGTCTCTTTACGCATGGTACTTTGAATTTTAAATTATAACGTCTTAACGCACGCGAGCTCTTATTATCGCGTATTCAAGGAGTATTATAGCTTTGCCACTATCGTTAACATTATCTCTATTTCTAGGTGAAATGGGATTACAAGATAGCCCATTAGTCCGCGGCGTGTGATTCAATTTACTTAGGCATTATCGCGGTAATCCGTTTAACCGCGCGCTCGCGCTCCGACGAGAGGTTTCCCCGTCTGTGATGTAAAAAAGTATCGTGTATAAGAAGCTGAAAAAAAGAGGTCCAGTTATCTTATAACCGATCGGTAGCCATAAAATCGGGCTTCATCAATTTCGCTCGGTTATATATCTATATACATCGCTCGGTCGATGAGAGACCGTGCGGAAACGATCAGAAATGCTGCCTTGTGGTTTTGCATGTTATGTTATATCAGTATATGAATGAGTAACATTTCGCGTCGATACATTATCATTTTTTGACTGTTAATTAAGCGTCTTTCTCTGAAAGAAATCCTGGATTTATTGACCAATCGAAGTCTATTTAAAAAAAATAAATTATAATAATTTGGTTAAATTCGAAAAATAACATTTTGCGCACAAAAACAAAAGCTGAATTAATCACTTCCTATAAATACAGATATTCCACTCGCACCAAACGTTATTAAAGTCACATTTAATAGCTAAGATTTAATCAACTTCTCAAAGCGCACTTATCGACGGCGTTTATTAATAAATTATGCTAAGCTAATAGCCAGAACGAAGTTGCGCTCAATACCCGTGAGAAACAAGCGCAAAACAACGTAATACGCCCGAGCAAACTTATGTAAATCACCGCTACCATAAATCCAAACACCTGACATCACACATACACACACATACACATACTTGAACACGCGACGATCGTCCGAGTTGGCGCCGCCCCGCCTCGGAAACATCCTAATTTTCTCCTTATTACCCCCCTACCGCGTATTAGATCAAGCCTCATGCGCGTGCACTAGTCCTCGCGTCATTACCGCGAATAAAAGCCAATAATTCGCGACGCGACCCCGGGGGCTACTACTATACGATCTCTCTATAAATTCCCGCGTGCACGCTCGCACACGCCTTCATTACATAGCGGTAGCTGCAACCACCTCGCATCATCGAATCGTAATACGCGCGAGGAGCGGCTCCCCGGAACTCATGCCTGACGCGCGGCGTGTCCTTGCCGCAGGAGACTCTACATACACGCGAAGATCCTCCCTCCATTCGCGAGCGTGAATTATCGCCGCGGCGCATAAACGCGGTCAAATTGATAGTTCGCGTGATAGCGGGCAGTCCGTTATAAGGGGTGCGCGCGTGTGTATATGTGTGTGTGTGTGATGCGACACATTCACGCGGCGCGTTATTCAATTTCGTGCGACGCGGACGATAACGCGCTCGTTTACGTAATGATGTAGGTTGGGACTGCGACTGCGCGTGTGTGTGTATATAAGTAAGTGTGCATGTGAATCGGCTTCTTTATTTCGCCGATTCTGTCTGTCGTTTGGTGTACAGAGGGAGAAGGAGCGATAAAGAAAGTGAGTGAGAGAGAGAGGCATTTTCCGAGCGCTCGCGAGAGCGCTCTTTTGGGGGATTTATCGCGGCTGATGGGCCGCGGGAGATAATGGAACAGTGATGCATTGAACGGTCGCAGGATTTTCGTGTTTCTTGCGCGCGCACGCGGGCTCGATCTTCTCTCTCTTGGTTTTGACTTTTTTATTTATAGAGCCGCGTGAACGTTTTTGGGGAAAAAGCCGATTTGGTCGTACAGCTATACCTTAAATTTCGGTATCAAGCGCCGCTTCCCGGAAAAGTCACGCGCTCAGCGTATATTACATACGGATCACTCGATAGATTAAACGCCGATGCCATTTATTTAATTTTATTAACAGCTCAATTTTCCTATAGCGACTTCGTGCGCGGCGTGATTAGTTGTGCTTTTTTCTTCTCTCTCTCTCTCACTCCAATCGTCTCTTCGTATCGCGCCTGAGATTTACATCTGCAGGCGCTGTAATGATTTACGAAATGATGCCCCGCGGAGGTGCGAATGTGAGTCGAAATAAACGTTTTCCCAGCTTCGCCAATTCCCTGAAATATAACGAGCGCACGTGTATGTATCACCGCGAGATTTTTATATAAGTATACGCGCATGTGTATATAATATATACGCGGGTGACTACTTTATTCCGTAATATATTCAGCGCGCGTACGGTGGCTTAAGGCACATTTGAATTTCGTGTGGAAAAACTGGCCAGCCTCGGTAATCTGGGTTAATTTCTCTATCAGTTCGGTGATCGTTATTATGTTTTCGTAACTCACTTTATTCGCGCGCGGCGTAACAGTAACACCCCGCCGTTGTTAAATCATCATAGCTATATAACAAAACGCCTTAATCCCCCATCATATTATATAGAAATTTATTTAAATGTATAGAACCTCGTATCTATAAAGCAATTAGAATCATAAACCCCGCACAACTCACTATATACATGTGCTCTTTGATCCTCCATAGCTTTATGATCCAATAAAGGCAATAAAAAATCGATCTCCATAGATATCTTCCAGCGACTCGAAATTTAGATACCCAAATGGCCATTAATGCGCCGCACACGTGCTTGAAAGCATCTCTCGTCGAGTGAAAAGAAAAATAAGAATTCCGACGCGGCGTCCTATTAAACTCATTTTTATTGTCCGCATAGAGCGCGTCTCGCTCGCTCGCGTCCCGTTACAACACACCGTATAGTGCGCTCGCGCAAATGTCCGCCTCGACGATACCTGTCCTTTTGACACCCGGGCTAATTGCACTTGAACCCGTTACCCCGCGCGTTTTATTTGCATTGCAGTCGAGAGCGCCGCCGTGAAGCTCGCTCACTCGCAAGGTGTATAATACGACTCTCTCAAGAGAGAGAGAAGAGAGAGACTTATCCTCTCGACCTAAGCCTAACGGCTCGGCGGATGAAGTCGCGCGCGAGATGAATTTCACGTCCGCGTGCGCGCGTGCGAAAGCCTGTGGCGGGGATTAATGAAAAAAATCAGTCATCGTGAGGCGAGCGCGCACGCGTGTGACACGAATTAGTCTGTCGGACGTAGTCGTGTGTGTGTGTGATGTCTTCTGTTGCCTGATAAAAGTTCGCTTCGGCTTTTTTCTCGTTATCGGAAGTCCCGATTAGTCAACGTAGGATTTCTCGCGCGCGCCAGGATGGGACTGGGCTTTGATTTAGTCGTAGAGCTGAGGAGTATGAGACGTCCCGGCTCGTTTCTATGATGGTTCTATTACTTTGTATATCTGGTCGTCTTTATCTGCGAACAATGTTTGAGATGAAGCTGCAATTTAATAGTTGAATGTACACTGAAAACGTTATTATTTTGCCAGTATTTTAATTGCAGACTTGTGATTTATTCTCTATACGTAGTAAAATATATATTCTGTCTCTGTCTAAGTGATTTAGATAGTCTATTAAACGCGTAAATAAACGTTGGTTAACGAAGGTAGCTTCTTATTAAAAGGACTATTCAACCAGTTTATTAAGTAGATAAATTATTTGCTCCGCATTAACTTAACTTTTAATGCACCAAAGATTAATTTAAGTGCTTACATTAATAGTTTCTGCGTAAGATCTCACAGCTATTTTTGAAACGAGATCATTTACATATAGAGCGTTAACATTAATTTTCTCATTTTTCTCAGAAAAATCTACCATCACCGTGTGTCCGCATTAAAAATCGCTGTGTATATTTTTCTCACAAAGCCTACATCTCGGCATTACATAATAAATTTATCAGAGCCATCGTGTTCCTCGGGCACCCGCCAAACCTCACACCATACCAAAACCTCTATCTCCATATCGCTAATACAGTTCTCACGTGCGGCGGCGAGGAAAATTCCAAATAACGAAGGAAAAAGAGAAAGAGCCGCGCGCGCAACTCTCACACGCGAGCCTCTCCGTGACGATATATACATAGGCATAGCGAGTCTCTGGCGCAAGCGCGCATCGGCGGGCAATTAAGGGTAAAAATGAATCCGCGCGCGCTCGCGCTAATTAGGGCGGAGAATTGCGCTTCAGCGGCGGCGGCGGTGCATACTTACATGCACACCTCGCCTCATATATACATACACACACGTGCGGGCGCGCTGACCGTTCAATTCCGTATATCGGCGAGTCACCCGGAACGCCTTTTCTCTCTGCGTGTAGTATACCTGTAGGTATATACACATACACAGATGAGAGCGAAGAGAATACGCCGTACGTGCGTGCAGAGCGCGTGAATTTCAGTCGGCGCGCGTGCACACATCAAGTTCTCTCCTTCGTTCTCTCGCCCTCCCTCTTTTTCTCTGTCTTTCTCGATCCGGAGCGGGGCACGCTGGAGAGAGAGAGACCGATAAGCCCCCGGCCGAGTTAATTAATGTTGAAAAAAGTCGAGATAAGAATAAAGGGACTCGTATTGGCAAGAATAATACATGCGCGTGGTAGGTTCGTGTGTGGGTATGTGTGTGTGAGAGAGTATGGGTGTCCTTGTGAGAGCCTCGCGGTCAATGCGATCCTTCCGAACCGAAGAGCTGTGGAGGACTGTGAGTGTATGAAGGGCGATCTATTTAATTTTGTTGCTCAGAGTATGCGGCGATGTATTTTCGTATCGGATAAGAAATAAAGGGTTAAAAAAAAGTATAAATCTGATTCGCTTTTTAAAATAAAATTACTGATTTTACTAATTGTACATTTTCTTGCAATGACTTCTATAAAAAAAATTGTATATATAATAGTGTATATATATATGCATGCATGGGGGTATTATTAAACATGATTTTTATTTGAAAAATCCCGAGTACAAATTCAATATAGTTCCATTTAATGGCTTGTAACTGTGAAGAATTTATCGCGTAATAAATGTATGTGAAAACAATTAAATAAACGACGTTTTCATTGCGTGGCATTTTTGTTCTATACGATAATCGCGTTCACATGTAATACGCGTATACTACGCTCGTTATACCGTACAGTTCAAGATTACAAATAATTAAACATGATTAAATTGAAATTCCTTAAAATAAATACATTTGATTTAACTCCAACGCCACACACATGCACACTAAAATACAACCATATATATAGGTATATAGCTCGAAAAAAGGAGTAGCAGCGCCGCGCATGTATACGGCACCCAGGTATACCAATTAAGTATCGCGGAGCTTCTTCAGTGGGGAAAGAGGGGGACGGGGCGCACAGTAAAGAGGAACGAGTGATAATGGAAGTCCTCGGAGAAAAAAATCGCTGCCAATTATTAAACGATTAGGACAAACTCCCGGCGTAAAGTCCCTGGCCGCGTTTGGGGTGGTCGCGCGCCTCTCGTTTCACTCTGCGTCGAGCGAACGACTATGCGCGTGGTTTTCGAGAGAGGAAAAAGGAGCTGCCGCTCGCTTTCTGACGAAATAAAAATTTTTATCGACGCTGTTAACGCGAGAAATAACGTTATTATCAAGGCGAGCGAGCCTCGAAGTATCATCATCGAGTGGAGAGAGAAAGAAGCAGAAGCGCGCGGATGCGAAGATTTCTTAATTCACCGAGAACGCTCGTGACGTTAAACCCCCTTAGCAGCTTAATCGATACAAAGCAGTTTCTCCTTAATGAAAAATATTTAATACGGCATTATGACCAATACATTTTATGCCTTTTATCCGAATGTTATTTCTTTTTTTCTCATTTCTTTCGTTTATTTCTCGATATCGGTATTGGACTAAGGGATTTGCGGGCAACGACAAACATCTTTTTATAAATGCATTTATAAGAGAACGATTCTCTTTTTTTTTTCTTTAAACGGCTTTGTCAAGGAGAAAAAATTTAAGAATTAAAATTAATAGATTTGGTTCGCAGGAATTTTACTCGTGTCACTTCTCATTAACATAGTGATAGCTTAAAGATTTTTATGGCTTTTTAAGTTCCTCGGAAATTCGAACTTCGCCATATAGTTATTTCCAAAGCTGACTTCACTAATTAAAAAAACTTCAGACGATAAATAACGGTTCTTTTGATTTTGCAACTTGATCAAATGAAATATCCCAAACCTAATTAGATCATGCGCGCCAAAATTACATTCCCAATTACTTATTTAAGAAAAATTAATTAACTCCGAATCGAAAATCGAACGTTAATGTACGTTTCGTAATTACGATCGCGCGCGTGCGCATAAAAATAATTTCATAACGATTGGCGAGAGGGGGAAAAAATCGCTATCTCGCGCGTGCGGTTTATACGCGCACCCGATATTTATTAAATCGAGAGCATCACTTATGCGAATCCTTAATTAAATGTCGAATCCGATAGATGCTATCGACGCGTGTCCGAGGCGCACGCTCACCGCGGGGCCGAAAATAAAAAGCTCGCCGGGCACAAAAAGACAATCCGAGCCGTATAATAAAGCGCGGACACATCGAGAGGAAAGAGAGACTCAGGCCGAAAGATCGGCCGAGCGATGCCGCGCCACTACCAGTCGCAGGTGAACAACTATCAATTAAAATCCATAGCTGCGGGTGTAGAGGTGACACAATTCTATTTGGGCGGTGCGCGTGGGCTGCGACGACCGGTGGCGCGATACTCGGTTAAAATCCCATTAGAGACAGAGCCAAATTTAGCAGCGTTTTTCTGCCGCTCACGCATGCACTGAGTCACTCTCGGCGGGCGCGCGCGTTGATATATATTGAGATAGCCCCTTCTGTCTCCTGGCATTTTTAACGAGCCGAGTCCTGTCTCTCACGGACAGAGAGAGAGGACCTTCCCCGGCGTGTGTTTAGCATCCTCGGACGGGACACGACGAACAGGTGTCGTGCGCACACGCGGGACAGGAACCAACGAGTCGACTCTCTCTCTTTCGACTTATTGAAATCCGTTTAGCCGGCGCGCCGGGCACGGGAAAAAGAAAGGCACGCGGGAGGGCGAAAAGAGACGACGACGACGACGAAGTTCTCTCTTCGCATGTGTGTATGTGCAGCAGTGGGAAACAGAAAAAGAAGAGGACGAAGAAGATGACGGAGGAGAGGAGGAAAGAGAGGGAGAGAAGGGTAGGGGGAAACGACGCGCAGAGTTGAGTAAATAAATTAATACGCGACAGAATTACTACTGACGGTGGGAGGGGGGTCACGAAAAAATCCGTCTAAGTACCGAGCATTACCCTTCGGGAGAAAGAGTCGGGAGTTTAGTTTAGTGTGGGTATGGGGGAGGGCTGGCGAGCGCACGATGCGGTAATATAGTTGCGTCGAGGAATTTCCGTCGTAAATAAGTTGGCGCGAGCGAGCGAGCTAGCGAGTGGGTACGGAAGCATTCCTATAATTTTGCCGCACTCGCATTGTTTAGCACCTCCTTAGTTACTCGCGCGCGCGCGGGGTTATATTCCCTTTGAAGTTTATTTTTCGTTTATTGATTGGCGAAAAACATCCTGAGTTGTAGTACGATGGTGCGTAAATTCTACACATCTTTTTCCTTCGAGCGAAAATGTATGCAACGATGTAACCAAGTAGTTTCTCTATTTGAAAAAGATTTTTGTTTTAGCCTTTTGTGAAACGATAATACAGGTGTTTCTCACAGTCACCGAAACAAAACCTAATACTGTCAGGCAAAGAAAAAACAACGACTAAAATATTATCAGCATTTCCGATGTTCGCCTTATCTAATACCAGCTCGACACCTATCAACTGCCCAAATCAATGGGCATTTGTCGTTTCCCCGGTCTCTACAAACACAGGAAATCCCAAAAAGTCGCGCGGGCAAACGAGCGAGATGGCGAGATTCGAGAGAGTCAGAGCAGCGGAAAAAGAAGAATGTCTCCCACAGTTATTAGAGAGAGAGAGAAAGGTCCTCCCGAGGGTTTTTAAAGACACGCGCTCGCGGTCACCTGTCAATTACACCGGGCCTCAGCAGCAGCAGCAGCTCGTTCTGTCCTGCTCGCGCGCGCGAAGGGATCGTTATTCGTCTTTCAGGAAATTAAGCGTCCGTATAACCACCGTCCTTAAACTCTCCACTCCTCTCTCCTCTCTTTCTCCCCCTCTCTCTCCTACGCTGGTACGAGAGGGCCGGCGTGCGTATATAACGCTTTAACGGCCGGCGTTTTTCCGCCGTAAAACCGTCTGCACGCGCGCACGCGGAGGCCAAGTCAGCAAGTATGTCGCGAGGAGGGCGCGCGCCAGCAGCGGATTCCTATACGTTAAAGCGGCGGCTGGTAGCTGCTGTATATTATATGCGGCGTTGAATTGGGGGAAAAGCTGGGTTGCTTAATTTGATCCATTTAGATAGGGACGCAGATGATTGCCTCCGCTCTGGGGATGTAAACGCTGATTTATTCTCGAAAACGGAAGATTAAGTCCTCGAGATAGGGCGACGGAGGTGCAGGCTTTGCTGTGTCACCGCACGAGCGTCGTTTAAGATGCTCCGGGTATGAAATTCAAACTATTTTAATTAAATTGTGCCTATAAGTCAACGGGCTTTGAAAGACGGTTTATGAAAATGGCGGCGGAGAATCGGTATTTTCGTGTAAAATTGCGAAATGGATGATGAAAAATAATTATCATTTTGAAATTGAATAACGTGATTTGTCGAGTTAGTCGAGTAATTTTTTACAAACGCATGAATTATGACGTAGAATTCAAATACAGCTGGCGGATGAAGCGCAATAAATTAATAAACTCTTCGAGTTTATAGACACGTCAGACTGACGATAAATCTTTTGAGGCCTTGTTTCACAGAGTTATACACGTGTAAGCTATAGCTTTCTAGAACTGCGTTTTTTCCCTTGGAAAATGCAGATAAAAAATTCTGTTTTCATCGACGTTTAAAGAGCTGAACTGTAAATGACAAAACTCAATCGATTAAGCGGCAAACACTGGGCCCGGGCCATCTACGGTAAAGAAAAAGTGAAACCGTTCGTTTTGAGCGTGTATATTTTAAATAAAAAGAAAAAAGACCGAACGAATGGCGCGGCATCAATCAACTTCTCATTTTCAAATTATTCGACGTTAATTGTGAGTTTACAAATGGAAATGCGAGAATGGAGACAAAAAAGTTACAAATTCCATTGCATTCGTCGATTACAGCTAGTCGCACGCGCGTATGTTCATGGCCCAACGCACGCACGCGCGCAGGTGCATCCCACGCATCTAACTGTACTCTATGAATAATGAGTTTCATATTTTACAGCCGAGGCATATCGCCGCGCTCTCCCCGGAATTCATCGAAATTACCAAGGTACTTTAATTACATTTTACTTTATTAATTAATCCATGTAATAATTACATTTAAAAACGTTTAAATTTTTTCTCCTTCTATAACCACCGCGTCATCGAAACTTTGCCAACTCAAAGTTATATACACACGACGCCCTATCAGTTTCAGCACGAGGTCCCGCTAAGCGCAGAAACATCGTCCGCAATCGGCGCGCAATCGCCCCTCTAAACTCACCGAGCGAACTACTGCTGCGGGCACACGAACTGTATATACTCCCCCGTCGCCATGCTGACGCGGACAAACGCACCCGCAAGAACAGGCGCTGCTCGGCTTACCATAAGGCATAAAACGACATGCCGAGCGAACTTGAATGGAGACTATTATAGAAGGAACTCTCGCGCAGTCCCTACTACTACTACTACTACCGTGCGCGCGACAATCCGTGCCACATGCAAAACTCCGAACGCCGTCATAAACAATGTCCCTCGCTCCCCCCCTCCTCCTATATATATATACACTCATACGTACAAGCATACACACGAAGAGAGAGAGAGGGGAAGAGAGATGCCCATATTACGATACCGGCACGCTCGTCCCTGATTTACGGCTCTGCCGGGAAAACGTATGTACGCGCGCAAAAAAAGGGCCGGGAATAAGGAGAAGCGCGCGCGTGCGCGGATACATCGACTATTTTTCAAGCGGCGCGCGGAAGGAAATTAATTGCTCATTTTGAGGCCTGGAACGAGGAGGATAGAGGAGAGTGCGCGAAGGGAAGGGAGAAAAAGGCGAACGGGAATCGACGAGGGGGCATTGGGGAAAAAAAGGAGCGAGGTAAGGAGAGAGTGGGGAACATTACGAAAATGTAGCCGCGCGCAGGACAAATATTTCTGTATTTATGAATGTTATTAATGGCCGGAGTTTACGGAGATTATGTGCAGTGAGCGAGAGCGGGAAGAGAGAGAGAAAGAGAGATACACGATGCAAATTAAAAACGCACGTTGCTATACGCGCACGAGCGCGCGACGTTTTTATGTTGTAGTCGTGCCGCCGTGGTGGTGGTGGTGGCTCTCTTTCGCTCGTGTATATTATATTATGATGTACGCTGGAATTTAATGCACTTAATTACGAGTTTGAGGCGCGTTTAACGCTCGCTTGTTCCTTTGTTGATCTTGATCTATTAATTAATGCTTGATTCCCGGAACCTTAATAAATTCTGCGACTTGAGCGTATGTCATTTCGCTGCAAAAGGTTGTGTGTACGCGGGTATACATATACCTGTCGATCGATGAAAGAATATAATAAAGTTATAAAAAGTGCGAGAGATTCAACCTTGCGCGCTAGGGTGTGTGTATGTGGATGTATATAAAAAGCAACTATTTTAAGAAACACCGGAGGCAGGATTATTTTCAATAAAATATAAACAAAGAAAAAAGTGAGAGAAGAGATGAGTACGGGGAAAGAGCACAAGATAGCGGAAAAGAAGTAGTCGGTTGAGTTTACAAGAAATTCCTGCAATTTAATGACATTCTTTGATTGGTACTTGATGCCAGTCACCTTTCGACGCATCAGTATTTGACGCACGTAATCCAAGACATTTATGAAGAATCTCATTTTCCGTTCCAGAGTCTCGACAGTTTGGGTTGCATTTTATCAGTTTCAGTTAACAGCCTGCCGGACGGCGCATTAAGTATTTACGTCATATTTGTACGACGATCGTTTTTCATTTAATTTATTCGACATTAACTTTTGTTTTTATTAACAAATTGCTTTAAAAGATCTTATTGAATTTGCACGCCGCGGGAATAATAATTATTTCGTAAATTAAAATTACAACTGCTTTTTCAACAAGGTAGCCACTTCTAAGCCCAGGATAAAAATGCCGAATCAGCAGGCGTAAAAAGGGGTATAATGCATCACAACAACGCCGGAGAAAAAAAAGAAGAAAATAAAATAGGCAAGACCCAACGGCCCCTATCACAAGCAGATCGCATTTCTAACTCGACAGACGTAAAGATCCGAGCGCGCCCAGCATAAGAAAGACTCCCCCCTACAACGTCTCCCGCAAAAAGTGAATCGCCGCGCGAATCGAGGAACGAGCGTAAAATGAATATCCTCGCACCAAGGCTCCGGCCACCACCACCACATCTCTCTCGATCCTTAAAAGCCTTTTTCGAGCTTTCCGTACTGACGACGATCGCTTTCGCTTTTTCGCCCGCTCGTTCCGCGTAATATGACGTGACGATCGACGATTAAAAGTCGGTGAATCTTTCTCTCGCGCTTGGGAGAGGAAAGAGACGGTATAAAAAAAAAGAGAGAGAACTGACGCGTCGTCGTCGTATAGCGTATAGTATATATATATATATATATATATATATATATATATATACGCTCGTGTTGCTGCTGCTGCTGCATCTACGCCGAAGTGCAGCGTCATGCTCGGGTGCGAAAAACCGCAAGGGAGATGGAGTGAGAGGATAGCGTCGCGTCGAAAGAGATCAACTTACTCGGCCACCCCTGCTGTATTAAGTACCGCACAATAGATGAACGTTATTAAATGGTCTGCAATTTTGTTTTTCCTATGCGTCGAGAGCCGCCTGTAAAGAAGGCTTGTAGAGGAAATAATAGACCGTGATTGGTACGCCTTTTAAATGCATGGCGATTTACAACCTTATTGTTATACATTTAGCGCTATTCAGCGTGGTTTTTAAAATATATTATTTTCAAATTTAATATACAATATTTATACTATAGTACATTTACAAGATTAACTAGGATTTCACATGTTTTCTTAGAAAAATAATAACATAAATAAGCGCGCTCATTAGTCACAAAATAGACATCGATCCTATCATTGACCCTTAAAGTACTATTTTCAAAATTCTGTATTTCCAAGACAAAGCTCCAGCCTGTTTTTATCCCAGCCGAGAACCAAGCATCTTACGACGACTAATCTTTATTGCTCAAATTTCGCAAAATCTTTAGCGCGATCGATGCACCGGACACGACAGAGCAGCACACACACACACACACACACTGAATTTTTGCAAAGTGTGTCTTACAGGGAAAAAATTCGATTTCCAGAAGGGCAAACAACCCGTCGGGGCTCACGAGGGCCGATCACCCTATTATTTCCCTCGGCGCGTCTATTAAGAACATAATCGGCCGAATATCCTTCGAGAAAGAGAGCCAGAGCAAGCGCCACGTACAGCCTATACCTCGCTGCATTATCTCATTAAAAGAAATCGACCGCCTCTCCTCAAAGGTTTGCTCGCTCGCTCGTTGCATTTCGACGCTGTGCACAGTCGGTCGCGCGCGCGCGCGCGTGCGCGACTTACGCCCCCGCGTCTCGCGACGGCGAAGAGAACAAAATAACGAGAGGGAGGAAGCAAGAGAGAGAGAGAGAAACATCGCTTCGGGTTGTGTGCCGTTGAGAGCTAATCGGCGTACGAAGCCGCGAGCACGCCTCCCACCTTTTTCATTTCTTTTCTGTCCGTCTCTCTTTCCACTGCGGCCGTGAAGCGCGTCGGCTGTAATTTTTAAAATTATGATTTAGGGGAAAACGCTCGCTCGCTCGCGCGCACGAACTGTGATGCCCTTCTCTCTTGCTCCGTGTGTACAGCGTGCGCGCGCTGCGAAAACCTTATTAAGGGCGCGTGTGTACGACGCGCGGAGAGGGTCGTAAAATCCCGGGAATGCCAAGTGCGCGCGCGTCTGTCTCCCTAGGGTCGCGCGCGCGCGCGTGTGTGTGTGTGTGTGTGTGTGTGTGTGGGTATATACATATACGTGCGCATATATACGCAATCTTGCGGCTCGATGTTAATAACGGCGTTTACGCGTGCGCTAAGGACCGAAAATAATCATTATACTCGTGCAATGGACGAGGCGACGCGGCGCGTTTATATACATATAGAGGTACGGGGTCGATGTCAATGGGAAGCGCATAATGACAGGACTCGGTCAGCGTATACGCCGCGCACAAATAACGAATCGCCGGTTGAGCCTGGCGTTTCATTACGTTCATTTTAAAGACCATCACGAGGTTGTGAACCGTGCGGTTTTCGAACTCTTATACACGACGCGCTTTAAACGACGTGTTTGTGTACGCTGCAGTCGGTGCGTATATCGGTTAAGCTATTGTAAATTTTGAGGTGCTGTTGTGTGTTGGGAATTGATTGCGGTAGAGGGAGAGAGAGATGAAGGTGCGGATTGAGTCAACGCGAAATTGAGGTTGAACGAGTTTGTAACGCAGCTGTTACCCAAACGGAGATTTTTGGTAGATCTCCCAGCTGACGCCGCGTTCGCACGCGAAGTGAAAGAGAGGAGAGTCGCAGAGTGCGCGAGACTACTTCCTTTAGCGGGCGAATCGAATTGCATTAGCGCTCGAAAAGGTCGTAATTTGAAAGTGAGAAACTCGAACGAGGCAATTGCGCGCGGCGGTTTAGTGACAAGTAATTAACGAAACTTTAAGTGGATTGCCCATTAACCGCGCCACATTGAGATATACGACAGAATGTTAATTGCTAACTACAAATTAAAGGAGACTTTGCTCGCCAAAGGAGCACGAAACGTGAAAATTACCAGTTATGGTGTGAATCATGACTACTTTGTTGGATACTTTTAACGTTTTAGAATTTAATTTAGATTATTTATCACATCCGAAGAAAATCGATAACTTTTTTTATTCGAAAATTGAAAAATGCATATAACCCGTTGTAACCGTGGCCATCGACATCCTCATAACTATGCTCCTCTCTCGCAAGAATGTCACGCTCTGAAAATTGATCGTTACATCGACGATCTCAATCAACATCGTCCGCGTTTTTCGCGACTAAACGCGCAGTACCGCCTCGAGTCCTCTTCCTCTCCCTTTCGATCGCCCATCATCATCATCATCATCATCGCGTGCTTCGCGCGATCGCGCCTCGCGGGCGGCGGCAAGGATACACGCGCAAGAAAATCTAAAAACACCGAGCGCGGCGAATCGCTTCATTAGCGGGGCGGCGGTCAGAGCGCGCGAAAGAAACGCGCCTTTGCTAATTCGCCGGATAAGAAAGAGGCTGTTCCGGGTAACTCGCGCGCGTGCGCAATTATCGAGGCAAAACGAGGGCGTGAGAGGCTTAACTGAGCCGTTATGATATTATATATCATCGTGTCTTTGTCCCTCGCGGCGCGCACGCCTACGGATTTGGTACGCTATAGTTGCTGGAGGTTGTATGTTTTTTTGTTGGTGGTGCAGGAGATGGGAGGCGAGCCACTGATGATGCGTGCCACCCGTAAATCTTGCACGGGTCGCTGCTGCAACTGCCTGATGTGCACCTGTTTTCAGGGTTTTATTTCTCGCTCGTTTTCCTCGCGCGCGCGCGCGCGATTAGAGCAGATCTTGCTGTGTATGTGAGTGCGGAGAGATATAAGAGAGAGGTGCGAGAGAGAGAGAGAGAGAGAGTGCGGAGTATGATGGGCAAAAAAGCGGGATATCAAGCCGAGTAGTTGCTGTTTTTGTCACGGTGTTATACTGTAAGTGTCTCTGCAATTGCTAAGAAATTGCAGTATTATAGCTCGGGAGATTTATATCAAATTTCTAACAGGTTTATGGAAAGGACGATTACGAGTCTGTGCCGCTGTGTTTCTCTCCTGTATCTTCTCGCTTCACACGCTCGGGCTGTTATAAATAAAATATGAGGATTCCATTCTTTTTTTTTCTAAATAATGTTATATGCTAACGTTTTCGTTATTCAAATGATTAAATCGTTTCGATAAATTGTGTGCGGTTTGTTTGCGTATTTAATACTTATAAATAGGAATTCCGTAAATTAGTAAATTGTTTTCAGAACCTGATATTCTATTTCCAGTAGTCAGTGAAATCTTTCCGTTTTGAGGTCGCGAAATCACTTAGGTATTTCGAAACAATGATTCACAGCTTTGCGGTAAGAGAGAAAAAAAACGATTCCTGGCAGATCATTATCTAATGACTTCGTGAATAAGTGTAATGTTTAAAAGCAATTAATCAGAGCTGAAACCAGGCATTAATTTACTCGTTCCGATGGAAAAAAGGCAAAAAATAAACAGAATGATACCTAGCTATTTAAATCACGGAACGTTTACACTGATGACATAAAATCATATTAGTCAACGCCTAATGAAAATTACACAGTCCAGGTATATCATTTTCTAAAAAAAAGAGAGTGTTTGCTCCTCCCATTAGTCGGAAAAAATCTAACTGAGCGATAGAGTTACGCGGTAATTAGCTTCCTCAAAATCTCTCCCACGATTTCTGACACAAATATGGCCAAGTCTGACAAAACATTATCGTGAAGTAATATTTGCGGTGGCCAATGATTAATGACATAACAAAGTTGTTTTTTCTTAACAACTTGATTTATAACACATACGATTAAAAATCGAAATCTGAATTCACAGCAAATTATCAGCAGTAAAAGCAACAGAGAGTAATGATCAAGGTCAAGTTTGCGCTAAATATAGAAACACCATAAGGCGGCGATCTAAGCCGGGGAAATCGACCGCGATCCTTGCACGGCCGTGGGTAATGGCTTTTTCCCCGGACAAAAAACCAACCAGCCACGGCGAAAAAAAAACAACCGCCGTGGACCGCACCATTATATACCTACCGTTTTCTCACACGGCCACACATATATAAGACATCGAAATCCGTCGCAAAAACGGCAACCCGGCCCCCGTATACACCACCCACAAAAAGCGTCGCGCGCACGGTAGATCATTACGAGAAACGCCCTACCGACATCGCAAAGTATCAATCAACGCGAAATCGTCCGGCGTGCGTACTTACATGCGCCTATGTTAATGTCGCGCGCGAGCTGCAGTTAAAAGTGATTTCGCCCTAGAGGCTGACGGCAAGTCGGCCGCGTTTTTGTCTCAATTAATATTTCGTCACGGATCGGAAGCCCGCTAAAAAGGAGTGCTGCTGTAGTTGAAGAGAAGGAGGGGGGAAGGATAAAGAGCCTTGGGGTGAACAGCGAGGGCGGGAAACCGTTCGTGCGTTGCAACGAGCACGAGAGAGAGAGAGAGAGAGAGAGAGAGAGAGAGAGAGAGAGAGAGGGAGAGTTTACACGCGGTGGGCTGCTCTCGACCTCTTGACGACGGGCCGAGTTAACCGTGATTAACAGGAAAATTAGTGCCCGGGATGGCGAGGGAGCCTTTCATGATTTCGAGTGCACTCTATCGCTGTTTTTTGTTTGTTTAATTCGTCGGAGAAGAAAGAATCGCGCTGTTAATGGATCGCGACTGATTTCTCGTAATGAGCGTGCGAATATTATCGAGAGGAGAGATTATACCGATGACTAATTTTTCTAATGATTACGATCTTTTCATTAGAAAGGTATCTAGAATCTTTCAGTGCATAAGTCTATAAAAAGTAAATGGATTGCAGATATTATCTCGGCTTTATTATCGAACATTTTTATTTAGTTTTAAGTTTACTACTTCATTTACTGACAAGTGGCGCGTATAGCTGCAACAATTGAAGCTTCGGTTTCGCACTATCCCGGTATAGATTTTATGTAATAACGGAGGTTTTTTTATAAACTCAATTATTGTTTAGATATAAATCATAGATTACTGCAAATACTTGAAGTAAAGAATATATGGTTACGGAGTAAGCCCACACGGGAAGAAAGAGCAAAAAATATATTCTCTAGGAAAAACGTCTACATATTTATATCCAACATCGCACTCCTGAGAGAAATCAGTCGCCGCGGCGCACTTAAGAAGGAGAATAGTCGAGTGACAACAGCGGCGACCGTATACAAAGTGTGTCGTATAACACACGAAGCGATTAGGAGCAGCGAGTCAGTGACGTTTCAAAGTTTAGAAGACAGCGTAACTATATTACTACCGGCGCGCGCGCGTATTGTTACACTTTTATTTTCGCAACCAGAGCGACTTTTCAAGGCGAGAGAGGCGTAGAGGTAAACGTATTTATAATACGAGCAGAGCACCGTATTTAAGTATTTTATACGCCGGTAATGCCAACGTTTAGCGCCGAGAGACTATTGGGTGAAGGACAATGCTGCGTGATTCTCACGGTAGGCACGTGGAAGTCGATTTTCCGCCGGTAATCGAAGGTCGATCGTACCTTCTAATCCTTGTACAAGAATGTAATAATAAAACAAGTGTTTTAACGCTGCTTCTACGTATCGATTCGCGATAAATGGCTCTCTTTGTGTATGTGTGTATAGTCGCGTCGCGGTAAAAGTGAGGAAAAATGGAAAGAATACTCACTCGCGCGGCAATGTACATATTTATCTTTCTCGACTGTAGTCGAGGAGGAGGAAAGCGAGGCACCGAAAAATCGCTTGAACAAACACTCGAACTCAAAATTAGCCCTTCAGAAAGGATGATTCTGAACCTAAAGGAGTTTGTTTATTTTCTTCTTTTTTTTTGTTCGTCTGTTCGCTAATAAATGACTTTACAAATATTTAATACATTAAAAACTTTTTGTTTGCAATGTTGAAATATTTACGCAAATTTATATAAATGTATACACGATGATCTCATTATAACGAGAAAATATAGAAAATCAATTCCACTGAAAATTATTCTAACAAATTATTCTCATTATACGCGCGAGCGGCAACCAACTTGGCTTATACAAATTTTGAAAGATAAACGCGCGATTTTAATCAAAAAACGATTACGTATGGAGCTCCTCGCACTTTCCAATCCGACTACACCTGCGAAACCGAACTTTCCCAGCCCTCCCTACATCAATGCAGCAGGAGCAGCAACGACCACAGCAGCGAGCCACCGAACGGAATAATCCTCGCGCGTAAAGCATCGAGAGGGGAGTTATCACTTACGAACGCGTATATAATACGCTTTTAATTACAAACGCAGCTCGCGCTCTCAACCCACACACATATTCGTATATCCTGCATCATCCCCTCTGCACTCTCACACACTCGCCCACTATATAGCTAGCTCGGGCGCACGTCGACGGTTTCTCAATTACGGCCACAGACGCTCAAGGCCACGTTCGGCTGCTACTACCCGCACCACTGCCGCGAAGATACTTTATTCCCCGACTCTAATTCCCATTCCTGCGCGCCTTCAATCTACCGTGCGTGCGCGCACGCGCGGCGCCTCGCGCCAGCCAGTCAGTCCCTTCTCTCTCTCTCTCTCTCTCTCTTCGTGGCTTTGTGTGTGCACTGCTTGGCTACCTGCAGAGAGAAAATGCACACGCACGAAGCCAATAAACGCTGCAGCAGCGGCCGTCGCGGCCTTTCGAAATTACCGAGGATTTTCGAATATATACGCGCTCGCGCGCGGCTCTGTGGTTAGAATAATTGTGCGCGCGCCCGGCCCCACACAGTAGTAGCCAGTGTAGGTACTAGAGTAGTACAGCAGCAGCAGGAGAGGAGTATAGTTGTGTTGGATTATATATACGTATACAATCGTTATTCGTTCCGCGAGAGGAGAAAATCTTATCGTTCCGGGGATGCGGTGTGTACGCAGCGTTTTGCTGCTGTCTTTCCGTCTTTCGGAGCGCGAGGAAACCTAATTTTATACCTTCGGTGAACCGAAGATGGCATGAACTTTGCGCACGCGGGGCCTTTGCGTAATTGTTTCGCGTGCCGCGTGGATGTGTATATTATGTGTTTGTATACCCGCGTCGTCGTTCAGCAAGACGAGGGAATATATATTAAGGGGGCTCGGGGCTGTTTACCGTGAGCGCTTGTAATGCTTGCTTTTCGGTTGCGGCGGGTTCTTTTCAGAAGTTACGTAAAAAGATCGATAGAAGTTACGTAAATAATCGATTGGGCGGCGAGGCACTTATGCCCGCGCGTTAATGTGAATGGGAGAATTTCTTTTCGGGATATATTGGTGTATATACGAGTAGAGAGAGTTTGTTCTATAACGCAGAATGTGGTTGCGGTCGATTTTAGCGTGCAGCGATCTATAATTTACAAATAAGCTTTATTATGGTATAGCGAAATTTGCGAACGCATTCGTATGTTTGTATTACACGCTGTGCGGAGTAGAATTGCCGCGTATAGAAACGATATTTCAGTGTAGCATTAAAAATGATACATTATTTGTTGAAGCAATAAAAAATCCTAACCTTGTGTTTCGCAAACGAATTTTTCAATCAATTATCCAACAATCTGCAGCGCGCACTTATTCTTTTTTTGATCCACAGCGCGCATCTTTCTCTTTCTCGTACAGCAAAAACGCCAAAACCACAGCATCATGCATCCCTTAAGTTTTAAACGGTCATAAAATCACGTCGGAGTAGGAGAAAAAAAGTTTACTCTCGCACGCGCGCAGTCTCGAGATAGAGGCCAAATGAACCGACGACCAAAACAACCCCGGCGCGTAAAACTAGATAAAGCAAAGCCCTTCATCACGCGCTCTCCTCTCTCTTTCGCATCCACGATCTAAGTCTGCAAGGTGCGGACGGCTCTCTCGACCAACAAAAAACCCGAAGCGAGTAAGCGCGGTAGCGATCTCGCCCGGGGGCTAGCCGCGTGCGCCATCATCTCTCCCGCCTCTGCTGCAGTACGTGCTGTGCGGTGTGTGTATATATATATGCAGCGTGCGGTAGCCACCGGCTCCTGAATCAAAGACCGAACGAACGGGGCTACTGCAGTCCTATCGCGTACGTACATACCCACGCACACATGCAACAGCAGCAGCTTGGGAAAGTGCGTAAGAGAGCGAGCGAGCGAACGAGCGAGCCCCCCTTTTATGAATGCAGTCCGCGCGACGCGTTTTATGTATTATACGCCGCCGCCCGCGGGCGCTTATAAATATATAAAGGACACGGGAGAGCGAGAGAGAGAGAAGGATTTCGATTCGATTTATTTCGCGGCCTGTGTGTACGGGTATAAGAGTACACGGAGTGCGGCCGGAGGACCATTATTTTATGTCGCGCGCGAGCGCGCGAGCCGTTGCGACTGGGGGATTTCTTTTAATGAAAGTAATCGCTGTCGGTTTTGTGATGATTTAGGGCTTTTTATACGAACAACGGAGGTTTTCGTTAATAAGAGGGGACACACTTGGTATCGGAAATTAATTCGCGCATAACGACGTTATTTAATAACGAGGCGAGCGCGCAGGAGGGGTCGTTATTAATGCACGCGTCCTCGCGAATTTAAGAGGTTATTAACAAATGGGTGAGCGTGGTGCGCTTGATCGAAAATACGTGTATGTATGTGTTCCGAGGGAATCTGTGTACATACATATTGAGTCGTTGCGAAACGAAATGATTCTTGTCAACGTTCATTAGATTTATTGCGAGATGTCGTCGTCTGGAAAGTAATGAAATGAAGTTGTAAGAACTCGGTGTGTAAAAATAGCTTCACGTTTTTTCGTGCGCGGGAGTACAAAAAAATGGAAAATGGCATTTAATCTGCGGGCTCAAAACTAGAAAGGTAGGTTTGATCCGCATTTCACTCTCACGAGAATAGTGGAATTCGCGGATTTTCCCATGCTTTTACGAAACGAGATAAAAGCAATGGAATACTTTGCCCAAAAACAAATAAATACTCGTACAGCACCAGCAGCAGTCATCGAGTGAGCCGCGTAAACATTAATTAAACAAAGTAATTTGTAATCGTTATTATTCAATTTTTAAAATTACACCTTATCAATCTCACTAGTTTTTCCCCTACGCGTAAATCTTGTTCTCAAACGCGCACTGCGGGCGCAGCAGCACTCTGTATAAAAAAATCTCCGGACAATTAAATAAAAGAAACCCGAGAGAAAGAGAGCGAGAGAGAAAAGAGGGCTGGAGCCGCGAGAAATCTAGATCGAGCACTGATTGGAATAAGTATATAGGTGAGATATAAAAAACGCAATGCGTGGCATGTATACATTATACATACCTCCGGTGTACCTATACACACACACATACACACACTCGCAGAGAGCAAAGAAACAAGGAGGCTGAACGCACATGCTCGCGCGCGAATTCAATTATTCTACGATTACGGGGCGACCGCCTCCGGTCAGCGCAGTTCTTAGAGCCCCACGAGCACAATTCTCTATATATAAATATACACATACGCCTCGTTTCTCCATCTCCCAAGCAGCACACATACATACACAATGCGAACTGCTGCGACAGCGCATATATGTGCGAGAGAGCCGAGCTAGAAGGTGTTTACACGCCGATTCTTGAGTATATGTGTGCGCCTGCGTATTATTCGATTTTCTTTCTTGGCTTATAGGGCGCGCGCACGCGCGTATAAGTATATTTTTACGAGTTTCAAACGAGGGTGATTTATCTGGCGTCTGTAGCGGGCGCGCACGATTGACGCGGCACTTGGCACTTTTAATCAGTGGCTCACTTTGCGTCGCGAATGAGGATGGAAAAATCGACCGACGGGGCTTGCGTGTGTGTGTGTGTATTGATTGTGCCTCGATAACGCAGTTATGCAGAACCGGCTGAATGTAAACTTTTTTAATGGAACGATAAGAGAAAACGGTATGAAATTATATTGTTCGTTTACTGCGCGTGTATTTAAAAATTATAAAATCTGGAATTTAAAGACGAAGAAACGATGAGAAAGTTTCTGTTAATTTTTATTTTTTGAGTGAACAAAAAAAAAAGTGCAAGAGAGCGACAATGAGAGAAGACGGAAAGTAGAACGAATAAAGGATTTCCCACGGTTGACATCGAAAACTCGTGTATACGACGAAAAATACGACTCTCTCGGCTGGCGATGATTTTGGAAGCGCACTATGTACACTCGTCGCTGCGCTCCGAACCAGTGTGAACCTGTACGAATACGATCTCCGAGTTTCCGCGCATCTGCACACGCTGGATATACCGTACACGGTGTCCTATTCGTTACTCGCAGCATACTCGTGAAAAAAATACACCTGATTTCGCTATTTTGTACGAAAAAAGAGACGCGCGTTTCGCTTTTTGCTCGACACGCTAGCCGATGATGCAACATTTACCATGCGGCAATATTCCTCGATCCGTGAACTAGATTAAATTGGAACGGCGATCAGCGTCGCGGGCCGTAAAGTTAATCTCATATTTAAAAAACATCAGCCCACACGAAGATTAAAATGTTATCCAATCAACTCCTTCGCGGCGACCGCCGCACACCGCATGCATACCGGCGTCATCGTCGTATAACCCCTCCGCCCCGATAAATTTAACGACGGCTGCATTTGCGGTGCGCGCGCGCGCGCCTCGTAAACGTTCATTAACATCGACGCGCATATACACCCGGGGTAATGCAACGAGTATACATATATACGAAACGAGTGCATCATCGATCGGCAAGCTGCCACCTACTAACCACGCGACTGCGCCACACATTCTCTCTCTCTCTCTCTCTCTCTCTCTCTCTCTCTCTCTCTCTCTCTCTCTCTCTCTCTCTCTCTCACCCATCCATTCAGGTGAACGTCTACGAAACCCTCTGATTTACCGGACAGAGAGTATACATACATAAGTGTATAGTAGTATGCCAGGGGCGTCGCGCCACACTCGCGCCCGTCTCCGGTTCATCCGAGGACACGTATACGTCACCGCGTTCTCTCGATAAGACTCTCTCTCTCTCTCTCTCTCTCTCTCTCTCTCTCGCGACGACGCGCATCCGATTAGCCCGTGCCGCCGCGCTCCCACGCCTACGCGACACCGCCGTCGCCGCCGCCGCCGCCGCTCTCTTGAGGTCGTGTGGTGCATGAGCTGCGGTGAGAGGAGCGAGCAGTGCACCGAGAGCGCTTCTATATATCTCGGCGAAAGTTCCGAGCTGCTCGCTCGCTCGCTCACTCGCGCTTTTACTTTCAAGTATGTGTGTGTGTGCGTGTATGTGGGGGTAAGAGTGTGAGAGCGCACGAAAGTGTGAGCATGGGAATTTTTGCAATAATGGGAGGTGGGATGTGTATAAGCGCCGCGGAGTTTTTGTCTTCGCGAGAGAGAGACCCTGCGGCTGGCTGGCTCTCCGCGGCAGCTTTTTTCGTGTAGTATTTTAATATACGGAGGAGGAGGAGGATTTTTATCGGCTTATATGAGCTAACAATGTGTTTTAAGGATTTTGTAAATGAAGAGAGCGCCCGATGGTCTGTATTCGCTGGCGTTGTGGAGAGGCTGCAGGTGAAAAAGACGTTCAAGGGGGCCTTAAGATGGTAAAAAATTGATACTTATGGGATGTTTTTTTTTTTGGGTAAGAGCGTGTATATGTGATGTTTACTGCCAGATTTACAGAGATGTGAAAGTAGAACTCGCAGCCGATGATCATCATCCTCATTGTTGCGTGGATATTAATTATTTTCTTGCTCTTAATCTTTCCTTTTTATGCGCCAAGATTAATGCTTTTATTAATTTAATTTTAATGGCCACGATGAGCCCCCTCTCATTATGTAAAAAAATATATTGCAATTTCACAAGTATTTGGGTCAGCGCGCGAAAGTTTACATAACTTTTGCGAAAATTCTTTATAAACATCATTTTCATGCCATGTCTTCTTCAATTTCTTCGCAACCATTACTTACTTCCAATCTACTATATATATATACACACACACACGTACAGAAAAAAAAATAGCAAGTTTGAAAATCCATTTACACGCCTACATCGGCGACCCCGTCCGAAAACTCCATCTCTCGCTCTCCTTCTGCCATAATCATAAAAATTAAGAACTCAATAAAGATGGGTATTGAAACTCGCAGGCGTGCAAGCTCGTCTAAGCTGCGCGCTCTTACTTTCGTTATTTGTTCGCTGATGTAGGTAAGGCGCGCGCTCGAGCCTCGGCTCGGCTCTCTTCTCGCGGCGCTTAATCTATGACGAATCGATCGGTCGCGAGATAATGCATCCTTCGCGCGCTCGCGAGCGCTCCTTTCTTCCCGCGAGCGAGCTAATCTGCGCGAAACAAAGTCAGGGTCCGCTCACGTCGCCCGTTGCGTGCAAGTAAGGCCGTATTTTCGACAACACCCGCGTGTCAGTCTCTTTCTTTCCCACACACAAACGTACATACACATGCACGTATAATACATGCGCCGCGGGCGTAATTTGCGATTTCCACCTTGCGTAATACGCGCAGGCGCGCATCGCTCGATTCGGAGAAAGTTGGAGCGCGGGCGACGTACGTACGGCGAATGAAAATTCCACGGCGATGCGCCGGCTAGATATATACATGTATATATAGGGGCAGTAGTATAGTATAGGTGTAGTTATATATATACACGTTGTAAAATAAATATTTGATCTATTCGCGTGTGCGGGCAACGCAGGCGCGCGCGCGAGTGCGATATGACGGGCCTGCGAGGAGAAATCTGTTGTGGTGCCCGCGCGTGAGATTGGCAATTGAAAATGTATATACATATACTTGTGTACAAGCGCGATTTCGAGTTGATGAAAGCGAAGGTGCAGAGCGGTGGTGGTATGGGTATATAACGTCGCGGTAGGTATTTTTATTCATTGAATTATTGCTAGCGCTTCGTTCCGTTTCTATTGTAGTTGGGACACTCTTCGTTTATTTATGGGGAAGCCATAAATTGCAACGTTGCGATAAGCTGTTTTATATGTGTTATAGAAAATGAAAAATGGAATGAGGTTTTAATCGAATGGTTCGAATTGAATTTTATCATGTTAAAATCTGTATTAGTTACAGTTGTCTGCGAGAACTTCAGTGAATATATACTGTATTCCGATAAATAATAATGTTGTAATTGATGTCGATGTCGGTTCCCACTGTATGATGTCGTAATCGAAATATTTTGATAATCTATAATTGAAATTTTAATCGAGAATAAATTAATAGCTTGATACTATTTATTTACTAAATAAATGTGATTTATTGAAAAGTTTCAAGATGTAACCAATGATTGAACAATCGCAATGTTTATCATAGCAGAATAAGTATGTTTTTCAATCGCACGCGCACACAACTGCGAGCGAGAAATCAAATGGCAACCAATCGACGCGGCCGCGTAATAACGATTCTCGAAATAATCACTATAATCAGGCGGCTATCGGAACCGCTCAGCAGAACAAATTCATCTCTAGAATCCTAAAATCAAGGACAAAAAGAATTCAGCGCGTTATTATTTCCAAAGCGCGAGCGAAGGCCGCAGCAACCCGAGCGCGGCTCGCATACGGAGAAGCCGCCGCGTGAAAAAGGAGCAGCAGCAAAGCGCTCACGCGCAACTTCGTGCAGCGCAAAATAATGCAATGCAGTTCCCGGTAACACTTACAGCTTCGGGGATACTTTCGAGTATGTAACGAACGTTTATCAAGAGATAATCCAACCTGGCGTGTACAGAGCGCAGACGCGAGAGAGAGAGAGAGAGAGCCTGCACCGGCAGCTTCTTTCTCTTGTCTCTCGTTTTCCTTATTTCTCCCGCCAATGTTTAATCTCGTATCTCCCCTCCCACCTCACCCTCGCGGCCGTATCTTCCTTTCCGCTTTCGTTTTATCTCCGAGGTGGACCAGCTCGGTTTCGCCCCCTTAGTTAATACGAAATCACGAAACCGATTTCTTTGCGCGCTCTTTCTCTCGCTCTCTTTGAGCGCGCCCGTAAAAGGAATCAGTCATTCTGCATTTTTCGCTTATCTCGCGAGAGCGCGAGTCCGCTGCCTTCTCGTTTTTCCCCCTCCGGGGCCCTCTTCCTTTGCTATGCTGCTCGCGCGACTCGCTTGCTGTGTATTAGCGGAGCCTCGAGGGGACTCTTTTTTCCGCTTCATCTGTTTAAGAAATTAACGAGATAAGCGTGGACGTATTTTTTTTTTTTTTGTTTTTTGTAATTAATTCTGTGTCCGTTGATTAGATTTGCTCATCAATGATACAGCTATATCGTGCATCATTAAACAAAATTGCAAATAAATAAATAATAAAATGTGTTTCAACACGTAAATGCTTGGCAGGCGTTCCAATACCACGCTTTATTTCGCGTTCCAGAAAGCATTATGGGAAAGCAGTGCTAAACTCCTCTAGCATTTGCCACCCTTAAACCTTCAAGACCATCAATTTACCCAGAAAATCCCCGATTCAAAACACATCTTTGCAATTTCAATAATTCCCGTCGAGCGCGCGATAATTTACCCTCCACGGCGAGGGCCTTAAAAAGCAATAAAGCCCGCAGTTCGCTGCTGCTCTCCTCTGAAAATCGCCCTCGAGAATCAGCAGCGAGAGAATCCGCAAACAAACGAGCGCTCGCTCACACTACCACTGTTCCGCGCTCTGCTCCGCGTAAGACTCTCCGTACAAGCAAGTACTCCGCAGTGACGAGCCTGCTTAACTCTCTTATCTCTCTCTCCCTCCTCCTCTTGCGCGAATTATCCGCTCGCCTGCCTCGTTCAACATCTCTCGTTCTATTTTTCCGACTCGCGGCCGCCGCCGGTGCAATCTTTCCGCGTCGATCTTCCCCAGGCGAAGGTCGCAGCGCTCAAAGGGCAGCAGCACCAGCGGGGCCCGAAAGCGCAGCGCGATGGGCGCCAATTACGTGGAAGAATTAACCTCCGGGGAGTAAGCGAACGCGAGAGAGAACATCAAAGACGACGCGCGACGACGAGTGACGTCGGGACACTCGTCGGTGGCGGGAATGCCGATGCGTCACGGACTTTACACGGGTTCCCCGGGAGACGCAGCGGCGGCAGCCCTTGGTCCTCTCTCTCTCTCTCTCTTCTTTTTTTTCTCTTAAAAGGTGCTTCAAGACGGCGAATTTGCGTGAAACGAGCGCGAGGGAGTGGGGAATGACGAGGAAACTATTAGCACGCAAGAGAGAGGGAGACAGTGACTGACGAATTTCTTTGAGGTGAGGAAGAACCCGAGAGAGAAAGAGAGGCGAAAACAACAATGAGCCTGCGGTATATATACAGCATTTTGTGGGAGCTTTTCGCTCTTTGTTGAAATACTTATTAGCGACGTGAAAGTGCGCGCGCGCGCGCGCGTTTGTACGTAAGTATACGCCTCCGGGTTTCTAAAGTTTCGTTTTGCTTTTATCGCTTTTGAATGAAACATACGCGCCGTACGCGCAAGCGGCGAACATCTGCACGTGTATATATACAAGTATATAAACGCACATATGCAGCGGTGCGCACGCTGGTATCTTCGCTTTCGCTGCGCTTAATCGGCCAATGATATTTCGCCTGTACGCGATCGATGATAAATTTTTACACGGAGTATCATTACACGAAATGTGCCGCGGGTATATCTCGTAATGATTAAGCGTTTTAAAATAAATTTTAATTTTCAATGCGCGCGAGCCGCGGGCCAGTGTAATCATAAAAGTCATTTATATAAAAATTTTTTATTTAATCGTTAGGAGCGTCGTGTATACATCAACCGTTAAAATATTTACGAAGAAATCTCTCATATAAAGTGTGCGATATAATACACAATTTTTTAAAATGCGCCTGTATACACAAACAATCCATAAACCTCGCGAGAAGCAAACATTATAAGTATACTTCAGTCGCATGAAGACATCGCCGGGAGAGAATGTTAAAAGTCGATTCCGGCGCTGCAGTGCAATCAGCTCGGAAATCGCGATTTCCTCCTCTTTCTCTCTCTTTCCCCTTCTCCCGCCTTCCCCTAAAAAACCATTGTTTACCTTCTTTCAGCCGGCTTTACTGCCGTTCCCGCAGTAAACGGCTATACGCCGCTCGCGAAATCACGCAGCGGCGATCCGAAAAAAGCGCACGAGCACGCGCGGTGCAGGGGGTAGTGCGAGAGAGAGAGAGAGAGAGAGAGCCGCGGCACAGGTACGATTCGAAATGAACGCGTGTATAATACGGACGCGGCGGAGAAAGAGCATTGAGAAAGAGGTGAGCGAGCGAGCGCGAAGGTAACTTCTGGCAAGGCTCGCAGGCGCACAGAGATACACACACACACACGTGTAGAGTTGCTCGGGGCCCCTCCTGAGGGGGCAGCCTTGAGCCAGTGAGACTGGTTTCTGTTTTTGCCTCCATGGTTCCATCCTTCGAGACTCTTCGGTAGTCCATCCTTCTCTCTCGCTCGTTCTCTTGCTTGCTCGCTCGCTGGCTCCTTTTTGCTCTCCTCCTTCTCCTCCTCCTCCTCCTCCTCATCCTCCCCTTCTTCACCGCACCGCGCGCGCGCTTCCATCTTACTTCCACCAAAGCGAAAACCATATCTCAACATCGCTGCACAGCGTAGCACACACAGCGCCTGTCCCTCTTCGTCCCCCTCTCTCTCTCTCTTTCTCTCTCTCTTCTTTCTCCTTTTTACTTATCTGCGCTGCCCTCTATCCCTCTCGCTCTCTCGCGCTCGTGCTCCTCTTATTTCGTACCCCGCGCTCTTGTTCTATCTCTTTTTCATTACCTCGCCCCCTCTCCTCCTGCCTTTTCTCTCTTTCTCATGCGCTTTTTCGCATTTTTTTACACCGTCTTCTTCTTCTTCTCCTCCTCCTTCCACCGCACTTCAGCCGCCGCTGCCTTTTCGACGTCGTCTAATACTCTCTCTCCTCTCTTTCTCTTGCTCTGCTTTATCGCCGCTCTTCGGCCACGTCCCTTTCGTTACATACAAATTGGGTCCGATATTAATTTTCGCGCTAATTAATGGCTTTTGATGAAATTATTAGGTTAGTCCCGGGGGCGGCGGAAAGAGCCATTGTGTGCAAGACGTATACCCACACACACATACGTGTGTGCAGTGTTTTTTTCGCGACGAGATGAGCGCCGCTCTAAGAAGACGAAGAAGATCTTCGCAGTTTTATGCTCTTTCGGGGCTCCGTTCCGCCCTATATTTTTTTTGCACAGCTCGCTGCGTATTTTTTTTTGCCCGCGCGTGAACGCCAGCATACGGCTTTTTTGCCACCGCAACAGACGCATAACGCGAGCCGCCGAAATTGATCCTTCCTTCTCTCCGGGGCTGTAATATCGAGACTGAACCAGAAGCTCGTCTGGGTTTCACCTCGGCAGCAAAAAATGTTTCAATGTGTACGGACTTCATTAGTTTAAAGCGACCATATTTTTTATTTAATTACTGCCTGCTGGTCAATAAATTTACGTATACAATATCGTTTTAATAATTAACTTTTAAGTTTTTCAACAAGTTTTTGTTGTCGTCGCTCTTTTTAACGTACAAAAACTTGCGTTTTATATACTGACCTAACAACAAGAGGACTAACTGGTGAAAAATAATTTTCAAGAAATCTAACAAATAAAGTTTAATGGTATATTAAAATATTAAGGAATATTATTTTAACAAATGGAGCACAACTTTCGCCGTAATGTATAGGTAAAATTATATCTTACTATTCTATTATGTATTATATCAATTAATAATGACAACGCTAAAGTGTATTTGTATAAATCACAAATAAAGTAAACAAACCGTTACATAATACAAATTCACTCATTTAAGAATTCACCTGTCCACGCGAACGACTACAAAACTTAGCCGGTGGTCAAGATCAAAGAAACTCACCCAAACAGATACTCCCTAAAAGGTCAAAAATCTCAGCCTCGCGCAAACCCCATCCCGCAAGAATGCGCTTGCTTGCACTTTGAGAAAAAACAAGAAGCTGCTGAAACAACTCACCCCTTGAGCAAAACATTGCTGTAAAACCTACCTCAACTATATACCCGGGGGCAACCGCCGCCGCGACTGCGGCCGCAGCTCTCATTTTGCCCCGTAGCGCCGGAAGCTATATACCTTTACGCGTATACATGTATACACATACACAGATGTTTATATACACTCATAGAGACCGGGTCGCGCATTAGCGCTAAATAGTCCGGGGCGTTTTTGCGCGGCTCGCCCGCAGAAAAATGAAAATCGCGCGCGCACGTATAGTGAAAGTGGCTTTTCCTCCGGATGATTTCACACGCGCCAGGCAGGCACATAACACATACGAGTATCCCCTGTACACCTGTATATCCCGTACAGATGTATATGTATATATGGGAGAACCGGAATGAGTCTCGAGCTGTACAGCAGCGGCAGCATCGTTCTGTGTGCGCATATATATACATGCATCTCGTATGCAGTCGCGGCTCGGTCGCTTGTAACACTGTGTTGCTCTTCATACTGTTAGACCTGTTGTATTATACCGGGAACGCGCGCTGTACGGCCGCCGCCGGTCAATTAACAAATGCTCTAATTGAATACTCATTTCGTCTTAATTAGTCGAGAGAGCGTGGGGAGCGGAAGGTGCGTGTTAATGAGGGCGTGCGCGTGTGACTGTTGACGATAAATCAAATTTCTCGGTTTTTTTTTTCTATGTGTCGTGGTCGAGGACAGGAAGGAAGGACTGGCTCGACTACGCGCGTGTTAACAGCACATTTTTGTTTAGAAAACAATATTGTTGCTTCGGGGAATTAGATATCTCGTCGGGGAGATCTTTGTTATTCGAACATCGGTGTTTTAAAATGTTCACAAACGAGCTGTGGAAGTCGGCTTTCGGATAACAGGTTGTCAAATCATTTGTCAATTTTTTCTTACTATCAGATTTGCTTGATTACCAAAATTTTAATGAATCGTGTGTCAACTTTACTCTAGCTTCCAAATCTGATGAAGAGTAGCAAATTAAAACCAATGTCGAACGTTTCTGCTTATAATTAAAAAACAATCATTCTTTAAGTTTCAGAGCGTGAAAAGCTACGCGAAGCAACTCCAAGTTAGCATTTGCTAAGCATATATCTGTGGTGATATTGGAAAAGGGCTTAAGTCCATTTTTTTTTTCAAAAATAGAGTTATAGTATTTTTTGCATTGTATGAGATCTATCATCATCTCGGTAGATATCAACACCTACAAATAAATTAAAACAAAAATAATATGGTTTGAAAAAGGGGCTGTTGATTCTATTATGTTCTACATTTAAATCGGATGATTTCTCGTAAACTTTTTCAGGGGACTTCGGCCCTTTTTTTATATCACCACAGATATAACAAAAACCATTTCGACTTCCAACCGAGCTATGTCCCAGAACTACATTTCAACTGCTCTTCTCGCGAATCTCGACATCCACGCGAAAGAACCGCACAGCCACGTACGGCGAGCCCGGTAACAGGTCCGCGAGGCGCGCATGTACATTTCTCTATACGTATATATATATACACGTGCGGCATCAGCATCAGCAGGAGCAGGAGCCGCCGACGGCCCTGAGTTGGCTCGCGGCCGGGCCTCGAGAGCCGCTGCTACTCGCGCGCGCGCGCAGTCCCTCGAGATAACGGAAATGCCTCGAGCGAGTCAACGAAATCCGTCTCTCTCTCTCTCTCTCCTCCTCTCTATCCTTCTCTCTCTCTCGTTGCCTCGTTTAATTAAGGCTCAGCGGAGAGCTGCTCTCGCAAGAAACAAAGCGACGCGAAGGGGAGATACGGGACGACGGACGACGACGACGACGAGGAGGAGGAGGTGGAGGTGCGCGCACACGCGAGGAGCTCTCGCGAGTGCGGACCGGAGAGTGAGAGAAGAGAGGAGAGAAAGAGAGAGAGATGCTGATGAAAAGGGACCGAGCGGGGCAAATAAATTCTGCCTGCATATAATGAACGAGGACGTGATATTCCCTTAATTATGTAATAATGCATAGTAATGAGCTTATCGCGCCCCGAGATTCACGGACTTTTTTCCTTCCCTCTCTCATTCGAGAGAGGAAGAGAAGAACGAGCCCTATTCGCACGAAAGAAAGAGAGGGAGAGAGAGTTGAGTTTCTTCTTCTTCTGCTGCGAGAGATTCTGCGCGTGAAATATTTATCGCGTACGCTGGGACTGTATCTGTGCATATATATGTGTGTGTGTGTGTATATACGTTTGCGTTCGTCGGGCATTAGGTTCGGCGCTTTTTCAGTCGCTGTAATGTGCGCGCGTGAATTAAGTCGCTGCGCGGCGCTAATGCAATTCTCATGATAAAGTATTCTCGGATTTGTTGCCGACGTTGCTATGCGATTCGCGGTGATTAGTTTCGTTAATGGGCGATGGGTTTAATGAGTGATAAGGGGGCTGTACTCGAGTGTTGTTATCTCTGGAATCGGCGAAGCGAAACGAGGATGTTTTAATCGTTCCCAATTTCTGTAGACTAAGCGAAGCCGCGTAGACGCTTAAATGGGAAAGTTTGTTTAATGAAGCTTAATTGCGCTACTTTGTTATTTTACGGGGTCTGAGCCTCGACGAGAAGGACATTCGTAAATATCCCCGGAGAAAAAAGGAGCACTAGAGCTCACCCAAGACCCACGTGAAAGTAAAACACCCCGAAAAGACGCATCGCCGCTGCAGAATGAAAAATAAACATAAAAAAATAATAATTCGCACACACACACATGTATAAGAGACCGAAGGGAGACCTAACTAAGGAGAAATCGCATCGAGAAACGAGCCAAGCCGAGGGATTGACTCTCCGAAAATTCCAGGCGTTCCAGCAGGGGCCAGCCAAAGCTGCGGGCGCGCGGGTAGTTTCGGACTCCATAAAAATCTCTTCCGCCGAACGCGCGTGTAAGTCATTCTCCAGCGCGCGGCTAGTTCTCAGTCTCTCTCTCTCCCGTTTTAATTCCCGGCGTGCGCGACAACAGTTGCGCGTGGATCAAATTAATTTTTATCGTCGCGGCGCGCTCGCGCAGGAAAAGCCAAAGCGGGTAATTGTCCGAGCGACCTTCGCCCAAAGGCACTTTCTACATGCGCTATATAGTATATACAGGCGGTCCGAAACGTCGACGACGCGGCGCGGGCTTCGCGCGTTAATTGGCCGGCGCAGCGGCGGCGGCGACGACGACGACGAAAACGACTGACGCGGGCGCGCGCAGTGCGTATAAATATAAAAGAAATGAGTTGTAAATAATTGGCCGCGGCGGTGTGTCGGCAGCGAGAAGTGTGAGAAGAGAGGTGTTGTTTACCGACGGGGAATAATGGCGAGTTCGAGCCGGTGGGTATATGGTTTCGGGCCGAAGGGTACTTTTGAAAAGGGCAATTTGTTGATTGGAAAATTCACCTTGGCTTTTTGATAAAAATCGATCTGGCGATCAGATGTTGATTAACGTTGTTCTTTTTTTTCTTTATATTTATGCCGTCGTTACGTTGCAATTTGAAAGAGATGAGGAAAAAGTGTATATCACTTTGAATGCACTGAAAATGGCGCAGTAGCGATTGCAGGTTTAAATTGCGCGCATTATATCGTGGGAAAATATTTGCGAAGGTCTTTTTGACAACTCAGTTGTTGATCGCGACTTGACTGTAATTCACCGATGCTAGTGACCTTCAATTACTGAAATCCAATAAACTGCATCAAAAGATCAAAGAATTTCATTCGAACTGTAACAGGTACGACATTTGATTAAAGCTTCCCACGACCGAAAGATTGACAATAATCAGCCTTGTCGATAACCAACTTTTTTTTCGGCGACATTACGAATTCCAGCAAACGTTATACCTGTTTTACACAATCGGCTCCAACATTGGAAAACGTTTACATATTTTAACGCGAAATCCTTTGCAGCATAGAAATTACCACTTACTTTCAAGAAAATAAGACACAAATCCTAGATATTCTTAGTCGTATTCACATAGGCCCCCTGGCTATTATGCGTACACAAATCCACGACGCGCCAGCGTAAAACAGTTATCGGCTACGAATTAAAAAACTCCAACACATCTTCTCCTTCCCACCATCGGAGTAGGAGCTCAAAGTTCGCTCGTTCGTCTCGTTTTCAAAACAAGCCCATTCTCTAGCCGGTGTGCGCACGCGCGCTCGCGCGCGGCTTCAATTCGCCTCGGCAACAAACACTTAATTTGCATGTGAAAACACGTCATTACGCATACATATATTTTCCCGGGAGACCGCGCTCGCTCGCTCGCTCGCGCTGGCAATAAGTTTGACGAATGTCGCGAAAAAATAATATGCCGTCGCTTATTCAAATTATTTTCTGCGCGCAGAAACTACCTTTCTTCTCGTTAATGTGTATCCGGCTTTACCGATGAGCTGAAAGCTCGTTTTCTCGTCGCGCTTGTGTGCAGTCGTCGGCAAAGGCTTTTATATACTACAGCCGCGTTACGACAACACACACACACACACAGCTTGCGCGAGTCTGAAAGTTTTCCCAAACATAAAAGACAAAGTACTTGGATTTCACTCGGCGGATCACGGCGGTGGCAGCGCAGCGCAGCGCACGCGGATGAATTAAAGTAAAAGCGAGTTTTACGACCCTGAAATTGGAGAGAATTTCTTTCGCGCGGCCAGGCTGCTTTGGCCGAGGTGCGCACATTGCGCTCTCTCGGTTAATTCGTAGCGAATTTTATTTAAGCGTTTACCTTCGCGCGCTCCTTCTTCTGAGAGAGCTGAAGAAAAAGGAAAGGGAAAACAACGATCCGCCGCTTGTGCCGCTACTATATATACGTGGTGTTTCGAGGATTTCGTAACATCAAACTAACGTTTCTCAAGATTGCGCTCCGGCAGTATATATAGGGAACGTCGTCGCGCTGTGGCGGATGGGAGGGAGAAAAATCCGTAATTTCGTAGCTTACGTATACATGTATCTTTTGTTGCGGGAAATAAATTTATTTTAATTGGAGCAGCCCGAATGCCTTTGGCGGGGGCATTAAACACTAATTTTATCCTTTACTTCCTGGATTTCGTACATGCGAACTAAACGCGTCTAATTTTGGTTAGTGAAAGAAAAAAGTTTTCTTTTTGAATACAAAGGAAATTTACATACGTAATTATACGTACAATATTGTAAAAGAGCATCGTAAATTAAAACAGAAAAATTTTACCGGCAATTACTTCAGTAGCAACTTTATGCCCATTTATATACATTTAACCATTTTAGCAACAACACAACAATCAATGTGGAATGAATTCCTACCGAGTCACTCCCTCATTGACTCTCTCATGCGCGTTCGGACGAGAATCCCACGGGACAAACCCTTTTAATTTTCTATTGAGAGCCACACACATACACATACATAGAAGCATATACATCATCATCTCCGCATACAAACCGCGAGCAATCCGCTAATAGATCAATCCGCAGCTAATTTCTTCTCTATCCTCCATCTCTCTTTCTCGCCTCGAGATAAAGCTAGCGCGCAACATCTCCCCTTATATACATATATACGCACGCAAGCATTCACGCGGTACTCGCGCGTAATAAACCGCTAAAACTGGCGTTCGTTATTGCCCTTCGCGTCCGCGCAAAAAGATACACGCGCGCACGCATATAAAGCAGCGGAGAGAGAGAGAGAGAGGCTGCTAACGAATGACGGCCATTAATAACGCGCGCCTCGATTAATTAGGATTCCCTGGTATTTTTGCCGCGTAATCGCGACTCTAAGGAGATTCCTGAAATTAGCGGGGCTTATCTCAGCGAAAAAGAACTATATTCCGGGGGGAGAGTCTCATCCGAGAGTACACACGGCCCATCCTATATATAGGTATACGCGAGCGCGCGCTAACGACTTCATTTCTCTCGTAAAACACGCTGCAAGTGCGCGCTCTTTCGACGTATGCGTGTGCGATATGCGCCCTCGCGTGGATGTGTGCGCGTGCATCGAGAGAGAGAGAGAGGCATGTAATAAACGCCTCGGGGCTTCTTTTACTCTCCTTTTCCCGGAGAGAATCAGAGAGATTTCGCCTTGGGTGCAGCCTCAGCATCAGCGCCATAGGTCAGATCGCAAAGTGCTTACGGCCGCGGGTTTTCGAACTTTTCTGCACACGCCGGAGGTGTTTTTATTATCGTGCAAAAGTGCTGCGGTTCGCGATGTGAATGACTGCGGGAATACCTGGGCTGTGCGTGCTGCTGATGATGATTTCGTGTTTCCAATAGTGTATAATATAATACATGAGAATTTCAAACGTGTGTGCGATTTTTTGCAACGGAGAAAACGCGAAATGCTCGGGAAGATGTTTTAAAATGTTTTTCGCGCGTTACTTTAATTGCTTTTTGGTTGCTGATAAATATGGAATGTGTATATAGTTTTGAGAAGTATAGTGAGTATTTATGACGAAATATAATTAAATACTTTTTGCACGAAAAATAATCAAGGTTTTTGTAATGATATTTTTATATCAATGAAATAATAAATTATATTGCATTGCGAAGTGATAATTTTAATGAGCACATTTGTTTTTAGTGTACTTTTCAATTTTAAAACAACGTAAATACTTCAGACGAGATGAAGGTTGTTTTATAGCAATGCCGTTTTACTTTTCATTTCTTTTTCCGGACACACGAACGAGAAGAATCTTTGAAACAACATCAAACACGGGCTTAAGTAATGTATAATAAAACACTAAAAATTACGAAACGTTAAGATTTAAAGCAAGAAATTTATAACAGGGAGGGAGCGAAAGAGAGAGAGAAAGAGAGAAGAGGCTGCCGTGTGTATACGCTGGCCGGTATATACACGTCCGACAGGTTGCAGGGCTCCTATACGCGCGCCAGCGCTAGATCGGTCTGACATTCCACTCGGCTTCTTCGTGCGAGCGAACAGAAACACGAAGAAGAAGAACGAACGAACGAAGCAGCAGCAGAAGAAGGAGCGGAGGAAGGGATTCTTATATATACACGTTGCGCGGATTTAAGAGAGGATGAGCAAAGAAGAGAACGAGGCGGTGCCGAGGGAGAGAGAGGGCAAAATTAACCGCAAATTGTTATAAGAAATGTTATACATGGCAAAATAATTGGGTAATCATTTTGGCGGCAAGAAATCGATGCCCGAACGATAGCCGATCGGTTGCGTGTGTGCGGAGTTATGATTTTTATCGTATTCGTTTAATAGAGACGTTTAATTTTTTTTTTTGCCCGCTCTTGAATGTATGTATATATATATATATATATATATGTAGATGCGCAAAAACGGGTCTTGATTTTATTAGCGATTTTTTCGGACTGCCCTTTTTTGCACGGTTTAAGAAGGATAACGTGAGAACCTACATGGTTAGCCTAATTCAACACTTTTAGCGTAATAGATAGGGGGAGTGAATGCATCCATTACTCTATAAAAACATTATTGAATCGGTACATGCACATTTTTTTACTTACTTGTGAATTATCTAGCGTTGCGCATTATAAAGTTTATAACAAATACGGACACTGTTTCGATGCGTGATTACACAACCATAAAAATAAACCGTGATTTTTTTCAAATCTTACGTTCCTCGTGAAATATGTAAATTAAGAAATAGATATACCAGGTAGCCCGAATCCTGTCAAACCTAAAAAAATATATCGTTAAAACGAGGATATTATTAATTAACACAAAAAAGCATCCATTTATCAAAGCCAAATCACCCGAAACCATTTCACAGAGCGTAACTAACACTCTGAAACCAGATTCGTCGGCCCGAAAATCAGATGCAACCTGCTAATCACATCGTCGACGTAACCTCCAAGGTAGAAAAAAGTCGGTCGACTCCCGAACACTGACTATCCCTAAGCACGCGTCTCGTTCCCAGCTCCATAAGGAGAAAACGCAACGCAGCAGCAGCCGCGACAACAACAACAACAACAACGTTTTCTCTCGGCTGCACGCGCTTGGATCAATGGGCCGCGCGCGCATTAATGTAACAGTACTCGCGGCTGCATACTAACAGCCGCATTATCACCCCACCCGACTCTTGCGCCTGTGTGTATAAACAGGTGAAGAGCGCAAGCGCTCGTAATCTAATGCACCGTGAACGGGAGGAAGAAAGAGGAACCCCGAGGGACTAGAGCCACGCTGCTGCTGTCGTCGACGCTCTCGGGGGAGTGTGACTGTGTGTGTACAGTGTAAGTATACATCCACGTCGCGTGCTCTTTATGCACCGGCGAGAGAGGAAGGACAGGTGAAAAAGCGAGAGACGAGGAGGAAGCGAGCGAGGAACATCCTCGCGCGGAGGGAGAGATTTCGTGTGGCCGAGCAATGAAACGGGAGGCGGGGGAACAACAAGGGAGAGAGAGAGCTGCGTTTATGTACACGTACCTCGTGCGGTGCATATCGCACACGCTATATATATATGTGATGTCGAGGAGAATAAAAAAGGCCTGTGTGCTGTCAGTCTCGCGGGTAATAGTCGGCGCTGCTACTATATTATACTTTTATATATATTATACTGTATACGCCACGGTCATTTAAAATTACTTCGCAGTTTCCTTTTGTTTAATTGCAAACGAATATCGAGGCGTAAATATACGCGCGCGTCGCTTCATGGCAATAATATAGCATATAGGCGTCAATGCGCTAAAACAAAGGAAATTTAAAGAGCCGCCCTTAGGCGCGCGCGAGAGAGCAGCGAATATAGACTGTCGCGGGCGATTAACCCATATTCAAAAAAGATTTATCTATAACGATAATTGATTTCCGCTTATAAATTCATCCGCGATTGATAAACGTGCGAAACCGAGCCGAATGGTGGTGCGCGCGCGCGCTCGCACTCGGGCGAAAGAGAACAAACGAAAGGCGAGCCGCGGCCGCGCGCACGTAACTTCTAAACATGCTCCTCGTGCGATGCATATTGCACGTGCCGCGTATATAATCCGCAGCAGCGGCGGTGCGTGCGTGCGCGCACGAGCAGAAAAAACGCGATCGAGTGATTAATGCCGCGAGCGAGAGGGGAGAGAGAGTTCCGCCTTTTCCTCCCCCTTCTCTCTCGCTGCCGAGAAAGGATTCCGGACGATGCGACCTTTAATTAACTTCGCGAAGGGAGGATTGTTAATGAAGCTGTTATTCGTTTTTCGTTCCCTGGCTTCGGCGCATAACGATTGTTCTGCTGTGCCCGTCTCCCCCCGCTCTCTCTCTCTCTCTCTCTGGCGACTATCCGATCTAATTGATTCGCTAGAGCCGGGCGCCGCTTCTTTTTCGATGTGCGATCGAGAGCATGAGCCTCTGCTCTCTGCGGTCAGGGCGTATTTAATTGGAGATATAGAAGGGGCAGGATGGCCGGTTGTTTCTTGCCCCCAAAGAGGGTTAGTTAGAGAGCGAGCAGGTGAGATTTTTTGCGCGGATTTTTACATAATCTTTACATTGAGTTAGGTGCATGGCTTCGGATTGTCGTCGTTGCACTTGAATATGAATTTATACTGTTCATAAGTTTGCTGCAGGATTGAATTAATGCTTATTAGCGTAGGGAAGTATTGATTTACGCGGGAGAATTTCAGAGCGTTCTTCGCGTGGTATGATGTAGAACGGAATTTAAAAGTTTGCGAATTTATTAGGAAACTTCTTTTCAAGTATTTAAACGTGACAATGTGTTCTAAAGTATTCTGAAAATGTATGAGGAACGTTAATATATTGGTGAAGCAAAAATTAATATTTAATTTTATAATGAACAGTTTTTACACTCCATAAAACTTTTAATTACAATTTTCACTCCGACTATTTTAATGAAAATAAGTGGAAATATAAAATTTTTATCAACTTAGGATGGTTGAATTTGTGACGCCATTTAAAAACACTAAAAATTTTCATTGTAAATATAAAAGTAAATAGCATATATAACATCAAAGCAATTAATTTTAAATTGATCTTTTTAATGAGACAAGTGAAACTTTCTGGAATGCAGTATTTCCTGCACGCGTGCACTCACACAGGAAGACTTTACTGCACTGTTTACGAGCGTCTTTTATTAAATATTATATAATAATTTTTCTTTTTTTTTTTCGAGAAATCGACTAAAAGAAAATTGTCGTATTTTCGAGTTTCTAATAATTACGCTCTCCCCGGCACGCGGAGTAGCTAAACTTTTGCAAGTGCTCGCTACACAACGAGTACATTAATTTTAATATTGCTAATTTCAACGGTAGCGAGTTTTGCCTTACGACGACATAATAAATCCGTGCTTCGTTAAAACGTAAAACAGCCCAATGATCAACTTAGCGTAATGTAAAATAATTTTACTGTGCTCAGAAGTAAGAAGCTAATGACCACTAAAGGAGGAAGGCCTTTCCATATATGCATTCACCGCGTCGCGCGCGCATGCACGAAAGTGAAACAGGAAGTAAAGAGACGCGCGCAATAAAACGAGAATGACCGGCCGCGAGAGGCAAGTGCGCGCAAGCGACAGAAGTGAAAGAAAGAAACGCGAATAGAAGCGAACAAAAGTGCGTTATATACACACGGAAAGAAATTTTAGAGTAAAAATTACCAAGGTGCCTTGGTAGTGCATGGATAGACTGTCAAAAGCCGTGATATTCCCAGGTTTCTAATACAATTTATAAGTTTCCCAGGAAAAACTACCATAACCACTTAAAAAAAATACCAAATTATCGGAATAAAAATTACCAGATACACTGGTAAAAATTGAGATCTAGTCATTTTTACAGGGTAACCTAAGAATTTTTACTAAGAAAACTGATAAATTTTGCCAAATAACCTGGTATTTGTGTATTCGCGCATGCGCACTGCGCATTATTGTGTTTCAGAAGATTGATACTAGAGGCGTGCGCGACGTTAAAATGAAAACAATACACATATTTTCAGTAAGTAATAACGGCGATTCAAATGACTGTTGGTAACAGCTTCCGTGGCGCAGTCGGTAGAACGTCGGACTCTCAACCCAAAGATCGTCGGATCGAATCCCGCTTCCGTAAAAATTTTTTTTCAGTTTAATGTTTTTTCATCCTTGTTTCTGTTTCTATTTCTATATTAAAATACTATATATCCATTAATATAGATAAAAAAAGTTAATTTTTTTAATTTAAATTAACTAAAAAAAAATTTTACCAAGGCACTTTGGTAATAAGTTTGAAATTGTCAGTCTGTCCATCCATTACCATAGAAACTGGTAATTTTGCCTCGAATATTTGTAATTTTCACTACAAAATTTCTCTCCGTGCACGCGCGCGCGTCCTCGACGAAATATCAGCAGCGCGTGTCCGAAAAAACATGGGCCGAAGCGAATTTTGGGGCTATTGAAAAACAGCCTCGCGGCGTTTATTGTTTCCCTCCTGAATGCCATTGTGAAGACCAAGAGAGAGAGAGAAAGAGAGAAGAAAAAGAAGGACGAGGTCCTGTTGTGTCGAGCTCATTCCTTATGCGCGCGCAGGCGCTGACACATCCCACACAGTGGGTCCCTTCCCGACGACAAAAGAGCGTCTCAATCGAAAATTTACATGTGAACGCTGCTGCTGATGTTCTCCTCGCTTGTCACCGCTCTCGGTGTGTATATCCCACAGTAGCCGCTGCACACGTACACAAACACACACACACACACACACACACACGCACCCACGCGGTTGTGATCCCGACCTTGGGATATAAGGAAATAAAGGAGGAGCGAACGAGCGCGTTTGAATATTAATGTCCCGGGAGCGCCTTCGATTCATATGCAAAGAGTACGAGGGAGAGGGAGATATCAGAGGAGCGTCGTTGTAGATGCATTTCGTGGGTATACCGTCGAGTCGTGTACATCGACAGGTTGTTCGGGGGGGAAAGAAGAAGAAGGAGGAGGAGGACGACTGACTGGTTAATGGGAGCCGCGCTTTCGAATTTTTAAGATGATTTAGATTTCTGACGTGTCGTGTCCCCCCGCGCGTGTGTGTGCGTCAATACGCCCGGAATCGCTGATTTATGGGCGAGGGAACGATTTTTTGAAAGCGTAATTAAAAGATAATATTTACGCTATTAAATATTCCGGGGGCCTAGTTTCCTCGATTCCCTTCATTCTTCAAATGACCCGGCGGCGTGCACTGTGGTTTTTCGGAAACGTGTCCGCCTTAATGAGGAAATCTCGAATAAAATTAATTCGGCTGCATGAGGATCGCCACGGAAAATAGTAATTAATTATCCTTGAAATTATAGCTGAGCGTGTATAATTTATTATACAAGATACTAAAACATCTTACTAAGTGATCTGCGAGACATTTTCACTTTTCCGTTTATATATATATATATATACATTGCAGTCGTGAGAACGTCGGCTAAAATTTATATTTATAATTTGCGGTTATATTAATGGACTAGATATATCACTCGCAGTGCAAAAGAAAGTAAATGAAAGTTGATTACGTAATAAAATTTATCAGTTCTGCTTTTTAAAGTGTTGAAGATCCAAATAAATGTTGATTTATGGGATGATGTCGAGAAGTATAACTTGGAGCGAAATTAAAATGTTCATTACGTAAAAAGAATCGTTGACATATATATGGTGCTAAAAATACTTGATAGAAGATGTGACAAAAAATAAATAAATTAGAATTAGGAACAATTCTATATCTACTGTAACTTTCTTTCTAAATATTATCCAATACAACTTAATCTAGCAACTGATTGGAAAATTAAGTGATAATTTCCGAGATATTTTGAGATTTTGTATAAATTTAGGATTAGAGTTGTGACAAAATTGATGAATTTTCCACGCAGTTCAGAGAAGAGACAGAAGTGCTCACCGAGGTGTTCCTCACTGCGGCCGCTGTACAAAACTCTCTTTCGAGAGTGATAAAGTCACGGCATACTTCGATCATCGAGCGCGGAGTTGAGGCGCCGACGAAAAGCCCTTCGGACGATTTCCCCGGGAGTTAACGAGGTGTCGGCCAAACGAATAGCTCTTTTCGTAAGCGCCGCGTCGAAAGAAGCCGACGAGATTAATAACGAAAGGGGCCGACACGTGCGATGACCCTTTTTCCCAAAGAAAGAGAGAGAGATAGAGCGAGAGAGAGAGAGAGAGAGAGAGAGAGAGAGAGAGAGAGAGAGAGAGAGAGAGAGAGAGAGATGCTTTCGACGGCGGCGAGAAAGATACAACGTAATTATGTACGGATGTAGAAATAAAACCGAGAATATCAAAGCGTAAGTATACTTACGGTACTGCATGCTCGGATAAAGGCGAGATGAGCGGCGAGAGAACTCGTTTTTTTTTTCATCTTTCGCGCCGCACTTTTCTTTACGAGGCGGATCTTCTGCCTCGGTGTCTTTTATGCGCGCGGTGAAAATTATTTTACATATCGGTTAAATGTGTCTATAGAACTGATGTCAGATGTAGGTCCCTCGAAAGACGAGTGTATAAGTGCGATCTCCTAATGTGGTCCTCATAAATCAATCGAATTCTTTTTTCCTGATACCGACATAAATACCAAAAATACCTTGAAAAGAGTAGTAAAAAAGTTTCTAAAATATGAATGATGGTTTATAATTGGCAAATTGTGTATGTTAATTTGTTATTTATTACTTTGAAAATGACTGAAGAACAGCAGTTTTACAGTTCTATTTTATCACGTATATAGTTTTAGCAATAAAATATTTTATTATACTATTTAATATTTTTTAAATCAATAAAAATATTTGCTTCATAAAAGTCAAACATATATTTTTTTCTTGTGTCTTTTATTTTTTTATGCCTTTAGCTGGACCTTTGGCTTCGTGTGATTCATTGAATTTCTTTTTAATTGAAGAAAAAACAGCAACAATTTTAATGAGAAAAATATGTGAAATCGTGTACAATATTTAATTATCGGCGTAAAAAATAAATGAAATACTTTGTTCGGCGAGGAAATAAAAATGTTTTTCTTGCTCGAAACCGGTCATGTTAAAGACCTTCTTTCAGAGCCCGGGCTGTTAGTCGTCAAAATATTTTGAATTTGAACGAATGCGTAACAAAATATGCTGTCGATTGCTCTAACTGTATATATTTACTGGAAAAACCCTCAAATCGTTATCAGTAATAAATCTGAAATATATATATATATATGCACTCGCATAAATTACATTTAAAAAGAATATGCTTACACTGAGAAAAATTTCATCATAAAATTTACTATATATCTAACAAAATCTGCTATATAATATAGGAGCGGTAGGATATACTCGCTTTCTAACAAAAATTACTATTCTATATAGCAAAAATTTTTAATTTAAATTTTACTATATAAAGTACAAATTTTATCACATAAAATAGCAAATTTTATTATATTCATTATAAATTACTAGCGTTAATTTGACGCGCTACGCGCGCCCTCTCTTCGCTGTTTCTCGATTTCTTTCGAGTTTCGAGATCGATTCGAGATTTCGAGATACCTCGTAAAAACGCTTGAAAACCGAACGAATCCCGATCGCTCAATTTATATTAAGGATAAATTCAATTTATTGAAATGAAAAAAAAGACTATGTGTATTGGGTATGGAGAGTTGATTCTCCGAATTTACAACCGTATTTATTTTGATTTACAGTTTTAACATTTTTTTTTTGTTAGAACACGCTCGTAGGTCGTTTTGTGTATCCCAATAATAAATTCATAACTTAGAAAACTATATACTTAATGTGAGCAACCACTGACCCACGCGCCATAAGTACATTATATTAACCGAAGCCTCAGTTGGCCACTTACGAGAGTACTAAATTCTTAGGGTGTACGAGGCATCTACCACCTAACGGCCAGTCGGACAACTAACTACGCACGCCCAAGACTCCTATTCCCCTCTTCACCCCCTCTTACATGCAGACAAAGGCAACGTAACCTAACCTGATACAACTGGTGGCGCCACTGAGTGCTTGAACATAACCTTTGCTATATTGCGTAGCAAAAATTGCTATATTATATAGTAAAAATTCCTATACGTATAGTAAAATTTAATGTCTATTATAACAAATTCTGAAATAATTATACATTTTTATTATATTACATACTAGTTTTTGTCACATTTTATAATACTTTTTCAAGGGTATTTATAGTGAATTTTATTAGATACATGACAATTATTAGTATATACACAAGAAACTTTCTCATAAATCGAGTATATCCTATACCGTTCCTATATTATATAGAAATGTTTGCTACATATGTGGTAAATATTACTATTATATTTTTCTCAGTGTACCCTTGAGACATTTTAATCCTTAGTCATTGTTATTTTTAATAGCTCCTGTAATTAAGAAACACGCGTTATTATTTGATTTAAAATGGGTTACGTTTGAAGTGCCCGACCATCGAAATTTCCACTACCACAACGTCAATCTACATATGTACGCGTTTATTTACGAGAGAAATAAAAACCTAAGACACAGTAAAACCTCATCGTAATACTCGCCAGCGACAACAATAAAATCACGAGGCAGGGGGCATGACTATACTGTAAAAATCTGAAAGTCGAAGGAATTCAAAAACACGCGCGCTCGCTCGCACATCTTCGAGAGCCAGAGAGCCCCTTGCACTTGGCAGCGACTTGCGCGTCAAAGTTCGCGGAAATCAAATCGAGCGTTAAAGAAATATCGACGAGCTTATAGAATATACGCCTGACGTGTACGATCGGGGCGGCGAAAAAAGGAGAAGCACGAGGTTATACGAGCTCCTCACTCGGCAGCGCGAAAACACACTTGAGCGAGCCAGGACGACGAGAACGGCGACGCCGCGGAGTCCCGAAGGCTGCGCTTTTACGACGAGCAAGCGAGCAAGCGAGCGAGCAAACCCGTAAAAAAGGGACAAACTCGTTTCGAGTCCGCATGCATCATCGACAAAGAGAGAGCCACGACGACGACGGCGACGTACCTCTCTCCCTATAGGTATATATACGTATTCAATAGCCTTTTCATTGCATCGGAATATATATATATACCTATACCGTTGTACCATACGCACGCACATGCCGATCGCGAGAAAATTTGCTCTTTGTTATTGTTCGCGGCTGCTCGCGAGAGAGAGGCCGTATGCGACGACGTCTCGCCGGCGCGCGCGCGCGCGATGTATACACGAGATAAAGAGTTATTGGACTGCAGTGCAGTGCAAGCGCGCGCTCGGGATAGAAAATTGTGAGAAAGAAAACGTCGATTGACTATGCCGGAAGATTTATGGCACGGGATCGCGCTCGAGAGAAATATTTAAGGTTTTATGTAATAAGGAGAGGGAGAGGGAGATATTGAAAAAATATTTTTCAAGCAGGTTGCCGGCGCGCGCGCGCTCGCTCTCTTTCGCAATGAATAAGATGGTTACGGCTATGGGAGGTTTCATCGAGAGGATAGGACGATTTCGTACGTTTGTAATTGCTGAGTTTACTCGTGATTATTGCTCCGGTAGTTTCCTCGTATAATTAACGATCAACTTCACTATGCCATTTCATAGTCCATAAATCGGTTTAATATTTAAGCGTCCGAGTCGCTTAGCTCCGCGCCTGCAGTCAAATTCTAATGTATTATAAATCAAAATTTAAACTGTGTGTGTCTGACTTGAAACCCGGCAAACTTATGGGTGGGCTTTTTATTTTATATGTTATTTATAATTTTCACTCGCGTTTTCGCAATAAAATTTGAATACACATTTAATTATGCATTTTCTCCGACTTACGTAAAGCGTTATAAAACATTTTACTAAATAATTAAATAGCTTTACAAACTGTCCTTTGTATATTACGTAAAACCCTGGCGTCCACAAAACTCAATAGACTTTTTTCTTTCACCCAGTGACAAACTTCAAAACTGACAAATGTGGAATTTGTCAATTGAGCGCGAAAAAAGCTTACAACATAATCCAGCCATTATCGAATAATTGCACAAAGCGCCGAGTAGTATATACGTATACGGCGAGCTCTCGCGGGTGGAACACGCGCGCGCGTGACGCAAACGAGGCGGCGCTCTTTCTCTCTCTATCATCTCGCAAAAAACGCACTCCCGTCGCCTGCCTATTTGACCGCTTAATTTTCAAAAGTATAAATTTTTCTCCGAAGTTCCCACAGCGTGCCGCTGCTGCCTGGCTCGTGCTCGCGCGATCGAAAGAAATAACGGCACACCGGCACTGGCGGCGGCGGCGGTAGCGGACCGGGAAAAAAACTGGATCAATACTCTCCGCTGGCTCTGTGCGCGAGATGCGAAAGTATAGAAAGAGATCGAGGAGAGAGAGAACACAGGGAACACAGCTTGCGCAAAGCCACGCGAGCGCGCGCGGGGGCCACGCGATATCAAGTTGCAATATAAAGCGGATGATGAGGTAACAGAGCGGCGGCCGATTCGAAACACGGCCTCCTTTTTTTCGCGCGCACAATTCGACGCCGGGAGATGCGGCCGCGGAAGTCGCGGATGCGATCGCGAAAGATTTCTTCGGCTCGGTTACATATATAGTTGCGCGGGGACTTGTGCAAGATACACGCCCACGCGCCGCTGCCGCGCGGCGCTTCCGGGGAGTCAGGTGCATGCGGGTTATATGCACGTCGCTCCGGGATGTGTTGGATGTGTGAGAGATAGAGAGCAGAAGGGGGGGAATTTTTCATGCAAATGAAGCAGCGCGTGTGGAAGGCCCAAATTATTTTTCGAATGCCTTGTGCAATGCGAGCTGCTGCTGCTGCTGTGGTGTGTTGAAAGGAAGGATCGGATGCGAGTACTGGTTGAAAGTGTCAGTTGGGATCATTAGGAAATTTTTCTGTATGCAAACGAGCGTTTTTCAAGCGGGAGAAAGATATAAGTGTAAATATGAAATGAGGAATGAAAAAAAAGAGAGAATTCGTTTGTTATTGTTGGATAATTGTGAGAAGCGCGTATCTGGTGGGCTTTATACTTTTATACAAGTGAAGGGGGTTAAGGATTTTTTGAAAATAATTAGATTAAGGAGCATAATTAGAGTGTGTTACCTACTTAACAATGATATCGTTATGTATACGTTTATTAAAAATAAAGATGTTTTTAAAAATGTTTTGGCTAATTACCAAGAACCATACTTATCGATAAATAATTTTATACCACTCTAACCTCAAAATCACAACTTTGATATGATTTTTCGGCGCTCGTGGTATAAAATACCGTTTGAAACTAGTGCGTAAGTCGATTATTTAGGTGGTGTGACTTTTTCGCACTCGCTTCGCTCGTGCAAAAAGTCACACCAGCTAAATAATCGACTTCCCCACCCGTGTCGAAATGTACTATTATAGATTACTATAATCTGGACAATTATAACTAATTTAAGGAAGCGATATTGCATCAAGTCGAAAACCACTTTTGAATTGTGAAATCTTTAATGATATTCACGTCCGCAAATATAATTAGCAACTTTTTACGCATTGTTTTCGTGTGCCGCGCCGGCGCAAAAGTACATAGCCAATATATCTTAACAACGCTCGCGACTCGCCGCGCGGCGCCAAGTGTATACGGATATACATATAGATATACACAGACACAACGCACGTCGTTCGGAGAGCACCTAACGAGTGTGTGATTCGCGAACTATAACGAGGTCGCCCCGGCGATTATCGGCTTTTCACATTATACAAGAAATACCCTCCGGTATTTAATGACCGGTGCTATTATCGGGATATTCGAGGCTCGTCGATACACTTACACACACACACACACACACACATACATACACACACACACACACACACAAACACACACCGATAGCAGAGTAAATCCGGTAATTCTACCTGATCGCAGATGTGTAACGAGCTGTGTGTGGAGAGCGACGAAGGCGCTTCGACTCGAACTATAATACTGCAGGGCATTTTTGCGGGAAAGTATCGGCACGCCACGACTGCCCCTAGACTAGCTTTGTGTGTGTGTGTGTGTGCGCGTGCACGTGTGCGTGTGTGTGTGTGTGTGTGTGTGTGTGTGTGTGTGTGTGTGTGTGTGTGTGTGTGTGTGTGCCCGTCTGATGCAACTGGAAATCAAGGGGAAATGCTAACTGTGACGGTGTATATACCAGCGCAGTCTGACTTAATTAAGTCGTTTGCTTATGTGAAATCGCTCACGGCCTCTCTTGTGCACCGGGGCGGGAGGGAAGGGGGAGAAGAGGTTTATGGACGTGTTCATTTGGCTACCGGTGCCGGGGAGATGTATGTATGATTGGGATGACATTTTTCCGAGTGAAAGCTACACAACGCCGACACGAGCGCGCGCTGCGTCGAGGTGATTTGCCGGTTTTTGCTTTGATTGAGAAATTTGCGCCTTTTCCTTCCGCGATTTATTTTAATTGATATGCGGTTTAATGAACGACTGTATATGTGTGTGTCCGTGTGTGCGTGTGTGTGTGTGTGTGTGTGTGAGAGAGAGAGAGAGAGAGAGAGAGAGAGAGAGAGAGAGAGAGAGAGAGAGAGAGAGAGAAATATTGTAAGTAAATAATTTTGGAATATTTTTTTGAAAATTATGGATGAACTTTGGTTGAGTTTATACCTAATCGATTTTTATCCAGTAAAATGAAAATATTTCCAAAGTCATTTGTGTCTATACTAACTCTGTACTAATCGATAATAAACGAGCTTTGTGTTGGTTACTGTGTTGTGGGCTTAGTTTTTTAGTTCAGTACTATTTTGAGTGACTTGTAGGACTAGATCGTATATTTTATAAAGTTAACAATAAGAAAAAATTTATTGTCTATTGCGAGTTATTGTACATGTTTCAAGGTGTCTGTTGTAGGCGTTGCAAAATCTTTATATTCTTGCAAAGAAATTAAACTTTTCATTAACTTTAATCGAAGGTAGGCGAGATAAAAAGTCAAACGAAATGAAACAAAGAGCACTTATTCGAAATGATGGAAACAAATAAAATGCAAATGACCCCCATGCTATTTTCGGTTGGAAGAAGTCTATATAAAAATACATTTTTGATTAGCAAAATGATCAACGATGTTAATCAAGTTTTCCTCGTAGCCATTATAACTGCAACAAAAGTTAACTTCTCTAATGATATATATACTCGCATTACCGTTTTTGTTTTGCTATTAGTTTCTCTTCGGTTCATGGCCCGAATTTTTAGGTTACCTATACAACAGTGGAAAAAGTTAGACATACTAAGGATGCTTCAGGGTATTCCAAAATTACTACCAAAACAAGTAACGGAAAGAATTATGTTTTTCTTTACAGCATTATTAGCCTTAACTCTCTCTAGTGAAATATTATCCATATTAACAACTATACAAGTAGAACACAAAACACTAGCTTTTAACACTTTTGAAGATATTGTTAAATCGAAGATGACACTGTATTCTTATGTACCGATTAACACTAAGCTTTATGTCGACGATGATAAAAACTTTAAGAATATCGTATCAAACGTTAAACCGATTGGAACTTTGAACGTGAAGTGAACTTTGAATGTGTACTCCGAATGGTAACAATTAAAAAAGCTGCATGTATTACTACTATAAAAAGCCAGTTTCGTGCGAAAAAAGCCAAAAATGTGCCCATTCTTTGGCTTTCTTCGCGCAAAACTGGCTTTTCTTAGCCTGGCTCTTCAAAGTTGGCTTTTCTTCGTACCGCGCGACGATATAATATGAGGCGCAAGGCTGCAGTATTTAAACTTAATGATGAACTAGAAGCCCCCGAAAACGTTTTGCTGATTCCTTTAATACTGATTCTTGCTTCTGGATATGTCATGTCAGTGGTTGTTTTTATTATCGAAGTAATATTTAATCATTGTAAAAACAAATTTCGCAGCAATTGTTTGACTTAACACACCTGTATTATCAATAAAACTTTATTGAATCTTGATCCACGGATTTTAATTTTACCCAATATTCTTTTCAACTATACCACATTATTATTTTAAATATGAATTTAGAAAATGTGTAAAATAAACTTTTACTTTTCAGTTAAACGTTAAACCCATAATGCAACAGTAGCAGGTCTGAGCACCTCGCACTTTAACGCACGCACATACGTGCTTCTACGAAAATTGCGTTTTTATCGGAAAACAAAAAATCCTGTGAAAAAAGGGTCCGAAAAGGAGGGGGGGGGGGCAGTAAGCTGACCGATTCCTTCCACTTGCAGACTCCTCTCTTTAGCTCCCTTACAATCGAAAATCCGAGCCATCTCTTTGGGGTTCGGCTCTTCTTTCGTGGAATCCCTTTTCACCGTCTAATTAGACGGGCAAGATAATCGCACCGCGCCGCCGCCACCGTCGTCCTGGCGCAAACTTCTCCAACTTCTCTTGCTCTCCCTCTCCACGGCATTAATTAAGTTATTTTTACCGATCGCTCTCCTCTCCTCTCCCTCTGTCTGCACTTGCTGAAAAAAGAAGAGGAGAAGAAGAGAAAGAAGCAGCAATACAAAGAAGCCAAACGCCTCCTCTAAAGCCGACTTCGATGACGTATGCACATACCGGCGCGGGTGAGTATATCCGTGCGACTTATTCACACGTCGCAGCGTGCAATTAGCGGGTGCACGCGCACGCGTACCACGGCATCGGACGCGTAATCTTCGGTAATGCGAGTTTCTTCAGCCCTCTCCCCTGGCATTCTCTTTCTCTCTTCGCACTGCATACAAGTCCGATTGGCCGTTGCAGCGAGCGCGAACGCCGAGATAAAGTTCGAGGCACTGCGGCACTCCGAGGTAAGGAACTAAAAGGGGACACACGCGCGCTCGCGCGCAGGAGATGCGCGAACGAACGTGGAAGATATCGCCCGCACTCCTTCGGCCTACTTAAACTAAGTATTTTATAGCCGCGCAGAAGCAGAAGCAGCAGAAAGCGAGCATTTCTCTCGGCCGTCCTTTCGGCGCGCGCAGATCGAATCTTTGTGTCGGGGCCGATTTCGTTTCTGCGCCGAGGCCCGGAATGATATGATAATAATTATACCGTTATTTGCATAAAAAAGAGGAACGGGGGGAAGGGAGAGAAGAGGCTGCTGATCTTTCGACGCGCGCGCGGTCTATACACACAGATGTGCACACTCACACGATGACGACTTCTGCGCCTCTGTTCGGAGTTTAATGATTTCCGAATAGGCTTGCTGAGGTTTGGTAACTTATATGTGAATGGAGTGATGACGAGGGTACGAGGCTGCTCCCTTTTGTGCCAGAATAAACTCTTCGGGGTATTTTATGAGCGCTGGGTATTAACTGTTTTTTAGCTTAGAACGATACGTAGAACATTATTGTTAAAAGCAGGTAATCGTCTTATTTCTTATTTATAGCGTAAAAATTACTTTTCTTGGTAAACCGTTCTATGTTTTGGCACAATTAATGTTTCCGGTATAAATATATGACTGATATATTGTAACGGTATGAAACTCGTATATTTTTTATGTTGGTTTAAAATAAAAATTTTAAAAAAGGATTCATTCAGGCACATTGTAATTTAATTTATCGATCATTCATTAGATGATATTTCTATAAAAATGTAAAAAAAGATATAAAAAGAAACATTATAAAGGATTGCAAGTTGATAATTAATAAAAGAAAGAATCTCAGTTTCTCAGGGTAGTTGGTAAAATATTGATTGGCGTCATGGATTTTAAGCACTAAAAATGTTATTTAATAAAATTTCGCATCTTTATATAATTTAATTTTCTTATTTAGACCTAGTCCATGTCTTTTTATAACTAAAACCTTCACTGAGAAAAAAATTTGATTGACTGAATTACACCCGTATTTGAATACGAACAATTAGATAATGTTACTGCAACACAAATATTAGAATCGAATGAATGTTTCATTAATTCAATGATTAATTAAATTAATTCAATGAAATATGCATTCGATTCAATCTGATATTTTTGTTTCAGTATAATTATTTAATTCGTCACTGTTAAATTAAATATTATAACCTAATAATTTAGGAACAGCGACAAAGTCAAAATGCCACTCGCACGTGCCAAATTGATAAAATCTATTTTAAATTACTGAAAAATATTTATTTTGCATGATTTATAATTTGATTTTTTTACAGATTTTTTTCAATTTATGTATTGTGCACTTTTGAATATTTTTATAATGTACAGGCAGTATACTTGTTTTACTTCCTTTAGAATTTGTCCCTTTCAATATTTAGTCAACAATGACACATGTATTGAAAAAGTCGTAAAAACAGTTTTTAAATAATCCATTTATAAATAATGATAAAAATTATTTAAAATCTCAAAAACGCTCGTGGCTAAATTATGTATAATGAAAAATGAACATGAAACAATCCAAAAATGATGAATTTTAAATATAATGTTGATAGAAAAAGATTTAAAAAAATTGTTATAAAACTGTAACAGGGTTTTAAAGAATTGAAAAGAAACAGTTCACCATTATTACTACAAAAATTATAGACATAGAGAAAAGTAGGATTTTAGTTCTTATTTTTGCCTCCGGATGGAGATCTCCTGTCTTGTTACAAAATTTATCATTTCACAGCTTAAATATACCGAAAGGCCGATGTCCCACTATGCGTCTAAGATAGAATCGTTCTGTTTTCTTACTGATGAGCTCAGCCGACGATTCGGGGCGAAATACACGATTGATTTCAACTTTTATAAAAATTTTTCAACCTTTTTCGATCAACATCATTATTAAAATTCATCAGTTTTGGTTCGTTTTATGCTTGTTTATCATTTTACATTATCATAAAAATTGTACTAAATGTTCTCTTATTTGAAATATTAAGTTTGGAATGATAGTCACTGTTTTTAAATTAAGTTATTAAATAAAATAGATATAACGCTTTTCGATTAACAAATAAGAAAATATTCTGTACCAAGTATAAAAAAAGCATACTTGTACACAAACTGTATGCTCCTTTGATTTTAAATTTACTATCACACCGATTCATAAGATTATTATGGTAATCTATCGCAGATAACCGTTAACAAAGCTCGCTATCGCAACAACTCCACCTCACCATACTTCATAGAAACCACTAATCAGCGGCTCTCCCCAAACGGTAATCACACCCATACCTCCGACCATCGTTAATTTTTTTTCCAGCCCTCATATACACACATACATGCTCACACACCTATACATCTACCCCGCGATAAAGCCGCAGAAACCCGTTCGGCAGTTGGAAACAACAATTAATTAACTTCGGATCGCGCTCGATACGCCCAAAGAGCGCAGCCTGGCTCGCTGCGCGGTGGCGGCAAAAGAAAGCAAGAACGGAGAGAAGCGCGCCCGCGCGCTAATCTAATCAGACGCACGTCGCGCGCGCAAGGCACTCGCCAGAGGTTTTTCTCATCGCCGCGGCTGCGGCGGCGGTCCCGGAACGAGAGTCGGCGAATGATAGCAGCCTCAGGTGTGCGCGCTGATAACGCGCTGGCCGACGCGTCGGCGAAGGAGGAGGATGTGCCGAGGTGTTCGTCCGCGCGTGCGCTCACCTCATTAGGAAAGACGCCCGAGATCCGCCTTCGTGTTAAGCTGTTAATTTCCCCGACACCTGCTGCAATCCGCCGCCAGGGAAATATATTCACCCCGGAAGGCCGAGAGAAAAGCGTGAAAGAAGGTGCGAGCTGGCTAGTTAGGGGATGAACGGCTGGTCGAGAGGTGAAAAGCAGAAAAACAAACGGGGAAAAGCGATATGTGTGTCGAGAGTGTAGGTGTGAGTGTCCGAAGTCAGATGGAAAAACAGAGATAGGCGAGAGAGAGCGAAGGGAGGTTGAAAATAGAGGTAAAAAGTTGCGGGGAAAACGAGCGAGGCTCGACCGGTCACGTTCCCTAATTGCCGGGCAGCAGCGATAATTTCGAGCCGTGGCGTTTCGTCCCTTTTCCAGGCGCGCATGCACGCTCTCCACGCGTGTACATGCGCGCGCTGTGCTCTCTTCCTCGGTGAAATATCGTCCGGCGAGCGCAATTAGATTGAATTATATCCACCCTTCGGTGACCCGGCCCCGGTTCGATCGTGCAGCAGCAGCGGCGGCAGTCGCTCCTAGTTGCTCAATGACTCTCTCTCTCTCTCTCTCTCTCTCTCTCTCTCTCTCTCTCTCTCTCTCTCTCTCTCTCTCTGCCGGCTCGTTTTTTACGTCTCACGCTGGAATTTTTTCACCGGAATTTCTTCCCGTCCACTGCGTCCGCACGACTACGACGGCGACGAGCGCAGAACGTTTGATACGACCCGATATGTTTGCTGACTCACAATTTCGGGCTCTCGTTGTTGGCTTAGCTATTTTTTAAAGACCTTTTTATCCGTGTCCTTTCATCCGGACGTACCCTTCTATTATGCGCGACCGCGCTCTTAATTATGCCCCTGGCAGCCCGTGATGTACGCTATCGTGCGCCTGCACTGAATACGCTTTTTTACTTTCTCAAAGAGAAAGCCTTGCGACTGAAAAATTTCTTTGCTCGGCCAAAAGCGTAAGAATGAGAACGGATTATAAGCAAACAAAATAATGTAAATAGAGACATTTAAATCGCATGCATGTTAATTTGATTTTAAAAGTTGAAAACCATAGATATAGAGATCATTTGAGTAATGATTATTTAAACATTTTGAAAAAATGTTTATCTGCGATTAATTTTAACCTCTTTCCGTACGATTTATTTGAATAAAATGGCCAAATTTGTATCTTTTTAAGTATATAATTAATATAATAATTAAATTATACATTCTAAAGGGAAGAGGATACTAGAGTGGGTTGAAAAAAGTCATATTTCAATTCCTATTGTAAAGGGTCCTTTAAATTATTTATTACACAAAAATATTTTTTTCACAAGATAAGAACAAAATTTTATAGCACTGTGTGACCTAAATCCGCACTTAAGTCACGGCTAGCTGTGACTTAAGTAGCCCATTATTACACTGTGAAATAATGAATTTACTTAAGTCACAGGCACGTAATTAACGCCAATTATCTACCAAAAAAATACGATTTTACATATAAGGATGAACAGGAAAAGAAATAAAACTTCGTTAATAGTTGACAAACCACAAAGAATAAATAAAAATGATGATAATAAGGCTTATCTATATTATAGGTTAGTTTCATCTACTATGGGATAGCAGACCGCGCGCTTTTTAAATATTCAATATTAAACTGTATGGATTTTAGTTTTAACGGGGTTCCATAGTCCTACCATTACCGACCGAGCAATTCACACAGTTTCAAACTGATTAAAAATAAAATACGTGGAATCACAAAAAATCAAGAGAACGCTCTTCTGTGCTTTTTAACGTTCTATCATCCAGTCAAAGTTTGGAGTCGAAATATCAAGCCGTTTTTTCAAAAACTTTGAACGAAATTAAATTTCGCTTTGTTCAAAGTTTTTGCAAAAATGACTTGATATTTCGACTCCAAACTTTGACTGGATGATGGAACGTTAAAAAACACAGAAGAGTGTTCTCTTGATTTTTTGTAATTCGACGTATTTTGTTTTTAATAAGTTTGAAACTGTGTCAATTGCTCAGTCGGTAATGGCACGGCTATGGCACCCCCTTAAAAGTCTTTCTCTTTAATGATATAACGTATACAAATCTTTCACTTTCATAAACTTCAACTTATTGTTAAAGATACAAATCAAATTGCCAAGAATCTAGTTTTATGATTTTTTTATGCATATATTCAATATTCTAGATTCAATAATAACCATATTCTATATCAGGTATTCTATTATTTAAATAACGTTTTATTAATTTGTTTCAGGGTGGGGGGGCTGCGCTCGGGCGCTAACCTCACGCCGTGCAATAATGGGCCACTTAAGTCACACGTATCGTAATATACTATTAATCTAATTTGCAATTTTTTCTAATTATATTTACATTATTTTAAATCGAAAATCAAATTTTCAATATTCTTTTACTCAAAACTACATTTTTGGTCATATTTTTAAAATCAAAAATATTAATTGGAAAAATGAAGGGATGCGAATAGCTTCAGTCAAAGGAGATATAAAAATTAAAGATTTTGGCCCGTATCCCATTAAAAAATATAAAACGGTTCAGCCTGTAGGTTACGCAGGATACAAATTTCAAAATCTCAATATCTTTGGATCAAATGGATGTTTAGAGACCTCTGGTAGGGTCTATTTCATAAAAAATAAACTATATTAGTATAATACATATAAACAAAAATTATTACTGACCAAAATTAATATTTTTTAGGTGAATCCTTCTTTCTTAGGTGTCGAAATTTCGAAATGTACTATTAAGACACTAAACATTTCTTTGTGAATGCCATAAAATAAATTGTACAAGCTTGTGTGTACTTATGTATAAGTATCTTACATATCTGTTTGGATGTCCCTGCAATGACGATTGTAAAGCAGGAAAAACTTTCACGAGTTCTTGTGCTACCTTTATTTTGAGACAATGTGGTGGATACCTAAAAATATTAAACTTACTATGTTCAATTCATATTAACTTTTTGTAAATAAAATGAGTAACGACTACATACAAAGAATTACAAATTTGAGTAATTTTTTTACATGTGAATTTGGCAACACATGTTTGTCTGGCGTGATCTATTTGTAAACCAGAATCTAAAATATTCTCTAATTTGGGTTCGCTTTTAGAAATTCTAATTCCTGTATCCAGTTTCTGATTGGTATATCTATGAACTGTATTTTAGCATGGAAAAATATAATTTATTATAAAAAAGTTATTACTTTTAAAAATTATTACGGCCATCTGTATACTAATAAAGATTATTCAATTACTGAATTTTATAATAAATTCGAATTTAAATACTATTATATTTTGCATAAATGATGATATATGTGATTAATCAAAAATTTTTTCTGTTGTGACAAAACTTGTGAATGTTGATTATTAAATTCGAATTTATAACGTAACAAATACATGAAATTTATCAGAATATCTCTTGGTATATTGATTTTTATTGACTTCGTTTATTGGTTAAACATATATAACAGTTTTAATAATATAAATTAATCAAAATACAGCGATCAATAATACTGCTATTATTAAAAAAAATATTCAAGCTCTTATGGAATCTTTTTTTAGAAAGATTATTCTTAATATACATAATATTTTTGAAGGATGTATTGATTATCTAAAAGGGCATTTGAGATCTCACATAATTTTTCATTAATATAAAGAGAAACAAATAACAGAATTATTTTTGTCGAGGAAGACAGAGAAAGACTTGTTATTATATTCACTTTAATAAATGGTCAACCGAATCGTGAAACAGTAATAATTATTTCTTCACAAGTAAAGAAATGTTTTTTAACACTTTAGAATAATATATAGGTTTTAATTGCTATGATTAGATATTTGATTAAGCAAATGCTCTTACAAGGAGAGTGCACGCACCCTTTGGGAAACGGATTTCCGCGAGCTTTTGAGAGTCGATTTCTGGTACCTAATAATGAAGCCCAATGCTCACAATTTGGTCCAATGGGCCTTTTTTCTTGAAATATGAGAAATTTAATCTGAAATATCTTCTATTTCTTCAAAAAATGATGTCTCTTCTATTGATTGTCACGTTGCAAATATTTAAGATAAAAGTAGACAGTAAAGCTAAATTTTAAGCACTGTATAAGATTATATGTTATAAGAAATCAAAAATAGTTCGAAAAAAAGTATTGCAGAGTTGACAACAAAAAAATTGTCCGCATTTAGTTAGTGGGTATAACGCGCCCCCCTGTTAAATTTTAAGCAGCCTTCTACCTTCGGAGCGCAAATCTCGCCAAAGGTTTCACGCGCCAGCGCTTCGATTGTGTTGCCTTTCTTCTGCGTCGCATTTCCGCATCGTCTGTAGATTTTCTCAAAAACGAGTAGCAGAATAAAAAAACAGCCAGTTACATCAGACAATGCCAACTTCGAAGATTTTTCAGAAGTAATCAGTTACATCAGACAATGTCAACTTCGAACATTTCTCAGAAGTAATATAATTTGATATGGAGACATAATCAAATTTCGTTCAAAGAATAGAAAATAACATTTTTTTTTAGAAACTTTGTAGAACGATTTATTAGAGAATTGCACAAAGAAAATGAATTTATGTTCGACAAAAATAATTTTAATTAATTCTTACTATAATTTCTATTATAGTAAGAATTAATTAAAATTATTATCTTCTGAATGAGGCACTTTCGGCCCGGTGTGAGGAAATAGTATATTACATACCTAGGCCGGTAAAATAAGAAATGTCTCAGATCACATGTAATTGTCGGCCAAGGCGAAGCCGAGGTTGACAAACATGTGATCTGAGGTTTTTTTTTTACCGGCCAAGGTGTGTATACTATTTTTCTGCCCGACGGCGCCGGAAAGCGGCAACTTCGTTTCGCGCAGCGGCCGGGAAGTTGGCGCTTTCCGGCCTGAGGGCAGAAAACCAATTTTTTTCTCTAGTTATCATGCGACAAAGAAAATGACTTTGTAAAATACGAACATTTTAAATATCAAATATCTCAAAAAGTAATTGAACGATCTTGATGAAAATTCGCACATATATTATCTTATATATCACACACAAAATTGTCTATACAATTGGAGTAATTCATCGAACCGTTCCCGAGAAATTGCGATTTGAAAAAAAAGGTTAAAAAAATTTTAACCTCAAATTTATTGACCAATCATTTAGCCCAAAGAATTTAGCCGAGAGCTATCCAAAATCTACCTCTAAAAGGATTTTTCAAGCGAGTAAGTTAATTACCGTAATAGTGCTTCAGACAAAACGCATTTTTTTAATTTAATTTTTTTCTCAAAAACTAGTCGACAGAATGGATTCAAATTTTTACAGATTATAGCTATTTATTTTAATAAGTGAATCTAACGGCTATTCAGGGCGAAAGAATAGACAAGGAAGATAACTAACTAACTTATCAATCACTTTTTTCTTTATATGTGTTTAAATACATCTTTAAATTTTTAGAAGCTATTTGAAACAATAAATAGCAGTCAAGAATTATGCACAATATTATAACAATTAAAGTGCAGTCAAGAATTTTTAAAGGATATGGAAAGGGAAGGTAAAGGTATAAGATAAAAAATGAGAACAAACAAAATAATGGCCCAGGTCGGAATCGAACCGACAACCTTCTGCATACCGGGCAGCTACGCTACCATTTGCGCCACTGGGATGACGATTTTTTTCCAGACCCTAATCGCTACTAATCGCTCTCAATTTTATTTTCCAAATCCCCCCGTCTGCATTATTTTCAGCCGAAGCAGACAATATTATTTATCAATTGAAGGAAACGCCCGACGATTTATGTTAATTTAATAAGTGAATCTAACGGCTATTCATTTGGGAAATAAAATTATGCAGAAGGTTGTCGGTTCGATCCCGACCTGGGCCGTTATTTTTTTCGTTCTCATTTTTTATAGATCTTGAGATAAAACGGTATACGTACACACACACACGCGCGCGCCCGCGCGCACGCACGCACAGGCATTTTCTAAAATCATGTGATTCGAACTTCTATCACCTCTATTCGTGTTTCTAGAGCGATTTAACGAAACTTAAAATTTTACTATTACAAAGCTTCCTCTAGCAGGAAGCGATTAATACCTTATAACATAATTTTTGTAAAATCAATGAATAAAAAAATACTGACATATATGAAATAGCCTGAAGTTCTAGATTAATTTAAGCTAATTTCTTTTTTAAAGACCTCCGCCGACGGCCACAGATGGTAGCGCCGATAGCAGTTTTAGCTATTTTTCCCTTAACTCTTTCCTGTCTTTGGAAGATCGATACCATCATCTTTAAATTAATTTATTACCAAGGGATACATACATAACAATAACACGTTCTAGTGTTAGTAAATCAATATTTTTGAATTAGGTATTATTCTTGTGTGCATAATGAATCGGCACTGAATAACGCAAGATTACTTTGGTATTGACAAATTGTTACACAGGGTTATTACCCTGTGTAACAATTTGTCAATACCAAAGAACGTGAAATAACGTGAATGTGAGAAGCTCTTTTTGTGTAGATCGTGGTCTGTTAATGTATAAAAGAGTTCAAGTTCGTGAATTGACAGCTGTGTATAATTTGAGGCTATAGAATGAGCTGTCTTCGTACAAGTGAGATATAGTATATTACGTATCATGGGAGGAAAAAACTTGGACAGTCCACAGCTCGTGCTAATTGCCATCCGAGCCGAAGGCGAGTGTGGCAAACACGAGCTGGGGGCTGGCCAATTTTACTCCCGTGGTGCGTATACTATTTTTCCTCACATCGAGGCCGAAAATGCCATATTTCCGTTTCGGAGGCGGGCGGAAATGAGGCACTTTCGGCCCGGTGTGAGGAATTTAGTATATTACGCAACAAGGGAGGAAAAAACTTGGACAGACGCCTTCGGCTCGGGTGGCAATTTACACGAGCTGTGGGCTGTCCAAGTTTTTTCCTCCCTTGTTGCGTAATATACTATTAATAGTGATCGGGCTTGCGACATCTGGCGGAAGATCGTGGATTCTTGGTCCAAGACAATCGGTATTTGTCGCATATTTCAAATGAATAAGGGGCATAATGTAAGGTTATCTATGTATACAGGGTTGTAAAGATTTTTTATATTTTATATGGTTCAGAAAGTTATCTATATATAATTTAGTTAAAATGAATATTGACAAAATATGGTCGTTATATGTGTGATAAGAATAACAATTCAATCTTTGCAGTTATTCGTTATTATGAAAAGGCATACGTTCCATTTGCCAATGTACAAAGATTCACCTTAAGTCAGCAGCGTGATGATGTGTATTATGTAGCAGTCTGTAATAAAGTTTTATTATAAGAAAATAATATATTTTTTTTAACATTTAGGCTTCTTACGCTTCCCAATATGATTATAGTATAGTTTAAAAACGTTATTGAATTTCAATTATACACACAACCATATTCAATCATCGTTAAATTTTTTTCTTTATTATTAAGTTATGTTGTATCTTAAAATCGAAATTGAAAAATATTTCAATAGTCGTAATTTCGAAAGAGAGACCGGTGACGTGAATGGCAATCGCACTGTTACTACACATCACAGCATCACGATTAAGAAAAGTACAGTATGAGACCGATTTTCTAACGTGCCAATCAGTGCAGGAGCGGTAACCTACACTGTCTTTATCGAAGTCCCCATGGTATCCCGTTCACGACAAACGTAATTTTGACACCAATACAAGAAAGAAAAGAACTGCTAGTGTACGACACAGTACGATTATTACTTATTATGTTTCATTAAAGTTTATTTGTATGCGAACGTGACTGTATCATATAATTTATTATTTCATGTTTTATGATTTTAATACTGTTAAACAAGTATTCATGAATGTTTATGTATGAATCTCAATAGATAACAGTTTAGCTGGAAGAGCGAACATGACAAAATAACCGAGCTGGAGTAGGTTTTCTTTAAAACGTTGCGGAATTAAAGGGTCTCGTTTTTATTTTCACACTTACGATTGGTTTTCCTTCTCTATAAACAAATTTTTTTTTTAAATCGCAATCCATACAGTACGAGCATTGAAATAAACACGAAAATCAAACAATACAAAGCCATTGCCATTCGACATTATTATTTATTGTCCAATCTCGGCGTACTATCATCGACCTCCCATTCGACTTTATATGCCCACCTCGTCCACCTCCAATATATCCCCCCGCTTTGATACTACTGCTCTTCGCTTTCCGTCTTTGTCCCGTACTGCACGGCTACTCGGTCCCGCGCTCGGTGCTACACGTCTCTTTGTCTCTGTCGTGAAGCGTGGAATTCCAGCGGAGCGGATACCTGCATCTCTCTGCTGTAGCAACAGCAGCAGCAGCAGCAGCAGCTTAGTCACGCTCTGCAATGAGCTGCGAGCAAGTAGTCTCTCTCTTTCAGCATTGCTCTCTTTCTCTCTCAGCTCTCGACGCGTCGTGTTTCTCTCTTTATTTCTCGCGCGGCCAAGCACTGCAGTGTTCGCTATTACGTGTCGTTATTGGGCCTTAATAGGGCCTGGCAAAGACCCCTCCTTGGATATGCCGATTATCGGGTTACCTGAGAACGCATTTCTTCCATCTCGCTCTCTCTCTCTCTCTCTCTCTCTCTCTCTCTCTCTCTCTCTCTCTCTCTCTCTCTCTCTCTCTCTCTCTCTCTCTCTTTCTCTCTCTCTCTGCTTCCCCTTCTTTTTCTTGTTATGTTGCACAGGCTAAAGCACCGTGCAAGAGAGAGCGAGCGCATGAGCGTCGAGAGAAAGAACGAACGCGCGCAGTTGTGTTTACTCGAATTACCTGCGTACGTACTAATGCATTTGTGCCTTGGCGCACGTACAAGGCGGTTACGCGAAAACACGCGGCATCGTTGCGAGAGAGACAGAGGACGAGCGTTTCTCGGGATCTCTTTTCGAGAAGCAGGATTGTACACGTCGCTGGGGACGATAAATTACGATTAGGTGGAATTTGTTTGCATTAATGTATACACGCGAGCTTCGAAATTGTTTCGGAGTGATTACGCGTCAACGACTCGGTGCCACATAAATTCACCGACGCCTCGACGCGGTGGCTGTTTTCTAATAAGACTTTTCACACGGTGTGTGTGTGTGTTTGGACGTGCTATACCAGCGTATTTACTGCTTTTGTGTAAAACTCGTTTGTTTGAAATCTTTAAAAACAATAACTCATTTTAATGACGTTCCAATGCTGTATTTAAATCTTAGGAATATGAATAATTTATCTTACAAATCATCGTTAAAAATTGAAAAAAGTTTATGACATCACGGAAAAAAGAGAGCAGTAAAATTTTTAAATGCTGTTATTCAAAACTATTAGCAAGCCCGTAAAAAAATCTCGTATTCCCAACGTAAAAAAGTCCCCAGCATTATTACGATTTTCGGACGACGAAAATTGGAAAGCGGAAGCAGACGTCGTTTTACAACTCGCACACAGACATACATACACAACGCGACGTCTTAATCGGTAGCAGTCACGATTTATGTTCACGTTCGCGGCGGGATATGTTTTCCCCCCTCGGGAAAAAGATCGAAATGAAAAAATGCCGTTTACGATATTAATGAAACGTTCGCTCTGGCGGCGGCTGGCAATACATAATGACAGGTTATGAAATCTGTGCGCGCCGATCTCTCCTCCTTTATCTTGCCCTCGCCTCTTCTCGCGCGCGCGCGCCCAAATCGGGAGCGCGCGCAGAGTCGTGTGTACCATTTGCATCGACGCTTTTCGCGACTGCCTCGGGGCTAGCAGCGCGACCGTTAAATCTATGTCTGCAACCTGCCCGTCGCTGTAGTGCTGTATGTGGAGCAGGGCTGGGGGGACCCATGAGAACGCGACGACGTTCACCGCATATTCGAAATACATCGCGGTAGCCCGATGATGTATGTGCTCGGGGGCGTGCGTTTTATAAAGGAGTATGTATATGTGTAGGTAGAAAATTTCTCCTGATTCATTACGTGTATTATATTCACCATATATGCCAGAATATGATTATATTGAAATATATGATTCGGAGTTACATAAAGCTTTTATTGCAAAATTAAATTTTCAATTTGGAATCTATAGTTACATGCGACGTACAATATACTTAATATTTTTTTTGTAAATTGTAATTAATAAGGTTCCCATCAGGCGATGTAGGCTTCAATGCTAACAAAATATGAGATTGTTAGTTATTTAGCTATTATTATTGGATTAACTGATAGAATTTATTCTAAATAGAATCGAAACCTTCGTTAGATCCTGAGTGTGTTGTTCTTGAAATAGGAAAGCACTGAGACGAAGAGTGAAGTATACTGATAATACGCATTCCTCGGTGTATCCGATCCGTGTCCTTCACATTCACCAATCACAAGACCATAATATTTTTTTAATCCACCCATTTAACCTGCAATAGCGTAATTTTCCCCGGCGAAGGTCAGAAATCCCGCGTCCTCCAGCCATTCCCTTTCCATCTATTTCCATTTTCTGAATGGGCAGCTCTCTCACCTCTTCTCTCACGGAACCCCCCTTCGTATATGCACATGTATGCACTCACTCGCGAGACGTGTTCCGTTGCTAGAAGTCGCGGCCGAGAGCCGAGCCGACGTCTGCGAGCGCGCGTGACGTCACTCACGTGCTGCATTGTATGTACACGCGCGGGTTATTGCACAGATTAAGAAGCACGCTTGCGCATGCGAGACTGGCTTACCGATGTCATGAGAAACCTTGTGCGCGCGCCGTGGAGGCGGACGGGGAGAGAATCGGAAGAACCGTCCATATTTGGCGCTTAGCGCGTCGACAGCAGTTTTGTGGTGTATAGTTGCATATGACTTTTCTTTTACTGACGATTAACAGAGCACGAGAAAAGACTGCGTGGGATGTACGAATGGGGGCGTTGCACTTTCTTTTTCTAATTTTTTTGTTATTCTTTTTTGGAAAATCATATGTATGAAGTTTTGACGCGTCTTCATTAAGGTCGACCTGCTCTTTTTATAGTTGTACAATTGATCGATCGATGTAATACTTCATTTCCATTCAAAAATATTGCCTGCGTTAAAGTTTTTTCGGTAAAGCTAAAAGGATAGAAAAAAAAAGGTTCGAAAATCTTAAGGGTCAATACATCAAGAGGCGTTCGACGATAATGAGCCGTCATTAAGTTCAATACGTCAACTAATCATCTCTATGAATAAACTCACAGTACAGTGAATAATGTGCAATAAATGAGTTCAAAGTCTTCGACCACCTACAGCTTAAGCGATAACGGTAAACTGTTTTTACGCAACATAAATTAAATGGAAATATTTTGCACTGTGAGAAAAATGGTTAGCAACAACAAACTGTCTAAGAAATTTTATTAAAGATAACTGTAATTTAATAATGAAGAAGTGTTTATATTAATTAACAGTCCATAATTTTATTATGCAAGTTTCATAAATGTTTCCTGCTTTAAAAAAAAAAACCGCGTTAGCAAACCTGTCCAATGTGTTTACTCAGCTGGCCATTACTTGTCTTTCAGCGTCATGTCACATTGTAATAAATTACATATAAATTAGCTTTATGATTCATGTGTACAATTATTATTTCAAATGAATTTCAAAATTATTATTTTTCAATTATTATATAATTCATAAAAAAACCAAACAATCTTGAATGCAATATATTGCGACAGCACGAAAAGCAACTTGCTCTTTCAGAGGTCATCCTCGTAATAATAGCAACGAGGAAGCGACCCTGCTCAACCCTTTTCCTCGCATCTCGACCCGCTCGACGCATCAGACCCTACAGACTCCGGGCTCATTCTCCGCTCTCGGATTTCCGCGTCGTCGTCGCCGTCGTCGTCGTTGCCGCCGCTTATATATCCGCGTACACCTTGTACACATTCGTTTCCGTCGACTTACACAATGCAGCCGCCGCCGCCGCCGCCGCCGCCGCGGCATTCAATTCATACACCATCCCCGCGAAACTCGTGCAACTAGCTCTCGCGGCGCTCCCTTTTAGCCACATTAAAATTAGACTCGCGCGCGTGCGCAAGCGCGAGATCCTCGTCGGCCGATAATAGCCCGCGTCTCCGTGTTCGCGGACGAGATGCAAGCGCACGCGCCGCAAGAGAAGAGGGAGGACATTGTGCCAGGAGAAGAGGGAAGGGGGAGATCGGGCCCCGATAAAATTACTCTGTCGCGGCACAGCAGTCGCATCACACAAGGGCCATGTGCTGTGGAGCGCGTGCGAGCCCGGGCTGTTTGCTCGGAGAGGTATATAGAGTGTACGCGTGTAAGCGCGATGCGTACGTTGAGATAATACAGCGGAGAGCAGAAGAGAGAGAGAGAAAGAAGAACGAAGAGGGAGAGTTAGGAAGATCGTGGGTATGCCGTGGGTGCGTGTTCGGTATTTGGATCAATTATTGACTTTCGCATGTAGTATTGAAATTTATGGAATAGGTGCTGAGTTCAAGTGTGATTATATTATGTTTTTGGTTCTATCTTTCCGATATGAATATTTTCTATGCTTGTTGAGAGATTTCTTTACAGACATACCCTGAATTATGAAGGCATGTGGTGTACACACTCAGAAAACGATCTTCCTGTACCAACGAGAATCTGCCTGTCGGAGGAGGATTTTCAGTTAAAAATAGGGCCAAGAGAATATCTTCCTATGGAAGGAGGAATATCCGCTTGGTACAATGTTGCATCGCGATAAGAGGAATTCGTTCCGTATATATAATAATTATTAATGAAAAAATCAATAAATAATTAATGAAAAAATAAAATTGTTGTATATGAAAGGAATAAAAAGACTTTATTTATTTTAAATATTTATATAGTAGTCCTAGTGTCATTTGTTATCAATAAAACTTGTCTTACACTGCAATTTCATGATATTTATAAAATAGGGATCTAAGAACCAAAATATCATTGATAATATTCATAATATCATCACATAATATTGTTGTGATAAAACGTAAAATTCTCCTCCTACAGGAAGATTCGCCTCTTGTAACAGGAGACCACGGTTCCTGTAATCAAATTACGATTCTACCGCGCGGGAGGAAGTTATTTTTATTACAGGAAGATTTTTTCGGGATGAATTTTATTTTGATACCGGAGGATAGTTTTCTGAGTGCAAATATTTTACTTTTTGCATTTTAATACAATTATAGGTGAATACATTGTACTTAAATATTATGTATAATAAAACTCTTAAAACTTGCACTTATAATGTCATTCGTACTCAAAAATATTGACACGAAGCTTCGTCCAAATTAATTTATCACTCCCATATGTATAGTATATAGTTAAAATATAATAATAGTACATTACGATACGGTTGTGGAAGTTGATTATTTCCCGCATGAGACGTTTTTCGCACGAGCGAAGGGAGTGAGAAAAGTCGAATGCGGTAAAAATCACCTTACGCACCAGTGTCGTACAGTATTTTGTACCACGACAGCCGAATAATCATACTAAAGTTATGACTTGAGGTTAGAGTGGTATAAAATATGTTGATTCATTCTACATCTTTTTTCAAAGATTTACAACTTCATTAATATTTACAAAAATTACATTTTTTCTTATTCTTGAAATCCTTTATTAGTTGTCACTGACATTATGACAACACATAATTATTATGTTAAAATAATAATAATAATAAAACCCTACATACCCGAAGCGCAACTAACACACATAAACTACGATATTCTGTATAATAAATAATGTTTCTTGATGAAATTTTACACGTATATTGCCTATACACACACAAAATTGTCTATAAATTTCATGTTTCCATTTATACAAAAGAGATCGCGACTAATATCGGAGTGTAACCAAAAGTATTGTTAAACGTATTTCTCGGCCTCTAAATGGCCCAGCGTATCTGGCTAATTTCATGTTTCGGGGAAGCGCTAATTTAACCTCAATAAAAACAAAAGCAAATCTACAAAATGAAATTATGATATGAAAAGAGGGCTAAAATAATTTTAACCTCAAATATCTTTAAAACGAATTCCGAGACGAATTCTTTTATCCCAAGACCTCATATAATAAATAATATACAAACTCCACATCGTCTCCAAATTTTAAAGCAATTAAAAAAATTTTATTCCGACTATTGTGCATCAAAGAAAGTCATTTAGGAAATACCAAGATTTTAAATATCAAATATCTCAAAAAATAATCAAACGATCTTTATGAAAATGCACAAACATATTATCTATATCAGATACGAAATTGTCTATAAATTTGGAGCTGATACAGCGCGCTGTACGCAACAAATTATGATTTGAAAAAAAAAGAACTCAGTCGAAAGCTATGCGAAATCTACCCCTTAAAACAATTTCAAAGCGATTAATCCAATTTTACTCCAGTTATCGTGTGACATACAAAACTCATTTTTTTCGGTTTTCAATTTTTTAATCAAAACCAAGTCGTTAGAATGGATTAAAATGTTTTCAGCTTATAGCTATTTATATTCTGCATCGTCATAATTTTTTCAAAAAAATTTACCATTTAGTTTGGGAGTTACAAGATTTAAAAAAATACCTTTTTGTTAATAACAAAAGAACCGTAACAGATGATGTAAATTTTGCTTCCTCCTAGAGGAAGCTTTGTGATAGTAAAAAAAAAAGTTTGTGAGATAATGTCTTAGGAATGTTGTATAGAAAATTTGGAATCGAAATACACCATTTTTAGAAATTGTCCGTATGGATGTGTGTGTGTGTGTGTGTGTGTGTGTGTGTGTGTGTGTGTGTGTGTGTGTGTGTGTGTGTGTGTGTGTATGTATGTCCGTATACTCTGATATCTCATGATCTACTCAACCGATTTTAACGAGAGAGTGATCATTTTTTCAGATTTTGCTTCAACAATTGGGGTCAATATTTTATTTTTGTCAAAATCGATTTGTTTGTTTTTTATCGCCATTTTTAAATTTTCAAAATTTTTATTTTCAATTTTTTTTATATTTAGAACAAATATTATTTATATACGATAAATTCTCTGTATGCAGAATAAAATTTTCTACAATTTAAAAAAAAAAAAAGCCGTTAGCTATATTTCGTCATAAGTTATTCATGAAAACGTCATTTTTAGTAAATAGGTTATATTTCAAAATTAAAAAAAGATATTAACATGAATATTTTTTTGGTTATAAAGAATACTGAGTACTATAACTTACTAAATTTTTAGGTTTTTTTATTCATTATTTTTGGAGAAAAAAATAATTTATAAAAAAAAGTGTTTTTTTTTGTCGTTCAATAACTAGAGTAAAATTGGCTTAATCAGTTTGAAATTTTTTTAGTGGTACATTTTGTATCACAATCGATTGAGTTCTTTGGGCAAAAGGATTGATCCATAAATTTCGGAGATATTTGAGGTTAAAATTTTTTTCATTTTTTTTTTTAAATCGTAATTTCTCGAGAACGGCTTTATGTATTTGAATCGGGTGGGCGGCATTCGAAAGAGAATTTCAAGACCTATATTTTCTAAAAAAAATTATTTGTCTAGCTATTACGGTTCTTTTGTTATTAATAAAAACGTAAACATTGAAAAATGAAAAAAATGAGTTTGGTATGTCCAACTATTGCGGGAGTAAAAATTGACTTAAGCGCTTCAAAATTCCTCGTAGAGGTGGATTTTGGATAGTTTTCGGTCGAGTTATTCAGGCAAAATGATTGGTCCTTAAATTTCAAAGATATTTAAAAAATTTCAAGTTAATATTTTCCATAAAATTTTCCCAATTTTTTTTAAATGTATTGAGGATGGCTCTATGTATCTGAATGTGATGGGTAGCATTTGAAAGAGAATTAAAATATTAATATTTTCTAATACTTATAGCATTGACTCAGAGACTCAATTGCGGCGACACTTTTGGCCTTGCGGCCTTGTCCGTCAGCTCGTGTCCGGGGCCTTTCTACATAAGTATGTGTGTTCTGTGTGTTCCGTGTGTTCCCGACAAAGACAGATAGGACTCCTGACGAGTTGTTAGACTTATAAAAACGATTTTAAGCCGTTTACATCGTACAAAATAAAGTATGAAATTTTAAATATTGGAAGTAAAAATTAATTAAAGGAATCAGTAAATCAAGTTTGAGGAAGCTACGTGCCAATGAATTGGCAGCGGTTTTTTTTTTTTGAAAATGGTATATTTATACTCTTTGAACTGGTACTTTTCCGATTGAAATATCTCAATCGTATCATTAAAAGAAAAATGAGAAATAGTTTATGAAAATGTGAAAAATCGATATAAAAAAAAATTAACCAAAAAACTACATAATATTATGTAGTTTTTTTCAAACATCTTAGAAAAAAAAAAAAAAAAAAAATTTTAGGCGCTGTTCAGAAACGATTTGGTGACAATTTAAAGTTACAGCGTTATACACACACACACACACACACACACACGGACATTTTTTAAATAAGTATATTTTGACACCAAATGATTCAAAACACTTTTCTAACATGTTACCTTGAAAACTTTTTTTTTCACCGTCACAAATATTCCTCTAGGAGGAAGCAGTATTCAACTGTCTTTTTATTGACAAAAAAATTATAAAAAGGAGACACAAGGAAAAGGAGGAAAATAAGGCTCACCATCAACTTTAACTCATGTACATAAGCTACCATTTCCGATGGAATCATATGATGGCACCTGTTCTGGTTGGCTGGTAAATGGAACTTGCCGCTGATTGGCCGGCGAGGACATACGTGATTGGTGGACAGATGAAACTCGCAGCTGATTGGTCGACGAGGATTTACTTGATTGGCGGAAAAACAGAAGTGGCCTGGGATTGGCAGTTACATATGATGGCACTTGTTCTGGTTGGCAGGTAAATGGAACTTGCCGCTGATTGGCCGGCAAGGACATACGTGATTGGTGGACAGATGAAACTCGCAGCTGATTGGTCGACGAGGATTTACTTGATTGGCGGAAAAACAGAAGTGGCCTGGGATTGGCAGTAACATTACGCCAGTTTGGTATAAAACGTCGAGTTGATCATGGAAGGACTACTTCAGTGTCATATGAGTAAGAGGAACAATCAACATGGATACCTTCACCAATATTCAGTATGTAACCCGTTCAACGAACGACTTTATCAACTATCTACCGCCGGAAATCAGCCAGATCATAATGTCTAATTTAGACTTGCACTCCTTGATCCAGGCATCGCTTGTCTCCCCATCTTGGCTCAGCATATGCAAGTACGTATTAAATAAACGAGGATTGAATGTAAGTCTTATTAATAAAAAATAAGTTTTCTCATAAAATTAATTATCTTTTAGTATTTATTGTTATCATTACGGGTAAAATTTGACAAGTGGACTACATGCTGCGTATGTCTTTGTTAAGACTATATTTAGGTAGAATTTTTCGTACATTTGATATGCGATATATGTTAAAAATAGTATTATTAAAATTAGTAGTGTTTTATTAGCATTTCTGTATTAATTATGTTATCATGTGTAAGAATTATCTTTTATTAATTTTAATTTTTAAACGGAAATCCCGCTGCTAATTTATTAACAGGTAGCTTCCTGCAATTTAATTTATCTCTCCTATATGTATAGTTAGTATATAGTTCAAATATAAAATATCTGTATTCATTCCCCATGTTTTTTCAATGATTTACAACTTCATTAATATTTAAAAAACTTACACATTTTTTCTTATTCTTGAAATCCTTTATTAGCTGCCATTGATATTATGTCAACACAAAAGTACTATACTAAATACTCTCCTACCTTTAGCAAAAAAGCCGCCACCAATTTAGAATTTTTATATATTATTCCTCAACTTAAAAAAGATTACATGAATTTTTTCAGCATTTCTCATCGCGCATTTTTTAACGAAAATAATTGTTGAAAAATGAATTTTTAACATAGGCTCTTACGGAAGATTGAGATTATGTGGTCTTTAAACATAAAAATCGCTTGCAAAAAAGCGGAAATAAATTTAACAAATCTTTATTTTAATAGAAAAATAATTAAAGAATAAAAACGCAGAGGGACCGTGGTCACTTGTCAGGCATTTGGGAAAGAAGTACGCGAAAACGTAAACAAAACGCAGAGTTCGTAGGCTGTGCGAGGAGGTACGCGGTGAGCCGGGAGTCGCCGCAGCGTGGGATGGGACCCCCTTGCCGCGCCCCGCCACATGACATGATGGAGAGTCCTGAAGATATTAACAATAAAAAATACGTACTTACCCGGAGCGCAACTAACACACATGCACTACACCATCTATAAGAATACACACACGGACATTTTTTAAAACAGTATCGATTAAATAAATTTTACTCCCTTAATCGTGCTTCATATAAAACGCATTTTTTCATTTTTAAATTTTTTCCTCAAAAACTAGTGAACAGAATGGATGGAAATTTTTACAGATTGTAGCTATTTATATTCTGCATCATCATGATTTTTCCAAAAAAATTTACCATTTAGTTTGAGAGTTACAAGCTTTAAAAAAATACGTTTTTATTAATAACAAAAGAACCGTAACAGATGATGTAAATTTTGCTTCCTCCTAGAGGAAGCTTTGTGATAGTAAAAAAAAAAGTTTGTGAGATAATGTCTTAGGAATGTTGTATAGAAAATTTGGAATCGAAATACACCATTTTTAGAAATTGTCCGTATGGATGTGTGTGTGTGTGTGTGTGTGTGTGTGTGTGTGTGTGTGTGTATGTATGTCCGTATACTCTGATATCTCATGATCTACTCAACCGATTTTAACGAGAGAGTGATCATTTTTTCAGATTTTGCTTCAACAATTGGGGTCAATATTTTATTTTTGTCAAAATCGATTTGTTTGTTTTTTATCGCCATTTTTAAATTTTCAAAATTTTTATTTTCAATTTTTTTTATATTTAGAACAAATATTATTTATATACGATAAATTCTCTGTATGCAGAATAAAATTTTCTACAATTAAAAAAAAAAAAAAACCGTTAGCTATATTTCGTCATAAGTTATTCATGAAAACGTCATTTTTAGTAAATAGGTTATATTTCAAAATTAAAAAAGATATTAACATGAATATTTTTTTGGTTATAAAGAATACTGAGTACTATAACTTACTAAATTTTTAGGTTTTTTTATTCATTATTTTTGGAGAAAAAAAATAATTTATAAAAAAAAGTGTTTTTTTTTGTCGTTCAATAACTAGAGTAAAATTGGCTTAATCAGTTTGAAATTTTTTTTAGTGGTACATTTTGTATCACAATCGATTGAGTTCTTTGGGCAAAAGGATTGATCCATAAATTTCGGAGATATTTGAGGTTAAAATTTTTTTCACTTTTTTTTTTAAATCGTAATTTCTCGAGAACGGCTTTATGTATTTGAATTGGGTGGGCGGCATTCGAAAGAGAATTTCAAGACCTATATTTTCTAAAAAAATTATTTGTCTAGCTATTACGGTTCTTTTGTTATTAATAAAAACGTAAACATTGAAAAATGAAAAAAATGAGTTTGGTATGTCCAACTATTGCGGGAGTAAAAATTGACTTAAGCGCTTCAAAATTCCTCGTAGAGGTGGATTTTGGATAGTTTTCGGTCGAGTTATTCAGGCAAAATGATTGGTCCTTAAATTTCAAAGATATTTAAAAAAATTTCAAGTTAATATTTTCCATAAAATTTTCCCAATTTTTTTAAATGTATTGAGGATGGCTCTATGTATCTGAATGTGATGTGTAGCATTTGAAAGAGAATTAAAATATTAATATTTTCTAATACTTATAGCATTGACTCAGAGACTCAATTGCGGCGACACTTTTGGCCTTGCGGCCTTGTCCGTCAGCTTGTGTGCGTGGCCCTTTCTACATAAGTATGTGTGTTCTGTGTGTTCCGTGTGTTCCCGACAAAGACAGATAGGACTCCTGACGAGTTGTTAGACTTATAAAAACGATTTTAAGCCGTTTACATCGTACAAAATAAAGTATGAAATTTTAAATATTGGAAGTAAAAATTAATTAAAGGAATCAGTAAATCAAGTTTGAGGAAGCTACGTGCCAATGAATTGGCAGCGGTTTTTTTTTTTTGAAAATGGTATATTTATACTCTTTGAACTGGTACTTTTCCGATTGAAATATCTCAATCGTATCATTAAAAGAAAAATGAGAAATAGTTTATGAAAATGTGAAAAATCGATATAAAAAAAAATTAACCAAAAAACTACATAATATTATGTAGTTTTTTTCAAACATCTTAGAAAAAAAAAAAAAAATTTTAGGCGCTGTTCAGAAACGATTTGGTGACAATTTTAAAAGTTACAGCGTTATACACACACACACACACACACACACACACGGACATTTTTTAAATAAGTATATTTTGACACCAAATGATTCAAAACACTTTTCTAACATGTTACCTTGAAAACTTTTTTTTTCACCGTCACAAATATTCCTCTAGGAGGAAGCAGTATTCCACTGTCTTTTTATTGACAAAAAAATTATAAAAAGGAGACACAAGGAAAAGGAGGAAAATAAGGCTCACCATCAACTTTAACTCATGTACATAAGCTACCATTTCCGATGGAATCATATGATGGCACCTGTTCTGGTTGGCTGGTAAATGGAACTTGCCGCTGATTGGCCGGCGAGGACATACGTGATTGGTGGACAGATGAAACTCGCAGCTGATTGGTCGACGAGGATTTACTTGATTGGCGGAAAAACAGAAGTGGCCTGGGATTGGCAGTTACATATGATGGCACTTGTTCTGGTTGGCAGGTAAATGGAACTTGCCGCTGATTGGCCGGCAAGGACATACGTGATTGGTGGACAGATGAAACTCGCAGCTGATTGGTCGACGAGGATTTACTTGATTGGCGGAAAAACAGAAGTGGCCTGGGATTGGCAGTAACATTACGCCAGTTTGGTATAAAACGTCGAGTTGATCATGGAAGGACTACTTCAGTGTCATATGAGTAAGAGGAACAATCAACATGGATACCTTCACCAATATTCAGTATGTAACCCGTTCAACGAACGACTTTATCAACTATCTACCGCCGGAAATCAGCCAGATCATAATGTCTAATTTAGACTTGCACTCCTTGATCCAGGCATCGCTTGTCTCCCCATCTTGGCTCAGCATATGCAAGTACGTATTAAATAAACGAGGATTGAATGTAAGTCTTATTAATAAAAATAAGTTTTCTCATAAAATTAATTATCTTTTAGTATTTATTGTTATCATTACGGGTAAAATTTGACAAGTGGACTACATGCTGCGTATGTCTTTGTTAAGACTATATTTAGGTAGAATTTTTCGTACATTTGATATGCGATATATGTTAAAAATAGTATTATTAAAATTAGTAGTGTTTTATTAGCATTTCTGTATTAATTATGTTATCATGTGTAAGAATTATCTTTTATTAATTTTAATTTTTAAACGGAAATCCCGCTGCTAATTTATTAACAGGTAGCTTCCTGCAATTTAATTTATCTCTCCTATATGTATAGTTAGTATATAGTTCAAATATAAAATATCTGTATTCATTCCCCATGTTTTTTCAATGATTTACAACTTCATTAATATTTAAAAAACTTACACATTTTTTCTTATTCTTGAAATCCTTTATTAGCTGCCATTGATATTATGTCAACACAAAAGTACTATACTAAATACTCTCCTACCTTTAGCAAAAAAGCCGCCACCAATTTAGAATTTTTATATATTATTCCTCAACTTAAAAAAGATTACATGAATTTTTTCAGCATTTCTCATCGCGCATTTTTTAACGAAAATAATTGTTGAAAAATGAATTTTTAACATAGGCTCTTACGGAAGATTGAGATTATGTGGTCTTTAAACATAAAAATCGCTTGCAAAAAAAGCGGAAATAAATTTAACAAATCTTTATTTTAATAGAAAAATAATTAAAGAATAAAAACGCAGAGGGACCGTGGTCACTTGTCAGGCATTTGGGAAAGAAGTACGCGAAAACGTAAACAAAACGCAGAGTTCGTAGGCTGTGCGAGGAGGTACGCGGTGAGCCGGGAGTCGCCGCAGCGTGGGATGGGACCCCCTTGCCGCGCCCCGCCACATGACATGATGGAGAGTCCTGAAGATATTAACAATAAAAAATACGTACTTACCCGGAGCGCAACTAACACACATGCACTACACCATCTATAAGAATACACACACGGACATTTTTTAAAACAGTATCGATTAAATAAATTTTACTCCCTTAATCGTGCTTCATATAAAACGCATTTTTTCATTTTTAAATTTTTTCCTCAAAAACTAGTGAACAGAATGGATGGAAATTTTTACAAAATTTACCATTTAGTTTGAGAGTTACAAGCTTTAAAAAAATACGTTTTTATTAATAACAAAAGAACCGTAACAGATGATGTAAATTTTGCTTCCTCCTAGAGGAAGCTTTGTGATAGTAAAAAAAAAAGTTTGTGAGATAATGTCTTAGGAATGTTGTATAGAAAATTTGGAATCGAAATACACCATTTTTAGAAATTGTCCGTATGGATGTGTGTGTGTGTGTGTGTGTGTGTGTGTGTGTGTGTGTGTGTGTGTGTGTGTATGTATGTCCGTATACTCTGATATCTCATGATCTACTCAACCGATTTTAACGAGAGAGTGATCATTTTTTCAGATTTTGCTTCAACAATTGGGGTCAATATTTTATTTTTGTCAAAATCGATTTGTTTGTTTTTTATCGCCATTTTTAAATTTTCAAAATTTTTATTTTCAATTTTTTTATATTTAGAACAAATATTATTTATATACGATAAATTCTCTGTATGCAGAATAAAATTTTCTACAATTTAAAAAAAAAAAAAAAAAGCCGTTAGCTATATTTCGTCATAAGTTATTCATGAAAACGTCATTTTTAGTAAATAGGTTATATTTCAAAATTAAAAAAGATATTAACATGAATATTTTTTTGGTTATAAAGAATACTGAGTACTATAACTTACTAAATTTTTAGGTTTTTTTATTCATTATTTTTGGAGAAAAAAATAATTTATAAAAAAAGTGTTTTTTTTTGTCGTTCAATAACTAGAGTAAAATTGGCTTAATCAGTTTGAAATTTTTTTTAGTGGTACATTTTGTATCACAATCGATTGAGTTCTTTGGGCAAAAGGATTGATCCATAAATTTCGGAGATATTTGAGGTTAAAATTTTTTTCATTTTTTTTTTAAATCGTAATTTCTCGAGAACGGCTTTATGTATTTGAATCGGGTGGGCGGCATTCGAAAGAGAATTTCAAGACCTATATTTTCTAAAAAAAATTATTTGTCTAGCTATTACGGTTCTTTTGTTATTAATAAAAACGTAAACATTGAAAAATGAAAAAAATGAGTTTGGTATGTCCAACTATTGCGGGAGTAAAAATTGACTTAAGCGCTTCAAAATTCCTCGTAGAGGTGGATTTTGGATAGTTTTCGGTCGAGTTATTCAGGCAAAATGATTGGTCCTTAAATTTCAAAGATATTTAAAAAAATTTCAAGTTAATATTTTCCATAAAATTTTCCCAATTTTTTTTAAATGTATTGAGGATGGCTCTATGTATCTGAATGTGATGGGTAGCATTTGAAAGAGAATTAAAATATTAATATTTTCTAATACTTATAGCATTGACTCAGAGACTCAATTGCGGCGACACTTTTGGCCTTGCGGCCTTGTCCGTCAGCTCGTGTCCGGGGGCCTTTCTACATAAGTATGTGTGTTCTGTGTGTTCCGTGTGTTCCCGACAAAGACAGATAGGACTCCTGACGAGTTGTTAGACTTATAAAAACGATTTTAAGCCGTTTACATCGTACAAAATAAAGTATGAAATTTTAAATATTGGAAGTAAAAATTAATTAAAGGAATCAGTAAATCAAGTTTGAGGAAGCTACGTGCCAATGAATTGGCAGCGGTTTTTTTTTTTTGAAAATGGTATATTTATACTCTTTGAACTGGTACTTTTCCGATTGAAATATCTCAATCGTATCATTAAAAGAAAAATGAGAAATAGTTTATGAAAATGTGAAAAATCGATATAAAAAAAAATAACCAAAAAACTACATAATATTATGTAGTTTTTTTCAAACATCTTAGAAAAAAAAAAAAAAAAAATTTTAGGCGCTGTTCAGAAACGATTTGGTGACAATTTTAAAAGTTACAGCGTTATACACACACACACACACACACACACACACGGACATTTTTTAAATAAGTATATTTTGACACCAAATGATTCAAAACACTTTTCTAACATGTTACCTTGAAAACTTTTTTTTCACCGTCACAAATATTCCTCTAGGAGGAAGCAGTATTCCACTGTCTTTTTATTGACAAAAAAATTATAAAAAGGAGACACAAGGAAAAGGAGGAAAATAAGGCTCACCATCAACTTTAACTCATGTACATAAGCTACCATTTCCGATGGAATCATATGATGGCACCTGTTCTGGTTGGCTGGTAAATGGAACTTGCCGCTGATTGGCCGGCGAGGACATACGTGATTGGTGGACAGATGAAACTCGCAGCTGATTGGTCGACGAGGATTTACTTGATTGGCGGAAAAACAGAAGTGGCCTGGGATTGGCAGTTACATATGATGGCACTTGTTCTGGTTGGCAGGTAAATGGAACTTGCCGCTGATTGGCCGGCAAGGACATACGTGATTGGTGGACAGATGAAACTCGCAGCTGATTGGTCGACGAGGATTTACTTGATTGGCGGAAAAACAGAAGTGGCCTGGGATTGGCAGTAACATTACGCCAGTTTGGTATAAAACGTCGAGTTGATCATGGAAGGACTACTTCAGTGTCATATGAGTAAGAGGAACAATCAACATGGATACCTTCACCAATATTCAGTATGTAACCCGTTCAACGAACGACTTTATCAACTATCTACCGCCGGAAATCAGCCAGATCATAATGTCTAATTTAGACTTGCACTCCTTGATCCAGGCATCGCTTGTCTCCCCATCTTGGCTCAGCATATGCAAGTACGTATTAAATAAACGAGGATTGAATGTAAGTCTTATTAATAAAAAATAAGTTTTCTCATAAAATTAATTATCTTTTAGTATTTATTGTTATCATTACGGGTAAAATTTGACAAGTGGACTACATGCTGCGTATGTCTTTGTTAAGACTATATTTAGGTAGAATTTTTCGTACATTTGATATGCGATATATGTTAAAAATAGTATTATTAAAATTAGTAGTGTTTTATTAGCATTTCTGTATTAATTATGTTATCATGTGTAAGAATTATCTTTTATTAATTTTAATTTTTAAACGGAAATCCCGCTGCTAATTTATTAACAGGTAGCTTCCTGCAATTTAATTTATCTCTCCTATATGTATAGTTAGTATATAGTTCAAATATAAAATATCTGTATTCATTCCCCATGTTTTTTCAATGATTTACAACTTCATTAATATTTAAAAAACTTACACATTTTTTCTTATTCTTGAAATCCTTTATTAGCTGCCATTGATATTATGTCAACACAAAAGTACTATACTAAATACTCTCCTACCTTTAGCAAAAAAGCCGCCACCAATTTAGAATTTTTATATATTATTCCTCAACTTAAAAAAGATTACATGAATTTTTTCAGCATTTCTCATCGCGCATTTTTTAACGAAAATAATTGTTGAAAAATGAATTTTTAACATAGGCTCTTACGGAAGATTGAGATTATGTGGTCTTTAAACATAAAAATCGCTTGCAAAAAAAGCGGAAATAAATTTAACAAATCTTTATTTTAATAGAAAAATAATTAAAGAATAAAAACGCAGAGGGACCGTGGTCACTTGTCAGGCATTTGGGAAAGAAGTACGCGAAAACGTAAACAAAACGCAGAGTTCGTAGGCTGTGCGAGGAGGTACGCGGTGAGCCGGGAGTCGCCGCAGCGTGGGATGGGACCCCCTTGCCGCGCCCCGCCACATGACATGATGGAGAGTCCTGAAGATATTAACAATAAAAAATACGTACTTACCCGGAGCGCAACTAACACACATGCACTACACCATCTATAAGAATACACACACGGACATTTTTTAAAACAGTATCGATTAAATAAATTTTACTCCCTTAATCGTGCTTCATATAAAACGCATTTTTTCATTTTTAAATTTTTTCCTCAAAAACTAGTGAACAGAATGGATGGAAATTTTTACAGATTGTAGCTATTTATATTCTGCATCATCATGATTTTTCCAAAAAAATTTACCATTTAGTTTGAGAGTTACAAGCTTTAAAAAAATACGTTTTTATTAATAACAAAAGAACCGTAACAGATGATGTAAATTTTGCTTCCTCCTAGAGGAAGCTTTGTGATAGTAAAAAAAAAAGTTTGTGAGATAATGTCTTAGGAATGTTGTATAGAAAATTTGGAATCGAAATACACCATTTTTAGAAATTGTCCGTATGGATGTGTGTGTGTGTGTGTGTGTGTGTGTGTGTGTGTGTGTGTGTGTGTGTGTGTGTGTATGTATGTCCGTATACTCTGATATCTCATGATCTACTCAACCGATTTTAACGAGAGAGTGATCATTTTTTCAGATTTTGCTTCAACAATTGGGGTCAATATTTTATTTTTGTCAAAATCGATTTGTTTGTTTTTTATCGCCATTTTTAAATTTTCAAAATTTTTATTTTCAATTTTTTTTATATTTAGAACAAATATTATTTATATACGATAAATTCTCTGTATGCAGAATAAAATTTTCTACAATTTAAAAAAAAAAAAAAACCGTTAGCTATATTTCGTCATAAGTTATTCATGAAAACTTCATTTTTAAAAAATAGGTTATATTTCAAAATTAAAAAAGATATTAACATGAATATTTTTTTGGTTATAAAGAATACTGAGTACTATAACTTACTAAATTTTTAGGTTTTTTTATTCATTATTTTTGGAGAAAAAAAATAATTTATAAAAAAAAGTGTTTTTTTTTGTCGTTCAATAACTAGAGTAAAATTGGCTTAATCAGTTTGAAATTTTTTTTAGTGGTACATTTTGTATCACAATCGATTGAGTTCTTTGGGCAAAAGGATTGATCCATAAATTTCGGAGATATTTGAGGTTAAAATTTTTTTCATTTTTTTTTTTTTTTAAATCGTAATTTCTCGAGAACGGCTTTATGTATTTGAATGGGGTGGGCGGCATTCGAAAGAGAATTTCAAGACCTATATTTTCTAAAAAAATTATTTGTCTAGCTATTACGGTTCTTTTGTTATTAATAAAAACGTAAACATTGAAAAATGAAAAAAATGAGTTTGGTATGTCCAACTATTGCGGGAGTAAAAATTGACTTAAGCGCTTCAAAATTCCTCGTAGAGGTGGATTTTGGATAGTTTTCGGTCGAGTTATTCAGGCAAAATGATTGGTCCTTAAATTTCAAAGATATTTAAAAAAATTTCAAGTTAATATTTTCCATAAAATTTTCCCAATTTTTTTTAAATGTATTGAGGATGGCTCTATGTATCTGAATGTGATGGGTAGCATTTGAAAGAGAATTAAAATATTAATATTTTCTAATACTTATAGCATTGACTCAGAGACTCAATTGCGGCGACACTTTTGGCCTTGCGGCCTTGTCCGTCAGCTCGTGTCCGGGGCCTTTCTACCTAAGTATGTGTGTTCTGTGTGTTCCGTGTGTTCCCGACAAAGACAGATAGGACTCCTGACGAGTTGTTAGACTTATAAAAACGATTTTAAGCCGTTTACATCGTACAAAATAAAGTATGAAATTTTAAATATTGGAAGTAAAAATTAATTAAAGGAATCAGTAAATCAAGTTTGAGGAAGCTACGTGCCAATGAATTGGCAGCGGTTTTTTTGAAAATGGTATATTTATACTCTTTGAACTGGTACTTTTCCGATTGAAATATCTCAATCGTATCATTAAAAGAAAAATGAGAAATAGTTTATGAAAATGTGAAAAATCGATATAAAAAAAATTAACCAAAAAACTACATAATATTATGTAGTTTTTTTCAAACATCTTAGAAAAAAAAAAAATTTTAGGCGCTGTTCAGAAACGATTTGGTGACAATTTTAAAAGTTACAGCGTTATACACACACACACACACACACACACACGGACATTTTTTAAATAAGTATATTTTGACACCAAATGATTCAAAACACTTTTCTAACATGTTACCTTGAAAACTTTTTTTTTCACCGTCACAAATATTCCTCTAGGAGGAAGCAGTATTCCACTGTCTTTTTATTGACAAAAAAATTATAAAAAGGAGACACAAGGAAAAGGAGGAAAATAAGGCTCACCATCAACTTTAACTCATGTACATAAGCTACCATTTCCGATGGAATCATATGATGGCACCTGTTCTGGTTGGCTGGTAAATGGAACTTGCCGCTGATTGGCCGGCGAGGACATACGTGATTGGTGGACAGATGAAACTCGCAGCTGATTGGTCGACGAGGATTTACTTGATTGGCGGAAAAACAGAAGTGGCCTGGGATTGGCAGTTACATATGATGGCACTTGTTCTGGTTGGCAGGTAAATGGAACTTGCCGCTGATTGGCCGGCAAGGACATACGTGATTGGTGGACAGATGAAACTCGCAGCTGATTGGTCGACGAGGATTTACTTGATTGGCGGAAAAACAGAAGTGGCCTGGGATTGGCAGTAACATTACGCCAGTTTGGTATAAAACGTCGAGTTGATCATGGAAGGACTACTTCAGTGTCATATGAGTAAGAGGAACAATCAACATGGATACCTTCACCAATATTCAGTATGTAACCCGTTCAACGAACGACTTTATCAACTATCTACCGCCGGAAATCAGCCAGATCATAATGTCTAATTTAGACTTGCACTCCTTGATCCAGGCATCGCTTGTCTCCCCATCTTGGCTCAGCATATGCAAGTACGTATTAAATAAACGAGGATTGAATGTAAGTCTTATTAATAAAAAATAAGTTTTCTCATAAAATTAATTATCTTTTAGTATTTATTGTTATCATTACGGGTAAAATTTGACAAGTGGACTACATGCTGCGTATGTCTTTGTTAAGACTATATTTAGGTAGAATTTTTCGTACATTTGATATGCGATATATGTTAAAAATAGTATTATTAAAATTAGTAGTGTTTTATTAGCATTTCTGTATTAATTATGTTATCATGTGTAAGAATTATCTTTTATTAATTTTAATTTTTAAACGGAAATCCCGCTGCTAATTTATTAACAGGTAGCTTCCTGCAATTTAATTTATCTCTCCTATATGTATAGTTAGTATATAGTTCAAATATAAAATATCTGTATTCATTCCCCATGTTTTTCAATGATTTACAACTTCATTAATATTTAAAAACTTACACATTTTTTCTTATTCTTGAAATCCTTTATTAGCTGCCATTGATATTATGTCAACACAAAAGTACTATACTAAATACTCTCCTACCTTTAGCAAAAAAGCCGCCACCAATTTAGAATTTTTATATATTATTCCTCAACTTAAAAAAGATTACATGAATTTTTTCAGCATTTCTCATCGCGCATTTTTTAACGAAAATAATTGTTGAAAAATGAATTTTTAACATAGGCTCTTACGGAAGATTGAGATTATGTGGTCTTTAAACATAAAAATCGCTTGCAAAAAAAGCGGAAATAAATTTAACAAATCTTTATTTTAATAGAAAAATAATTAAAGAATAAAAACGCAGAGGGACCGTGGTCACTTGTCAGGCATTTGGGAAAGAAGTACGCGAAAACGTAAACAAAACGCAGAGTTCGTAGGCTGTGCGAGGAGGTACGCGGTGAGCCGGGAGTCGCCGCAGCGGGGGAGGGGAACCCCTTTCCGCGCCCCGCCACATGACATGATGGAGAGTCCTGAAGATATTAACAATAAAAAATACGTACTTACCCGGAGCGCAACTAACACACATGCACTACACCATCTATAAGAATACACACACGGACATTTTTTAAAACAGTATCGATTAAATAAATTTTACTCCCTTAATCGTGCTTCATATAAAACGCATTTTTTCATTTTTAAATTTTTTCCTCAAAAACTAGTGAACAGAATGGATGGAAATTTTTACAGATTGTAGCTATTTATATTCTGCATCATCATGATTTTTCCAAAAAAATTTACCATTTAGTTTGAGAGTTACAAGCTTTAAAAAAATACGTTTTTATTAATAACAAAAGAACCGTAACAGATGATGTAAATTTTGCTTCCTCCTAGAGGAAGCTTTGTGATAGTAAAAAAAAAAGTTTGTGAGATAATGTCTTAGGAATGTTGTATAGAAAATTTGGAATCGAAATACACCATTTTTAGAAATTGTCCGTATGGATGTGTGTGTGTGTGTGTGTGTGTGTGTGTGTGTGTGTGTGTGTGTGTGTGTGTGTGTGTATGTATGTCCGTATACTCTGATATCTCATGATCTACTCAACCGATTTTAACGAGAGAGTGATCATTTTTCAGATTTTGCTTCAACAATTGGGGTCAATATTTTATTTTTGTCAAAATCGATTTGTTTGTTTTTTATCGCCATTTTTAAATTTTCAAAATTTTTATTTTCAATTTTTTTTATATTTAGAACAAATATTATTTATATACGATAAATTCTCTGTATGCAGAATAAAATTTTCTACAATTTAAAAAAAAAAAAAATACCGTTAGCTATATTTCGTCATAAGTTATTCATGAAAACGTCATTTTTAGTAAATAGGTTATATTTCAAAATTAAAAAAGATATTAACATGAATATTTTTTTGGTTATAAAGAATACTGAGTACTATAACTTACTAAATTTTTAGGTTTTTTTATTCATTATTTTTGGAGAAAAAAAATAATTTATAATAAAAAAGTGTTTTTTTTTTGTCGTTCAATAACTAGAGTAAAATTGGCTTAATCAGTTTGAAATTTTTTTAGTGGTACATTTTGTATCACAATCGATTGAGTTCTTTGGGCAAAAGGATTGATCCATAAATTTCGGAGATATTTGAGGTTAAAATTTTTTTCATTTTTTTTTTTAAATCGTAATTTCTCGAGAACGGCTTTATGTATTTGAATTGGGTGGGCGGCATTCGAAAGAGAATTTCAAGACCTATATTTTCTAAAAAAAATTATTTGTCTAGCTATTACGGTTCTTTTGTTATTAATAAAAACGTAAACATTGAAAAATGAAAAAAATGAGTTTGGTATGTCCAACTATTGCGGGAGTAAAAATTGACTTAAGCGCTTCAAAATTCCTCGTAGAGGTGGATTTTGGATAGTTTTCGGTCGAGTTATTCAGGCAAAATGATTGGTCCTTAAATTTCAAAGATATTTAAAAAAATTTCAAGTTAATATTTTCCATAAAATTTTCCCAATTTTTTTTAAATGTATTGAGGATGGCTCTATGTATCTGAATGTGATGGGTAGCATTTGAAAGAGAATTAAAATATTAATATTTTCTAATACTTATAGCATTGACTCAGAGACTCAATTGCGGCGACACTTTTGGCCTTGCGGCCTTGTCCGTCAGCGCGTGTCCGGGGTCCTTTCTACATAAGTATGTGTGTTCTGTGTGTTCCGTGTGTTCCCGACAAAGACAGATAGGACTCCTGACGAGTTGTTAGACTTATAAAAACGATTTTAAGCCGTTTACATCGTACAAAATAAAGTATGAAATTTTAAATATTGGAAGTAAAAATTAATTAAAGGAATCAGTAAATCAAGTTTGAGGAAGCTACGTGCCAATGAATTGGCAGCGGTTTTTTTTTTTTGAAAATGGTATATTTATACTCTTTGAACTGGTACTTTTCCGATTGAAATATCTCAATCGTATCATTAAAAGAAAAATGAGAAATAGTTTATGAAAATGTGAAAAATCGATATAAAAAAAAATTAACCAAAAAACTACATAATATTATGTAGTTTTTTTCAAACATCTTAGAAAAAAAAAAAAAAATTTTAGGCGCTGTTCAGAAACGATTTGGTGACAATTTTAAAAGTTACAGCGTTATACACACACACACACACACACACACACACACGGACATTTTTTAAATAAGTATATTTTGACACCAAATGATTCAAAACACTTTTCTAACATGTTACCTTGAAAACTTTTTTTTTCACCGTCACAAATATTCCTCTAGGAGGAAGCAGTATTCCACTGTCTTTTTATTGACAAAAAAATTATAAAAAGGAGACACAAGGAAAAGGAGGAAAATAAGGCTCACCATCAACTTTAACTCATGTACATAAGCTACCATTTCCGATGGAATCATATGATGGCACCTGTTCTGGTTGGCTGGTAAATGGAACTTGCCGCTGATTGGCCGGCGAGGACATACGTGATTGGTGGACAGATGAAACTCGCAGCTGATTGGTCGACGAGGATTTACTTGATTGGCGGAAAAACAGAAGTGGCCTGGGATTGGCAGTTACATATGATGGCACTTGTTCTGGTTGGCAGGTAAATGGAACTTGCCGCTGATTGGCCGGCAAGGACATACGTGATTGGTGGACAGATGAAACTCGCAGCTGATTGGTCGACGAGGATTTACTTGATTGGCGGAAAAACAGAAGTGGCCTGGGATTGGCAGTAACATTACGCCAGTTTGGTATAAAACGTCGAGTTGATCATGGAAGGACTACTTCAGTGTCATATGAGTAAGAGGAACAATCAACATGGATACCTTCACCAATATTCAGTATGTAACCCGTTCAACGAACGACTTTATCAACTATCTACCGCCGGAAATCAGCCAGATCATAATGTCTAATTTAGACTTGCACTCCTTGATCCAGGCATCGCTTGTCTCCCCATCTTGGCTCAGCATATGCAAGTACGTATTAAATAAACGAGGATTGAATGTAAGTCTTATTAATAAAAAATAAGTTTTCTCATAAAATTAATTATCTTTTAGTATTTATTGTTATCATTACGGGTAAAATTTGACAAGTGGACTACATGCTGCGTATGTCTTTGTTAAGACTATATTTAGGTAGAATTTTTCGTACATTTGATATGCGATATATGTTAAAAATAGTATTATTAAAATTAGTAGTGTTTTATTAGCATTTCTGTATTAATTATGTTATCATGTGTAAGAATTATCTTTTATTAATTTTAATTTTTAAACGGAAATCCCGCTGCTAATTTATTAACAGGTAGCTTCCTGCAATTTAATTTATCTCTCCTATATGTATAGTTAGTATATAGTTCAAATATAAAATATCTGTATTCATTCCCCATGTTTTTTCAATGATTTACAACTTCATTAATATTTAAAAAACTTACACATTTTTTCTTATTCTTGAAATCCTTTATTAGCTGCCATTGATATTATGTCAACACAAAAGTACTATACTAAATACTCTCCTACCTTTAGCAAAAAAGCCGCCACCAATTTAGAATTTTTATATATTATTCCTCAACTTAAAAAAGATTACATGAATTTTTTCAGCATTTCTCATCGCGCATTTTTTAACGAAAATAATTGTTGAAAAATGAATTTTTAACATAGGCTCTTACGGAAGATTGAGATTATGTGGTCTTTAAACATAAAAATCGCTTGCAAAAAAAGCGGAAATAAATTTAACAAATCTTTATTTTAATAGAAAAATAATTAAAGAATAAAAACGCAGAGGGACCGTGGTCACTTGTCAGGCATTTGGGAAAGAAGTACGCGAAAACGTAAACAAAACGCAGAGTTCGTAGGCTGTGCGAGGAGGTACGCGGTGAGCCGGGAGTCGCCGCAGCGTGGGATGGGACCCCCTTGCCGCGCCCCGCCACATGACATGATGGAGAGTCCTGAAGATATTAACAATAAAAAATACGTACTTACCCGGAGCGCAACTAACACACATGCACTACACCATCTATAAGAATACACACACGGACATTTTTTAAAACAGTATCGATTAAATAAATTTTACTCCCTTAATCGTGCTTCATATAAAACGCATTTTTTCATTTTTAAATTTTTTCCTCAAAAACTAGTGAACAGAATGGATGGAAATTTTTACAGATTGTAGCTATTTATATTCTGCATCATCATGATTTTTCCAAAAAAATTTACCATTTAGTTTGAGAGTTACAAGCTTTAAAAAAATACGTTTTTATTAATAACAAAAGAACCGTAACAGATGATGTAAATTTTGCTTCCTCCTAGAGGAAGCTTTGTGATAGTAAAAAAAAAAGTTTGTGAGATAATGTCTTAGGAATGTTGTATAGAAAATTTGGAATCGAAATACACCATTTTTAGAAATTGTCCGTATGGATGTGTGTGTGTGTGTGTGTGTGTGTGTGTGTGTGTGTGTGTGTGTGTGTGTGTGTGTGTGTATGTATGTCCGTATACTCTGATATCTCATGATCTACTCAACCGATTTTAACGAGAGAGTGATCATTTTTTCAGATTTTGCTTCAACAATTGGGGTCAATATTTTATTTTTGTCAAAATCGATTTGTTTGTTTTTTATCGCCATTTTTAAATTTTCAAAATTTTTATTTTCAATTTTTTTTATATTTAGAACAAATATTATTTATATACGATAAATTCTCTGTATGCAGAATAAAATTTTCTACAATTTAAAAAAAAAAAAAAGCCGTTAGCTATATTTCGTCATAAGTTATTCATGAAAACGTCATTTTTAGTAAATAGGTTATATTTCAAAATTAAAAAAGATATTAACATGAATATTTTTTTGGTTATAAAGAATACTGAGTACTATAACTTACTAAATTTTTAGGTTTTTTATTCATTATTTTTGGAGAAAAAAAAATAATTTATAAAAAAAGTGTTTTTTTTTGTCGTTCAATAACTAGAGTAAAATTGGCTTAATCAGTTTGAAATTTTTTTAGTGGTACATTTTGTATCACAATCGATTGAGTTCTTTGGGCAAAAGGATTGATCCATAAATTTCGGAGATATTTGAGGTTAAAATTTTTTTCATTTTTTTTTTTTTAAATCGTAATTTCTCGAGAACGGCTTTATGTATTTGAATTGGGTGGGCGGCATTCGAAAGAGAATTTCAAGACCTATATTTTCTAAAAAAAATTATTTGTCTAGCTATTACGGTTCTTTTGTTATTAATAAAAACGTAAACATTGAAAAATGAAAAAAATGAGTTTGGTATGTCCAACTATTGCGGGAGTAAAAATTGACTTAAGCGCTTCAAAATTCCTCGTAGAGGTGGATTTTGGATAGTTTTCGGTCGAGTTATTCAGGCAAAATGATTGGTCCTTAAATTTCAAAGATATTTAAAAAAATTTCAAGTTAATATTTTCCATAAAATTTTCCCAATTTTTTTTAAATGTATTGAGGATGGCTCTATGTATCTGAATGTGATGGGTAGCATTTGAAAGAGAATTAAAATATTAATATTTTCTAATACTTATAGCATTGACTCAGAGACTCAATTGCGGCGACACTTTTGGCCTTGCGGCCTTGTCCGTCAGCTCGTGTCCGGGGGCCTTTCTACATAAGTATGTGTGTTCTGTGTGTTCCGTGTGTTCCCGACAAAGACAGATAGGACTCCTGACGAGTTGTTAGACTTATAAAAACGATTTTAAGCCGTTTACATCGTACAAAATAAAGTATGAAATTTTAAATATTGGAAGTAAAAATTAATTAAAGGAATCAGTAAATCAAGTTTGAGGAAGCTACGTGCCAATGAATTGGCAGCGGTTTTTTTTTTTTGAAAATGGTATATTTATACTCTTTGAACTGGTACTTTTCCGATTGAAATATCTCAATCGTATCATTAAAAGAAAAATGAGAAATAGTTTATGAAAATGTGAAAAATCGATATAAAAAAAAATTAACCAAAAAACTACATAATATTATGTAGTTTTTTTCAAACATCTTAGAAAAAAAAAAAAATTTTAGGCGCTGTTCAGAAACGATTTGGTGACAATTTTAAAAGTTACAGCGTTATACACACACACACACACACACACACACGGACATTTTTTAAATAAGTATATTTTGACACCAAATGATTCAAAACACTTTTCTAACATGTTACCTTGAAAACTTTTTTTTTCACCGTCACAAATATTCCTCTAGGAGGAAGCAGTATTCCACTGTCTTTTTATTGACAAAAAAATTATAAAAGGAGACACAAGGAAAAGGAGGAAAATAAGGCTCACCATCAACTTTAACTCATGTACATAAGCTACCATTTCCGATGGAATCATATGATGGCACCTGTTCTGGTTGGCTGGTAAATGGAACTTGCCGCTGATTGGCCGGCGAGGACATACGTGATTGGTGGACAGATGAAACTCGCAGCTGATTGGTCGACGAGGATTTACTTGATTGGCGGAAAAACAGAAGTGGCCTGGGATTGGCAGTTATATATGATGGCACTTGTTCTGGTTGGCAGGTAAATGGAACTTGCCGCTGATTGGCCGGCAAGGACATACGTGATTGGTGGACAGATGAAACTCGCAGCTGATTGGTCGACGAGGATTTACTTGATTGGCGGAAAAACAGAAGTGGCCTGGGATTGGCAGTAACATTACGCCAGTTTGGTATAAAACGTCGAGTTGATCATGGAAGGACTACTTCAGTGTCATATGAGTAAGAGGAACAATCAACATGGATACCTTCACCAATATTCAGTATGTAACCCGTTCAACGAACGACTTTATCAACTATCTACCGCCGGAAATCAGCCAGATCATAATGTCTAATTTAGACTTGCACTCCTTGATCCAGGCATCGCTTGTCTCCCCATCTTGGCTCAGCATATGCAAGTACGTATTAAATAAACGAGGATTGAATGTAAGTCTTATTAATAAAAAATAAGTTTTCTCATAAAATTAATTATCTTTTAGTATTTATTGTTATCATTACGGGTAAAATTTGACAAGTGGACTACATGCTGCGTATGTCTTTGTTAAGACTATATTTAGGTAGAATTTTTCGTACATTTGATATGCGATATATGTTAAAAATAGTATTATTAAAATTAGTAGTGTTTTATTAGCATTTCTGTATTAATTATGTTATCATGTGTAAGAATTATCTTTTATTAATTTTAATTTTTAAACGGAAATCCCGCTGCTAATTTATTAACAGGTAGCTTCCTGCAATTTAATTTATCTCTCCTATATGTATAGTTAGTATATAGTTCAAATATAAAATATCTGTATTCATTCCCCATGTTTTTTCAATGATTTACAACTTCATTAATATTTAAAAAACTTACACATTTTTTCTTATTCTTGAAATCCTTTATTAGCTGCCATTGATATTATGTCAACACAAAAGTACTATACTAAATACTCTCCTACCTTTAGCAAAAAAGCCGCCACCAATTTAGAATTTTTATATATTATTCCTCAACTTAAAAAAGATTACATGAATTTTTTCAGCATTTCTCATCGCGCATTTTTTAACGAAAATAATTGTTGAAAAATGAATTTTTAACATAGGCTCTTACGGAAGATTGAGATTATGTGGTCTTTAAACATAAAAATCGCTTGCAAAAAAGCGGAAATAAATTTAACAAATCTTTATTTTAATAGAAAAATAATTAAAGAATAAAAACGCAGAGGGACCGTGGTCACTTGTCAGGCATTTGGGAAAGAAGTACGCGAAAACGTAAACAAAACGCAGAGTTCGTAGGCTGTGCGAGGAGGTACGCGGTGAGCCGGGAGTCGCCGCAGCGTGGGATGGGACCCCCTTGCCGCGCCCCGCCACATGACATGATGGAGAGTCCTGAAGATATTAACAATAAAAAATACGTACTTACCCGGAGCGCAACTAACACACATGCACTACACCATCTATAAGAATACACACACGGACATTTTTTAAAACAGTATCGATTAAATAAATTTTACTCCCTTAATCGTGCTTGATATAAAACGCATTTTTCATTTTTAAATTTTTTCCTCAAAAACTAGTGAACAGAATGGATGGAAATTTTTACAGATTGTAGCTATTTATATTCTGCATCATCATGATTTTTCCAAAAAAATTTACCATTTAGTTTGAGAGTTACAAGCTTTAAAAAAATACGTTTTTATTAATAACAAAAGAACCGTAACAGATGATGTAAATTTTGCTTCCTCCTAGAGGAAGCTTTGTGATAGTAAAAAAAAAGTTTGTGAGATAATGTCTTAGGAATGTTGTATAGAAAATTTGGAATCGAAATACACCATTTTTAGAAATTGTCCGTATGGATGTGTGTGTGTGGGTGTGTGTGTGTGTGTGTGTGTGTGTGTGTGTGTGTGTGTGTATGTGTGGGCGTATACTCTGATATCTCATGATCTACTCAACCGATTTTAACGAGAGAGTGATCATTTTTTCAGATTTTGCTTCAACAATTGGGGTCAATATTTTATTTTTGTCAAAATCGATTTGTTTGTTTTTTATCGCCATTTTTAAATTTTCAAAATTTTTATTTTCAATTTTTTTATATTTAGAACAAATATTATTTATATACGATAAATTCTCTGTATGCAGAATAAAATTTTCTACAATTTAAAAAAAAAAAAAATAGCCGTTAGCTATATTTCGTCATAAGTTATTCATGAAAACGTCATTTTTAGTAAATAGGTTATATTTCAAAATTAAAAAAAGATATTAACATGAATATTTTTTGGTTATAAAGAATACTGAGTACTATAACTTACTAAATTTTTAGGTTTTTTATTCATTATTTTTGGAGAAAAAAAAATAATTTATAAAAAAAGTGTTTTTTTTGTCGTTCAATAACTAGAGTAAAATTGGCTTAATCAGTTTGAAATTTTTTTTAGTGGTACATTTTGTATCACAATCGATTGAGTTCTTTGGGCAAAAGGATTGATCCATAAATTTCGGAGATATTTGAGGTTAAAATTTTTTCATTTTTTTTTTAAATCGTAATTTCTCGAGAACGGCTTTATGTATTTGAATTGGGTGGGCGGCATTCGAAAGAGAATTTCAAGACCTATATTTTCTAAAAAAAATTATTTGTCTAGCTATTACGGTTCTTTTGTTATTAATAAAAACGTAAACATTGAAAAATGAAAAAATGAGTTTGGTATGTCCAACTATTGCGGGAGTAAAAATTGACTTAAGCGCTTCAAAATTCCTCGTAGAGGTGGATTTTGGATAGTTTTCGGTCGAGTTATTCAGGCAAAATGATTGGTCCTTAAATTTCAAAGATATTTAAAAAAATTTCAAGTTAATATTTTCCATAAAATTTTCCCAATTTTTTTTAAATGTATTGAGGATGGCTCTATGTATCTGAATGTGATGGGTAGCATTTGAAAGAGAATTAAAATATTAATATTTTCTAATACTTATAGCATTGACTCAGAGACTCAATTGCGGCGACACTTTTGGCCTTGCGGCCTTGTCCGTCAGCTCGTGTCCGGGGGCCTTTCTACATAAGTATGTGTGTTCTGTGTGTTCCGTGTGTTCCCGACAAAGACAGATAGGACTCCTGACGAGTTGTTAGACTTATAAAAACGATTTTAAGCCGTTTACATCGTACAAAATAAAGTATGAAATTTTAAATATTGGAAGTAAAAATTAATTAAAGGAATCAGTAAATCAAGTTTGAGGAAGCTACGTGCCAATGAATTGGCAGCGGTTTTTTTTTTTGAAAATGGTATATTTATACTCTTTGAACTGGTACTTTTCCGATTGAAATATCTCAATCGTATCATTAAAAGAAAAATGAGAAATAGTTTATGAAAATGTGAAAAATCGATATAAAAAAAAATTAACCAAAAAACTACATAATATTATGTAGTTTTTTTCAAACATCTTAGAAAAAAAAAAAAAATTTTAGGCGCTGTTCAGAAACGATTTGGTGACAATTTTAAAAGTTACAGCGTTATACACACACACACACACACACACACACACGGACATTTTTTAAATAAGTATATTTTGACACCAAATGATTCAAAACACTTTTCTAACATGTTACCTTGAAAACTTTTTTTTCACCGTCACAAATATTCCTCTAAGAAGATGCAGTATTCCACTCTCTTTTTATTGACAAAAAAATTATAAAAAGGAGACACAAGGAAAAGGAGGAAAATAAGGCTCACCATCAACTTTAACTCATGTACATAAGCTACCATTTCCGATGGAATCATATGATGGCACCTGTTCTGGTTGGCTGGTAAATGGAACTTGCCGCTGATTGGCCGGCGAGGACATACGTGATTGGTGGACAGATGAAACTCGCAGCTGATTGGTCGACGAGGATTTACTTGATTGGCGGAAAAACAGAAGTGGCCTGGGATTGGCAGTTACATATGATGGCACTTGTTCTGGTTGGCAGGTAAATGGAACTTGCCGCTGATTGGCCGGCAAGGACATACGTGATTGGTGGACAGATGAAACTCGCAGCTGATTGGTCGACGAGGATTATTTGATTGGCGGAAAAACAGAAGTGGCCTGGGATTGGCAGTAACATTACGCCAGTTTGGTATAAAACGTCGAGTTGATCATGGAAGGACTACTTCAGTGTCATATGAGTAAGAGGAACAATCAACATGGATACCTTCACCAATATTCAGTATGTAACCCGTTCAACGAACGACTTTATCAACTATCTACCGCCGGAAATCAGCCAGATCATAATGTCTAATTTAGACTTGCACTCCTTGATCCAGGCATCGCTTGTCTCCCCATCTTGGCTCAGCATATGCAAGTACGTATTAAATAAACGAGGATTGAATGTAAGTCTTATTAATAAAAATAAGTTTTCTCATAAAATTAATTATCTTTTAGTATTTATTGTTATCATTACGGGTAAAATTTGACAAGTGGACTACATGCTGCGTATGTCTTTGTTAAGACTATATTTAGGTAGAATTTTTCGTACATTTGATATGCGATATATGTTAAAAATAGTATTATTAAAATTAGTAGTGTTTTATTAGCATTTCTGTATTAATTATGTTATCATGTGTAAGAATTATCTTTTATTAATTTTAATTTTTAAACGGAAATCCCGCTGCTAATTTATTAACAGGTAGCTTCCTGCAATTTAATTTATCTCTCGTATATGTATAGTTAGTATATAGTTCAAATATAAAATATCTGTATTCATTCCCCATGTTTTTCAATGATTTACAACTTCATTAATATTTAAAAAACTTACACATTTTTTCTTATTCTTGAAATCCTTTATTAGCTGCCATTGATATTATGTCAACACAAAAGTACTATACTAAATACTCTCCTACCTTTAGCAAAAAAGCCGCCACCAATTTAGAATTTTTATATATTATTCCTCAACTTAAAAAGATTACATGAATTTTTTCAGCATTTCTCATCGCGCATTTTTTAACGAAAATAATTGTTGAAAAATGAATTTTTAACATAGGCTCTTACGGAAGATTGAGATTATGTGGTCTTTAAACATAAAAATCGCTTGCAAAAAAAGCGGAAATAAATTTAACAAATCTTTATTTTAATAGAAAAATAATTAAAGAATAAAAACGCAGAGGGACCGTGGTCACTTGTCAGGCATTTGGGAAAGAAGTACGCGAAAACGTAAACAAAACGCAGAGTTCGTAGGCTGTGCGAGGAGGTACGCGGTGAGCCGGGAGTCGCCGCAGCGTGGGATGGGACCCCCTTGCCGCGCCCCGCCACATGAAATGATGGAGAGTCCTGAAGATATTAACAATAAAAAATACGTACTTACCCGGAGCGCAACTAACACACATGCACTACACCATCTATAAGAATACACACACGGACATTTTTTAAAACAGTATCGATTAAATCAATTATACTCCCTTAATCGTGCTTCATATAAAACGCATTTTTTCATTTTTAAATTTTTTCCTCAAAAACTAGTGAACAGAATGGATGGAAATTTTTACAGATTGTAGCTATTTATATTCTGCATCATCATGATTTTTCCAAAAAAATTTACCATTTAGTTTGAGAGTTACAAGCTTTAAAAAAATACGTTTTTATTAATAACAAAAGAACCGTAACAGATGATGTAAATTTTGCTTCCTCCTAGAGGAAGCTTTGTGATAGTAAAAAAAAAAGTTTGTGAGATAATGTCTTAGGAATGTTGTATAGAAAATTTGGAATCGAAATACACCATTTTTAGAAATTGTCCGTATGGATGTGTGTGTGTGTGTGTGTGTGTGTGTGTGTGTGTGTGTGTGTGTGTGTGTGTGTATGTATGTCCGTATACTCTGATATCTCATGATCTACTCAACCGATTTTAACGAGAGAGTGATCATTTTTTCAGATTTTGCTTCAACAATTGGGGTCAATATTTTATTTTTGTCAAAATCGATTTGTTTGTTTTTTATCGCCATTTTTAAATTTTCAAAATTTTTATTTTCAATTTTTTTATATTTAGAACAAATATTATTTATATACGATAAATTCTCTGTATGCAGAATAAAATTTTCTACAATTTAAAAAAAAAAAGCCGTTAGCTATATTTCGTCATAAGTTATTCATGAAAACGTCATTTTTAGTAAATAGGTTATATTTCAAAATTAAAAAAAGATATTAACATGAATATTTTTTTGGTTATAAAGAATACTGAGTACTATAACTTACTAAATTTTTAGGTTTTTTTATTCATTATTTTTGGAGAAAAAAAAATAATTTATAAAAAAAAGTGTTTTTTTTTGTCGTTCAATAACTAGAGTAAAATTGGCTTAATCAGTTTGAAATTTTTTTTAGTGGTACATTTTGTATCACAATCGATTGAGTTCTTTGGGCAAAAGGATTGATCCATAAATTTCGGAGATATTTGAGGTTAAAATTTTTTTCATTTTTTTTTTAAATCGTAATTTCTCGAGAACGGCTTTATGTATTTGAATTGGGTGGGCGGCATTCGAAAGAGAATTTCAAGACCTATATTTTCTAAAAAAAATTATTTGTCTAGCTATTACGGTTCTTTTGTTATTAATAAAAACGTAAACATTGAAAAATGAAAAAATGAGTTTGGTATGTCCAACTATTGCGGGAGTAAAAATTGACTTAAGCGCTTCAAAATTCCTCGTAGAGGTGGATTTTGGATAGTTTTCGGTCGAGTTATTCAGGCAAAATGATTGGTCCTTAAATTTCAAAGATATTTAAAAAATTTCAAGTTAATATTTTCCATAAAATTTTCCCAATTTTTTTTAAATGTATTGAGGATGGCTCTATGTATCTGAATGTGATGGGTAGCATTTGAAAGAGAATTAAAATATTAATATTTTCTAATACTTATAGCATTGACTCAGAGACTCAATTGCGGCGACACTTTTGGCCTTGCGGCCTTGTCCGTCAGCTCGTGTCCGGGGGCCTTTCTACATAAGTATGTGTGTTCTGTGTGTTCCGTGTGTTCCCGACAAAGACAGATAGGACTCCTGACGAGTTGTTAGACTTATAAAAACGATTTTAAGCCGTTTACATCGTACAAAATAAAGTATGAAATTTTAAATATTGGAAGTAAAAATTAATTAAAGGAATCAGTAAATCAAGTTTGAGGAAGCTACGTGCCAATGAATTGGCAGCGGTTTTTTTTTTTTGAAAATGGTATATTTATACTCTTTGAACTGGTACTTTTCCGATTGAAATATCTCAATCGTATCATTAAAAGAAAAATGAGAAATAGTTTATGAAAATGTGAAAAATCCATATAAAAAAAAATTAACCAAAAAACTACATAATATTATGTAGTTTTTTTCAAACATCTTAGAAAAAAAAAAAAATTTTAGGCGCTGTTCAGAAACGATTTGGTGACAATTTTAAAAGTTACAGCGTTATACACACACACACACACACACACACACACACGGACATTTTTTAAATAAGTATATTTTGACACCAAATGATTCAAAACACTTTTCTAACATGTTACCTTGAAAACTTTTTTTTTCACCGTCACAAATATTCCTCTAGGAGGAAGCAGTATTCCACTGTCTTTTTATTGACAAAAAAATTATAAAAAGGAGACACAAGGAAAAGGAGGAAAATAAGGCTCACCATCAACTTTAACTCATGTACATAAGCTACCATTTCCGATGGAATCATATGATGGCACCTGTTCTGGTTGGCTGGTAAATGGAACTTGCCGCTGATTGGCCGGCGAGGACATACGTGATTGGTGTCAGATGAAACTCGCAGCTGATTGGTCGACGAGGATTTACTTGATTGGCGGAAAAACAGAAGTGGCCTGGGATTGGCAGTTACATATGATGGCACTTGTTCTGGTTGGCAGGTAAATGGAACTTGCCGCTGATTGGCCGGCAAGGACATACGTGATTGGTGGACAGATGAAACTCGCAGCTGATTGGTCGACGAGGATTTACTTGATTGGCGGAAAAACAGAAGTGGCCTGGGATTAGCAGTAACATTACGCCAGTTTGGTATAAAACGTCGAGTTGATCATGGAAGGACTACTTCAGTGTCATATGAGTAAGAGGAACAATCAACATGGATACCTTCACCAATATTCAGTATGTAACCCGTTCAACGAACGACTTTATCAACTATCTACCGCCGGAAATCAGCCAGATCATAATGTCTAATTTAGACTTGCACTCCTTGATCCAGGCATCGCTTGTCTCCCCATCTTGGCTCAGCATATGCAAGTACGTATTAAATAAACGAGGATTGAATGTAAGTCTTATTAATAAAAAATAAGTTTTCTCATAAAATTAATTATCTTTTAGTATTTATTGTTATCATTACGGGTAAAATTTGACAAGTGGACTACATGCTGCGTATGTCTTTGTTAAGACTATATTTAGGTAGAATTTTTCGTACATTTGATATGCGATATATGTTAAAAATAGTATTATTAAAATTAGTAGTGTTTTATTAGCATTTCTGTATTAATTATGTTATCATGTGTAAGAATTATCTTTTATTAATTTTAATTTTTAAACGGAAATCCCGCTGCTAATTTATTAACAGGTAGCTTCCTGCAATTTAATTTATCTCTCGTATATGTATAGTTAGTATATAGTTCAAATATAAAATATCTGTATTCATTCCCCATGTTTTTTCAATGATTTACAACTTCATTAATATTTAAAAAACTTACACATTTTTTCTTATTCTTGAAATCCTTTATTAGCTGCCATTGATATTATGTCAACACAAAAGTACTATACTAAATACTCTCCTACCTTTAGCAAAAAAGCCGCCACCAATTTAGAATTTTTATATATTATTCCTCAACTTAAAAAAGATTACATGAATTTTTTCAGCATTTCTCATCGCGCATTTTTTAACGAAAATAATTGTTGAAAAATGAATTTTTAACATAGGCTCTTACGGAAGATTGAGATTATGTGGTCTTTAAACATAAAAATCGCTTGCAAAAAAGCGGAAATAAATTTAACAAATCTTTATTTTAATAGAAAAATAATTAAAGAATAAAAACGCAGAGGGACCGTGGTCACTTGTCAGGCATTTGGGAAAGAAGTACGCGAAAACGTAAACAAAACGCAGAGTTCGTAGGCTGTGCGAGGAGGTACGCGGTGAGCCGGGAGTCGCCGCAGCGTGGGATGGGACCCCCTTGCCGCGCCCCGCCACATGACATGATGGAGAGTCCTGAAGATATTAACAATAAAAAATACGTACTTACCCGGAGCGCAACTAACACACATGCACTACACCATCTATAAGAATACACACACGGACATTTTTTAAAACAGTATCGATTAAATAAATTTTACTCCCTTAATCGTGCTTCATATAAAACGCATTTTTTCATTTTTAAATTTTTTCCTCAAAAACTAGTGAACAGAATGGATGGAAATTTTTACAGATTGTAGCTATTTATATTCTGCATCATCATGATTTTTCCAAAAAATTTACCATTTAGTTTGAGAGTTACAAGCTTTAAAAAAATACGTTTTTATTAATAACAAAAGAACCGTAACAGATGATGTAAATTTTGCTTCCTCCTAGAGGAAGCTTTGTGATAGTAAAAAAAAAAGTTTGTGAGATAATGTCTTAGGAATGTTGTATAGAAAATTTGGAATCGAAATACACCATTTTTAGAAAATGTCCGTATGGATGTGTGTGTGTGTGTGTGTGTGTGTGTGTGTGTGTGTGTGTGTGTGTGTGTGTGTATGTATGTCCGTATACTCTGATATCTCATGATCTACTCAACCGATTTTAACGAGAGAGTGATCATTTTTTCAGATTTTGCTTCAACAATTGGGGTCAATATTTTATTTTTGTCAAAATCGATTTGTTTGTTTTTTATCGCCATTTTTAAATTTTCAAAATTTTTATTTTCAATTTTTTTTATATTTAGAACAAATATTATTTATATACGATAAATTCTCTGTATGCAGAATAAAATTTTCTACAATTTAAAAAAAAAAAAAAGCCGTTAGCTATATTTCGTCATAAGTTATTCATGAAAACGTCATTTTTAGTAAATAGGTTATATTTCAAAATTAAAAAAGATATTAACATGAGTATTTTTTGGTTATAAAGAATACTGAGTACTATAACTTACTAAATTTTTAGGTTTTTTTATTCATTATTTTTGGAGAAAAAAATAATTTATAAAAAAAGTGTTTTTTTTTGTCGTTCAATAACTAGAGTAAAATTGGCTTAATGAGTTTGAAATTTTTTTAGTGGTACATTTTGTATCACAATCGATTGAGTTCTTTGGGCAAAAGGATTGATCCATAAATTTCGGAGATATTTGAGGTTAAAATTTTTTCATTTTTTTTTTAAATCGTAATTTCTCGAGAACTGCTTTATGTATTTGAATTGGGTGGGCGGCATTCGAAAGAGAATTTCAAGACCTATATTTTCTAAAAAAAATTATTTGTCTAGCTATTACGGTTCTTTTGTTATTAATAAAAACGTAAACATTGAAAAATGAAAAAAATGAGTTTGGTATGTCCAACTATTGCGGGAGTAAAAATTGACTTAAGCGCTTCAAAATTCCTCGTAGAGGTGGATTTTGGATAGTTTTCGGTCGAGTTATTCAGGCAAAATGATTGGTCCTTAAATTTCAAAGATATTTAAAAAAATTTCAAGTTAATATTTTCCATAAAATTTTCCCAATTTTTTTAAATGTATTGAGGATGGCTCTATGTATCTGAATGTGATGGGTAGCATTTGAAAGAGAATTAAAATATTAATATTTTCTAATACTTATAGCATTGACTCAGAGACTCAATTGCGGCGACACTTTTGGCCTTGCGGCCTTGTCCGTCAGCTCGTGTCCGGGGGCCTTTCTACATAAGTATGTGTGTTCTGTGTGTTCCGTGTGTTCCCGACAAAGACAGATAGGACTCCTGACGAGTTGTTAGACTTATAAAAACGATTTTAAGCCGTTTACATCGTACAAAATAAAGTATGAAATTTTAAATATTGGAAGTAAAAATTAATTAAAGGAATCAGTAAATCAAGTTTGAGGAAGCTACGTGCCAATGAATTGGCAGCGGTTTTTTTGTTTGAAGATGGTATATTTATACTCTTTGTACTCGTACTTTTCCGATTGAAGTATCTTAATCGTACCATTAAAAGAAAAATGAGAAATAGTTTATGAAAATGTGAAAAATCGATATAAAAAAAATTAACCAAAAACTACATAATATTATGTAGTTTTTTTCAAACATCTTAGAAAAAAAAAAAAAAATTTTAGGCGCTGTTCAGAAACGATTTGGTGACAATTTTAAAAGTTACAGCGTTATACACACACACACACACACACACACACGGACATTTTTTAAATAAGTATATTTTGACACCAAATGATTCAAAACACTTTTCTAACATGTTACCTTGAAAACTTTTTTTTTCACCGTCACAAATATTCCTCTAGGAGGAAGCAGTATTCCACTGTCTTTTTATTGACAAAAAAATTATAAAAAGGAGACACAAGGAAAAGGAGGAAAATAAGGCTCACCATCAACTTTAACTCATGTACATAAGCTACCATTTCCGATGGAATCATATGATGGCACCTGTTCTGGTTGGCTGGTAAATGGAACTTGCCGCTGATTGGCCGGCGAGGACATACGTGATTGGTGGACAGATGAAACTCGCAGCTGATTGGTCGACGAGGATTTACTTGATTGGCGGAAAAACAGAAGTGGCCTGGGATTGGCAGTTACATATGATGGTACTTGTTCTGGTTGGCAGGTAAATGGAACTTGCCGCTGATTGGCCGGCAAGGACATACGTGATTGGTGGACAGATGAAACTCGCAGCTGATTGGTCGACGAGGATTTACTTGATTGGCGGAAAAACAGAAGTGGCCTGGGATTGGCAGTAACATTACGCCAGTTTGGTATAAAACGTCGAGTTGATCATGGAAGGACTACTTCAGTGTCATATGAGTAAGAGGAACAATCAACATGGATACCTTCACCAATATTCAGTATGTAACCCGTTCAACGAACGACTTTATCAACTATCTACCGCCGGAAATCAGCCAGATCATAATGTCTAATTTAGACTTGCACTCCTTGATCCAGGCATCGCTTGTCTCCCCATCTTGGCTCAGCATATGCAAGTACGTATTAAATAAACGAGGATTGAATGTAAGTCTTATTAATAAAAAATAAGTTTTCTCATAAAATTAATTATCTTTTAGTATTTATTGTTATCATTACGGGTAAAATTTGACAAGTGGACTACATGCTGCGTATGTCTTTGTTAAGACTATATTTAGGTAGAATTTTTCGTACATTTGATATGCGATATATGTTAAAAATAGTATTATTAAAATTAGTAGTGTTTTATTAGCATTTCTGTATTAATTATGTTATCATGTGTAAGAATTATCTTTTATTAATTTTAATTTTTAAACGGAAATCCCGCTGCTAATTTATTAACAGGTAGCTTCCTGCAATTTAATTTATCTCTCCTATATGTATAGTTAGTATATAGTTCAAATATAAAATATCTGTATTCATTCCCCATGTTTTTTCAATGATTTACAACTTCATTAATATTTAAAAAACTTACACATTTTTCTTATTCTTGAAATCCTTTATTAGCTGCCATTGATATTATGTCAACACAAAAGTACTATACTAAATACTCTCCTACCTTTAGCAAAAAAGCCGCCACCAATTTAGAATTTTTATATATTATTCCTCAACTTAAAAAAGATTACATGAATTTTTTCAGCATTTCTCATCGCGCATTTTTTAACGAAAATAATTGTTGAAAAATGAATTTTTAACATAGGCTTTTACGGAAGATTGAGATTATGTGGTCTTTAAACATAAAAATCGCTTGCAAAAAAAGCGGAAATAAATTTAACAAATCTTTATTTTAATAGAAAAATAATTAAAGAATAAAAACGCAGAGGGACCGTGGTCACTTGTCAGGCATTTGGGAAAGAAGTACGCGAAAACGTAAACAAAACGCAGAGTTCGTAGGCTGTGCGAGGAGGTACGCGGTGAGCCGGGAGTCGCCGCAGCGTGGGATGGGACCCCCTTGCCGCGCCCCGCCACATGACATGATGGAGAGTCCTGAAGATATTAACAATAAAAAATACGTACTTACCCGGAGCGCAACTAACACACATGCACTACACCATCTATAAGAATACACACACGGACATTTTTTAAAACAGTATCGATTAAATAAATTTTACTCCCTTAATCGTGCTTCATATAAAACGCATTTTTTCATTTTTAAATTTTTTCCTCAAAAACTAGTGAACAGAATGGATGGAAATTTTTACAGATTGTAGCTATTTATATTCTGCATCATCATGATTTTTCCAAAAAAATTTACCATTTAGTTTGAGAGTTACAAGCTTTAAAAAAATACGTTTTTATTAATAACAAAAGAACCGTAACAGATGATGTAAATTTTGCTTCCTCCTAGAGGAAGCTTTGTGATAGTAAAAAAAAAAGTTTGTGAGATAATGTCTTAGGAATGTTGTATAGAAAATTTGGAATCGAAATACACCATTTTTAGAAATTGTCCGTATGGATGTGTGTGTGTGTGTGTGTGTGTGTGTGTGTGTGTGTGTGTGTGTGTGTATGTATGTCCGTGTACTCTGATATCTCATGATCTACTCAACCGATTTTAACGAGAGAGTGATCATTTTTTCAGATTTTGCTTCAACAATTGGGGTCAATATTTTATTTTTGTCAAAATCGATTTGTTTGTTTTTTATCGCCATTTTTAAATTTTCAAAATTTTTATTTTCAATTTTTTTATATTTAGAACAAATATTATTTATATACGATAAATTCTCTGTATGCAGAATAAAATTTTCTACAATTTAAAAAAAAAAAAAGCCGTTAGCTATATTTCGTCATAAGTTATTCATGAAAACGTCATTTTTAGTAAATAGGTTATATTTCAAAATTAAAAAAAGATATTAACATGAATATTTTTTTGGTTATAAAGAATACTGAGTACTATAACTTACTAAATTTTTAGGTTTTTTTATTCATTATTTTTGGAGAAAAAAATAATTTATAAAAAAAGTGTTTTTTTTTGTCGTTCAATAACTAGAGTAAAATTGGCTTAATCAGTTTGAAATTTTTTTAGTGGTACATTTTGTATCACAATCGATTGAGTTCTTTGGGCAAAAGGATTGATCCATAAATTTCGGAGATATTTGAGGTTAAAATTTTTTTCATTTTTTTTTTAAATCGTAATTTCTCGAGAACGGCTTTATGTATTTGAATTGGGTGGGCGGCATTCGAAAGAGAATTTCAAGACCTATATTTTCTAAAAAAAATTATTTGTCTAGCTATTACGGTTCTTTTGTTATTAATAAAAACGTAAACATTGAAAAATGAAAAAAATGAGTTTGGTATGTCCAACTATTGCGGGAGTAAAAATTGACTTAAGCGCTTCAAAATTCCTCGTAGAGGTGGATTTTGGATAGTTTTCGGTCGAGTTATTCAGGCAAAATGATTGGTCCTTAAATTTCAAAGATATTTAAAAAAATTTCAAGTTAATATTTTCCATAAAATTTTCCCAATTTTTTTTAAATGTATTGAGGATGGCTCTATGTATCTGAATGTGATGGGTAGCATTTGAAAGAGAATTAAAATATTAATATTTTCTAATACTTATAGCATTGACTCAGAGACTCAATTGCGGCGACACTTTTGGCCTTGCGGCCTTGTCCGTCAGCTCGTGTCCGGGGGCCTTTCTACATAAGTATGTGTGTTCTGTGTGTTCCGTGTGTTCCCGACAAAGACAGATAGGACTCCTGACGAGTTGTTAGACTTATAAAAACGATTTTAAGCCGTTTACATCGTACAAAATAAAGTATGAAATTTTAAATATTGGAAGTAAAAATTAATTAAAGGAATCAGTAAATCAAGTTTGAGGAAGCTACGTGCCAATGAATTGGCAGCGGTTTTTTTTTTTTTGAAAATGGTATATTTATACTCTTTGAACTGGTACTTTTCCGATTGAAATATCTCAATCGTATCATTAAAAGAAAAATGAGAAATAGTTTATGAAAATGTGAAAAATCGATATAAAAAAAAATTAACCAAAAAACTACATAATATTATGTAGTTTTTTTCAAACATCTTAGAAAAAAAAAAAAAATTTTAGGCGCTGTTCAGAAACGATTTGGTGACAATTTTAAAAGTTACAGCGTTATACACACACACACACACACACACACACGGACATTTTTTAAATAAGTATATTTTGACACCAAATGATTCAAAACACTTTTCTAACATGTTACCTTGAAAACTTTTTTTTTCACCGTCACAAATATTCCTCTAGGAGGAAGCAGTATTCCACTGTCTTTTTATTGACAAAAAAATTATAAAAAGGAGACACAAGGAAAAGGAGGAAAATAAGGCTCACCATCAACTTTAACTCATGTACATAAGCTACCATTTCCGATGGAATCATATGATGGCACCTGTTCTGGTTGGCTGGTAAATGGAACTTGCCGCTGATTGGCCGGCGAGGACATACGTGATTGGTGGACAGATGAAACTCGCAGCTGATTGGTCGACGAGGATTTACTTGATTGGCGGAAAAACAGAAGTGGCCTGGGATTGGCAGTTACATATGATGGCACTTGTTCTGGTTGGCAGGTAAATGGAACTTGCCGCTGATTGGCCGGCAAGGACATACGTGATTGGTGGACAGATGAAACTCGCAGCTGATTGGTCGACGAGGATTTACTTGATTGGCGGAAAAACAGAAGTGGCCTGGGATTGGCAGTAACATTACGCCAGTTTGGTATAAAACGTCGAGTTGATCATGGAAGGACTACTTCAGTGTCATATGAGTAAGAGGAACAATCAACATGGATACCTTCACCAATATTCAGTATGTAACCCGTTCAACGAACGACTTTATCAACTATCTACCGCCGGAAATCAGCCAGATCATAATGTCTAATTTAGACTTGCACTCCTTGATCCAGGCATCGCTTGTCTCCCCATCTTGGCTCAGCATATGCAAGTACGTATTAAATAAACGAGGATTGAATGTAAGTCTTATTAATAAAAAATAAGTTTTCTCATAAAATTAATTATCTTTTAGTATTTATTGTTATCATTACGGGTAAAATTTGACAAGTGGACTACATGCTGCGTATGTCTTTGTTAAGACTATATTTAGGTAGAATTTTTCGTACATTTGATATGCGATATATGTTAAAAATAGTATTATTAAAATTAGTAGTGCTTTATTAGCATTTCTGTATTAATTATGTTATCATGTGTAAGAATTATCTTTTATTAATTTTAATTTTTAAACGGAAATCCCGCTGCTAATTTATTAACAGGTAGCTTCCTGCAATTTAATTTATCTCTCCTATATGTATAGTTAGTATATAGTTCAAATATAAAATATCTGTATTCATTCCCCATGTTTTTTCAATGATTTACAACTTCATTAATATTTAAAAAACTTACACATTTTTTCTTATTCTTGAAATCCTTTATTAGCTGCCATTGATATTATGTCAACACTAAAGTACTATGCTAAATACTCTCCTACCTTTAGCAAAAAAGCCGCCACCAATTTAGAATTTTTATATATTATTCCTCAACTTAAAAAAGATTACATGAATTTTTTCAGCATTTCTCATCGCGCATTTTTTGACGAAAATAATTGTTGAAAAATGAATTTTTAACATAGGCTCTTACGGAAGATTGAGATTATGTGGTCTTTAAACATAAAAATCGCTTACAAAAAAAGCGGTAATAAATCTAACAAATCTTTATTTTAATAGAAAAATAATTAAAGAATAAAAACGCAGAGGGACCGTGGTCGCTTGTCAGGGTTGGATTAAAATTTTTACAAATTATAGCTATTTATATTCTGCATCATCATGATTTTTTCAAAAAAATTTACGATTTAGTTTGGGAGTTATAAGCTTAAAAAAATACGTTCTTGTTAATAAAAAAGAACCGTAATCATTAAAAAAATGCAAAAATCAATTTTGCGAAAATCGAAAATTTGAAATAAAACAAAAACGTATCGGAGAATCAAAAAATGGATTTTTTCCTGAATTCGCACAAAAAAAAACAAAAAATGAGACTCGCCCAGTTAACATCGATCGAACAGATCCTGAGATAAAGCGGCACACACACACACACGCACACACACACACACACAACACACACACACGCTCGCTCATACACACAGACACATCCACCCACCCACCCACACACACACAGATACACACACATATAGCCATACAGACATTTTCTAAAATCATGTGATTCAAACTTCTAACACCTCTAATGATGTTTCTAGAGCGATTTAACGAATCTTAAAATTTTACTATTACAAAGCTTCCTTTAGGAGGAAGCAAAATTTTTCATAAAATGTTAATAAACTGTAATTGAATATAAGTCAATCAAGGAGCGCGAGAGCGCTCCGAAGGCAAGTATAGGAGGAGCCTGAGGGACGACCGCGTTACTTATACGTTGCAACGTGTTTTTATAATATTTATTGCGTTTTTAAATGGTTTAGGTAGTCTTAGTAACTATAGTAACTCAGTATAGAGGTGCTTAAAAATTAGTTAAATAATATCATCCAAATGTGTTAGTTTCTAGACATATTATTAATTTTCCATGCAAAAATATACGTAATGTGAATAAATTTCTAAGGTATACCTCAGAAGATCAATTATCAAGAAAGAATCACTAATGACCGGCACCAAAACAAAAAGAAACGGATATAATAATTATTCCTACAGATCGCGTTATAACTTTAGTATTTGCCAACAGTAGAATTCATTATATATAAAAAAAACCTTGTTAATTATACGAATATGAAATTATAAAAATAATAATCGTTTATATTAATAAACAACATGATCATAGCATGATCAAAGAAATTGCCATTCAAATGCAATCCACATTGTCAAAAACTACTCTCCGCATCTCGCACAAATAACAATCTCCAACACTTGCGCCGATCTAACTTTTTCTTTTTTTTCTCTCCCCCCAAAGAACAAAGCTCGCTTATATGAAAATAAAGAAAGAAAAGAGTCGCGCGCCCGTATACACGCACCCGAGCCCGAGAGCGAGAGGATATCTCGCTCACGCGAGCGCAGATGCGTCCCGTGAATAGGCGCCCACTCGGCTTCCCCTCGGGGGGCGCGCACCTGTGCCGCGCGCTCGCTCACGTGGGGGCGTGATGCGCGCCACGGGGGTTGCTAAATGCTTTAAAGGGCCCCGTCGCTTGTGCACCACTTCGCGCGGCCGGGGCACGCGCGCGAGTGCATCTGTCGCCCAGTCAGCACGCGCGCTCGTCCTGATGTTTAATGGAGAGGAGTGGCCGCGCGACGCCTCTGTTGTAGATAGCTCCCTCGCTGGGCTGAAATTAAATAGGTTGCGGGGAGATGCAACGAGTGCTTGATTTTCGTTATCGGGAGGATTGTTTACGCTTGCTTTATTTTTCGTTTACTGGAGGATCGAAGGGGTTGGCGATGGTTGAGTTGGTATTGATACATGAGGAAATCTCACAAACATTTAACTTTTCATCATAAAAAACTGAAAGTCTGAAAATCGATGATCACCTTTATCATATTTAAAGTTTAGGCTTTTTATGATAAAAAAAACTGCTGCCAATTCATTGGCACAAATTAATGTATCGTTCCTATATATACATATAGTATATATTATATTTATAAAATATGTTTATTCATTATACTTTTTATATGATTTAATAATTCATTAATATTTAAAAAATTGCATATTTTTTTCTTATTATTGAAATTGTTATTTGACACTTATTTAAAGAAAAAGTAATACTTTAAAATATAAAGTTAAAAAATTGCTATCAACCCTGAGATCAACTTATAGGGGAGGGCGGGGCACGTGTGACACCCTAACTTTGATTAAAAATAACAACTAAACCGTGTATTATTTCAAAATGTACAAAAACGGAATAATTAGATCAGAAAAAAATAAAAGAAAATAAACTATTAACTTTTTTTTTCATTTTCTTTTAATTATTGATAAAATACAGAAAAGAAATTCTGAAAAAAATGCTCTACGTGCCCCACCGGCGGGTGGATTGTGGCACCCGACGGGGCACGCATGGCACGGTCAAATTTAATATTTTACTATAGGTATTTTTCAATTCTTTTTTCCAGTAATTAATACTTTAATAATTATGCCATAATAAAATTTTCAAAAATCAAATAATTAATCAGTCTATTGAAAATTAAAAATTTTATTTTTATTAAGGAACATAACAATTTTTATTTTCAAATAAATTATTACATTTTAATAAATGATTTTATATTATAAATTCCTTCTTATAAAATATGATCACAACATAATACTTTTGTTTGATTAACAAATTATCATTATTATTACAATAAGTTTAAATTTAAAGATTTCGCATCATTTTCATCTATGTAGCATATTTGAACTACCTGACCATTGAAAAAGGCAGTTTGAGTATCTACAATTGATTCTTCAGGTATTACTTCTCTAAAGTAATTTTCATTATTTACGGAAGCTGAATTATTATTAACAATGGATAAATCAAGCTAATTTGTGTTTAAGTCTTCAAGTGGCTTTTTTCTACTCTAAATATAACTTAATACGCAGTCGAAATAATCGTTATTTACTTATTAATATAATAATTGAAACTAAAAACTACTTAAAACTAAATTATTGCACTGCGTAGTTGTTAACCCATCTTGCTTCGTTTTTGGTTTGTAGGTTTGTAGGTTACATCACTTCGCTCGGCGGCCGCCGCGGCGCACTCATACGCCCGAGTGTGCCACGCGTGCCCCGCCAGGGTGCCACGTCATGCCCCATTTTAATACCATTTTCATTTTTTAATTATATTATTTATAAAGATTTTCTGAAAATAACAAAAACAGGGCTTGAAAGATAAAAGTTGAAACTATCAAATAGGTTTGGTCTCATTTGGAAAAAAAATCATTTTCTCGTTGCTCCAAGCGACTTAAAAATGAAGTCAACCTTGTTTCTAAGTACCAATTTTCAATCTTATTAAATTAAATGTTAAACATTATCTATAATCTCAAAAGTATAGAGGAAAATTCTAAAAGCATATCTAATTAGGTTTACGTAAAAATTACATTTTTTGCATTCATTAATATTAAAAATATGAGGGTGCCAAACTTACCTACCTGACACGTCATGCCCCGCCTTCCCTTACTCACATTTTCAAAATCATATATAGAATAACTCCATTTTTTACATTATAAATATATTATTATTCAATAATTGTGTGCATATTATAAAAATTGAAATTACACTTCTAATTTTGATTTTTTAATGGTGCGTTATAATTTTCGTCAACCTCTTCTTTTATTTTCAATAAAATATTTTCAAAGGTTTAATTTTTTATTTGTCGGGACAAAATAATTGCGTATCAAGTACTTATACTGTACATTGTAATTGATTCTTGATACACCTGAAATAGATGAATAACTAGAAATCTGTTTCGTGTAGACCTTATTAAAGTAGATCTGTTTTTTTTTATAACCTCTTAAAGTTTAGATGTCCGTTGTACCCCGCCTTCCCCTATTCACGAGAGAAGGTGTCAAGCGTGAAACGTGTTTTATTTGTACACAAAAGGGGTAAGATTCGTTTGATACTGTTAATAACCATTGTCGATCCTATATACTTACGCGGTGATCATTATTTTAGCAGCTGATCTGGGAATTAGAAGAACTCTTAATTGAAAATTGAAAATTTTACACAAAAATTTGTGTAAATCGAAAAATTTACACAAAAATTTGTGTAATTTGACATTTTACACAAACTTTTTGTAAATTTTACACAAGAAATTTTACACAAAATTTAAATTACACAGGATTTATATTTTACACAAAATTTTTAATCATGTATGGTGAAAAAAAGTTCCAAAATTTAAACCTTACGGTACAACGATATAAAATAAAGCATATCCATGGATCACGAACAAAAAAATAAAGTTCTTACGTTTTAGTCATATTCTATTATAGTCTGAAAGCCTAAAATCAAATGCTTAGGTACGTAGAACTTTAAATGTTTTTATGCAATTTAAAAGCTACCAAGAAATTTTCTCATTTTTCATTATTTTCCGTCACATTAATCATTATATTTTTTATAAAAATACTTAAAATGGTCAAAAAACATATGGAGTATTTTTTCTGAGCCATCCAAAAACATTTAATGACTTGGCGATTAAAAGATATACTGTTGATTGGACGATATTTAGAAGTTCTACAAAAGTCAAAAGTTTGTAAGATTTCCTCATATATGCGAAATTTTTAGGAATTTGAAGATATAGGTATGAGAAGTTATTAATAAAGTGAAGTTTTATACTAGTCTGAAGTCTTGTGGCCAAAAACTTCGTAAACTCGTAAGAGTTATGTAAACATGTTGTATAATGAGCTAACACGACGGCAATTATTCAGTATGGGAAAACGAAAGGCATATAGGAAGACGACGCTATGCAGTCGCTAATCATGTGTTCAAACTTTAAGTACCAGAAAATTTGTTTACACAAGAGGTACAAAATTGCTGTACTAAACGCGTATTTAAACAATAAACGTTTGACGTAACACTCAAACAATTTCCCATTAATGAATTCTATAAATATTTGATAATCCTATAATGATTATAAACTCAATTCCTTTATATACCCAAAGAATAAAATCACACATTTATAATTCGTTATAAGCAAAATTTAGTAATTTTATTGTATTTTAAATAATTTCAAACGACATTGTAATCTTCATTAAGACGAATTAAAGTCCTTTCAACTAAATCAGCCTGCAATCTCCATAAGCCGGCCTAATAACGTTCACACCTCCTCACAACGACGACAATTAACTCATTAACTTTAATACCGCGCGCTCGCCGACGCACCTCCCCCTATTGAATACCGAATAATGCCCCATTGAAAGGCCGCGTATAGAGGCGCTCTTGCAGCCGCGCATGGCGCTCGCTTGCCTCGTCATCCCGCGCGTACATCTGCATAGTCCCATTATTATTCCCTCGTCCCATTACACCCTCGTGCGCGTGCAGCCTCCGCAAGTGCGAATTCATCGGGCGCACGCGTTCGTATAAGGAAGCGCGTCCTTGCGTAGTGCTCTTCCTTTTTGTCGATTTTCAATGGAGTGTGCGGCACTCCATAAGGGTATCGTTGTGGTACGCGTGCTGCGTGCTTTTTCGGCCATAGGGCATCACTGCACGCGTAATCCGAGCCGCTGCTGTACACACCTTTTTGTTCGCTGGTTCGCTCTTTACCTCTGATTCCCTCTTGCCCCTTTCTTCCAATCTTCGGCTCGAATTTCCCGCAGTAAACGATACACGTCACGTAAGCGCCGCGCGTGCGCGGCACTTTTGTGCCTGGACGATGCGTAAATCAGAGGAGTCGTCTCCGGCAGGTCCTTCTTTGCGCGTTTCTCCTTCTTCGACGGGTTCTTCGCGGTCTTGTTATTTGGTCACCAGTTGGTTTGGGAGAAAAGGTATATCCTGCGTGATTCTGGGGGGAGATTTAGTTTCAATGAGGTTTGGTCCCTCGAGAGGCGCGATCTATCTTTAAGGGAGTTCTATCGGTGAAAAAATTAACACACAGAATATTCTAAAATTTGGTGTACTATTCGAAATTGATGCAAAAATTACCCAGTTAAAATTTTAGAAGCCGAACGAGCTTGTAAAAAAAGGTATCGATGTTTTTATTTTTAGCTGATTAACACGGGTTCTTATGGAAAATTGTAATTTCGCCGTATACATTTACTTATTACAAAGAAGTTAACACACAGATGTTTTTCAAAATATTTGTAATGCAAGACAAATATTCAACGAATATTTACAGCTTTTAACGACTATGATTGCAAGCATTTAAGCACTACAAAAAAATTCATGGATAGTAAACTATTGCGTTTCTCACTACGTGACAACGCCGCATTTTAAGGTTAGAACGCGCGTGTTTTAAAACGAGCTCCACTCGAAAAATCGTTCACATGGCATTACTTTGTTATAATTTTATGGAAATTAGATAAATAATTAACGCAATAATAAATAAATAAGAAGTGTAAGGAAGAAATAGTATATTTCTGTATATTTGTATTTGTCGTATTAATAAATAACAGGCTCCAGCGCATGCGCAGTGTGCCCTACCAGCACGCGGTGTTGTCATATCTCAAACCCAGTAAGTCAAGTAGAAACCGGAATACTCTTTGACTTGCGTCGTACCGATAGAACTCCCTTAACGAAGATTCGTTCGATGGACAAAGTATAGATTATATCCTTGAAAATATTTTTTAGCTAATTACAAATTCATTTTTCTTTTTTTATGTATGTTTGTTCAATTTATTATTGCGTTAGTAAGAGAATGGTAAATTTTCTAAATCAGACACCACACCCCTGGTAGAATATTAACCATATTTTATAGCTAACATGTTAAAACATCCCTAATCATGGAAAGATCAGTTCAGTGTCGTTCAGTCGAGAGTGACGATCACTATAGGGATTCCTTCGCGAACGTCACTTTTATAAACAGTACGACGAACAACTTCATTAATTTCTTCTCACCGGAGATCTGCCAGATCATTTTGTCCAAATTAGACCTGCACTATTTGATCTAAGCTTCGCTTATTTCTCCATCGTGGCTCAATATTTGCACTTACGTATTAAATAAACGCGGATTAAATATAAGTCTTATTAATAATAATAAAAGATAATTTTTCTTACAAGATCTTTTTATATTATTTAACAAATGAAATACATGTTGCGTAGGTTTATATTTGGCTTACATTAAGGTAGAAGTTTTTGTACATTTGGTATGTATTATATTACGATAGTATTACTAATATAAGTAGTGTAATTCTTAAAATAGGAAATGATAACTGTTAGTAAATTGTCATATTAATAATAGAAAGTAATTTTTCTTTCAGGATTTATTTATATTATTGCAGCAGTCGTCATCAAAGGTAATAGTTGACAAGTAGACGACACGCTACGTAGATTTTATGATTAGCTCATATTTAATTAATAGTATACGTTTAGTATTTATCGTATTACTGCGCAATAAAGAATCCAAAGGCCATGAATGTGTCGTTAATAACCTACAGCTCTCGTTATATCTGTATGAATAAAAGTTAAAAATATACTAATGCTAGAGAAATCTGCCCAGAAACATCCCGTTTCACACAGGAAAGAGTCGGTCGTAAGGATTTTAATTCTAGTGTTTTAGGCATTTAATGAAGACCTATATAATCATCTGGAGAGTCTTTCGGAAAAGTTCCTCTTTTTACGTGGTACCACCCTGAGATAATGAGTGATTACTCAGAAGTAGTAAGAATAAAAGGGAATTTCGGAGTTTTCCAAATCAAAGTGTTTTTGCTGTATCGAATGTCGTATTTTTCTGAAATTTTCGAACCAGTTCTTAATGTTTTGTAGAGATTTACCAAGCATGTCCGAGCAGAGCAGTACACGCTCTTTTACTATTTTAACTTGTTCCATGTTTTATCATAAAAAATAGGCACTATATCACATTTCATATAATTTTTTGTTAGAGTTTTCTATAGTTATAGTTTAATCAAAATTTCATACTCTACGGGGAATGTTATTTATTTCATGATTCCTGTATATCCCATAGTAATAACCCTAGTATATCCCAATAGTAATCCTAGTCCATCCCTATTAAACACCTACTATACTCTCTAAAGTTGAATTAGTAAAAATTGCTCCACCATTTCAATTAGTAGAAAAAACTAATAATTTATTAGTGAATATTCACTATTTCATTAGTGGTTTTTTAAAAACTACTAATTAAATTAGTAAAAACTACTAATCAAAATAGTAGTTTTAATAAACTACTAAATGAAATAGTGAATATTCACTAATAAATTAGAAGTTTTTTCTACTAATTGAAATGGTGGAGCAATTTTCACTAATTCAACTTTAGAGAGTAAAGACTCCCCATTCTCTGTCCCAGTTATTATCAAATCCACATTTATATCTCTAAAGAGTAATTTTCTTTTGAAGTTTATTCATGCATGAAAAAAAAAATGCATTTTATTGCATATGCATGCACATGTAAAAAAATTAATATAATTTGAAAAATTTATGTAACTATATAATACAAATTTTATGGTTGCCTTTTAATCCATGAAATTTTTCAACCCATTGATTTCATAATAAAAATCCCCTCTTCCGTTAACTCATCGTCCAAAAAAAATACAGCCATAACTGCACTCTTCGTTGTACGAAAACAAAAAGCACCTCCTAACCAAACAGCAGATGGATATCTAAATCGTTAACGTAACAATAGACCATGAATTAGCGCTCGCCTCGTACCCTCTCGCTTTTTTACACACTCGCCCCAAATGGCTTACGATGCTTTTGCAGATGACACACGTGCAGAGATCCCGCGCGGCGAGGGTGGGACTGGCACATTGTACCGAGCACACTTGTCTGCATCTCGCGTGTCGCCGGGATTTTTTACATAGGGCCTCTCGCTCTACCATAACAACGCCCGATACTCGCGCTCGAGTATCATCGTATTGTCGAGAGAGAAAGAGAGGGTAGATTGCGATCGATAATTGGCCACTCGGTAAAAAAAATGCACATCCGCGCGCCTGCGAGCGCGAAGTATTGGGTTTCGCGCACCTTTTTTTTCGGCGCTCTCAACTTTGCGCGAAAGCGAGTGGGTGATTTAAATTGCTGTTGCGTAATGCGATGCTTTGCGTAGTTTTTCTTCACTGAATATTAAAATTCATCTCCAGCTCTTCGTAGACGAAATTGTTTTTATTTAAATTTGACCAGTTCACACTATTTGTTAAAATTAGTACATCCGAACGTTTTACAATAAATTTTCTCTACGAAAAAATGTGCGTTTACACGTAGGCATTAAAGTTACAGTTAATAGTCCGACCGCAACATAGTTCACCCGTAACATGAAATTACAACTAATAGCTACACCATTATAAAATCAAATAATAACCACTTGTAAATAGCATTTTTTTTCCAAGCTATACCCTCGCACAACAGCAACATCCGAGTCATCGCGTAACATAGAAACCCGTACATACAATTTCCCCGCGTTTATTACCACTCCACTACTCTATACACAGCATCATTCGCTCTTATACAAGCCATCCCGCAGCACGCGCAATGTAGATTCCAAAAAACTAGATGTTTCTCACAAATCGACAAGCCAGCCCCCGCGCTCTCTCCATCGAAACAAAGACGGTCCGCAATAGCCCGCGCGTCTTTCTCTATATCCCTCAGCTCGCACAGGAGAAAGACTCAGCCGGGATTCCAGACTGGCGCGCGAGGGCTTCCGCAGTTCTGCGGCTCGCGAAGCGTGACACGGCGCGGGTGCGCGCTGCTATACTCTGGGTAAAATCGAAGGGGAATCGAACGAACGCGCGCGTGTGTGTATAGATATATATACCTATACATCGTGCCGGGCACGTAACGACGCGTGAACCCGGAAAGCGTCCGAGAACCCGCGCGCGCGCGGTAACGGAACGCGCGCTCCTCTGGATGATGATTCCGGAGCGCGCGCGGGGGCCTCGATCATTAATTCTCCCCGCGCGGAGAGGCTGTTTCCGGAGCGGAGCGGTGCGCGCGCACACGTATGTGTCTGTGTGTACGTACGTCTCTCTAAATTTTCCGCGATTACCGCTTACTTAGGAGAGACGCCGGTGCGGGGATTCATTTTCCGCGGCGGGTATATGTATGACGGGGCAAGAAATTTATGGTGGCGGACGTAATGAAAACGCGCGCGCGCGCATACGCGCGTAATTCGAGGATGCGCGCGGGCAGATGGATTTACTTATGCTAATTTTGATTTGTGGGTTGGCGCGCCGGAAAGGTTGAGGGATCCGTGCGGCTGGTGCTGCGGGTTGGCAGATATAGGAGAGTAAGGTGCTATTAGGAAATGTTTTGCGTAATGATGAGTTTGAGAAATTGAGATAGTTTGGCACGATTATGATGTTTGGCGTGAGCCTCTGATCAACTTGTCTGTATCATCTACTTTTATTACTTAATTTAGCTCATATGGTAGGTCGAATCGTGTGTAACTGTGCTTCTACGTGTTCTTCGAAACGATACGTGTAATTCCGTTTAAATACATCTTCAGTTAATAAATGCTGCGCAATCAAACCATTTCTAAATTTTTTGTTTTTCCGCGCGTTCTTCAATATCCTTTTTCAGCGGTAAGTACTGTTATATCCATCGTAAAATTATCATTTATTCCATGACCTACACACATGTATCGCTTAAATCAATTTTATTGCAATCCGTTAAAACTGGGAAAAAATAATATAAAACAAATTGTTCTACCCGGTTTTAATGCCACGCACGCGCGCTTGGCAGTACCTACACATGCATAAAAAACTATTACGGCATCAAATGAAATGTATATAACCTTTATCCCGCCTTAGAAAAATATCATTTCAATTCAGTGTGTACCCACTTCCTGCCTCGACTTTACTATACACACACATATACACCGACACGTGTATTTTTGCGTGTCGGGCATATAATTAATATTTCCTCTGTATCGCCATCGTATCGACACGTGGGAACGGCCGCCTCGGCAATATACAAAACGAAAATCCGAAGCCTCACCTTCGCGCGCAATTCGAGGCATCTTGACTCGCAAAAAGCCTTATACACGCGCGCGGGTGAGAGAGAGATAGCCAGCGAAGCGTAGAATTACGCTCTATACTCCAGCTGTCAAAAGTGCGCGCTGACGCAGCGCCGTCGCTGCTCTCATTCTCGCGGCGCGGGAACGATGATCGCGCCGTACGTGTACTGTCGATACCGACCTCGCCGGTAATTAATTGTCGTTATCCGGCGGCCCGCAACCTTTTTCTTCCTCCCCTCTCTCCCGCAATCAAGGATCATCCCGCGCACACACATATATACACACGCGCGTCTAAATACGCACACACAAAGAGCGGACGATGATCATCCGGCCGAAAGTCCGAGGTGCCTCTTATTAAAGATTAATGGAAAGCGGCCGCGCGCGCGTGTATATCGAGGAGGAATCCACGCCGAGGCCTTTTTAAGCATTCACCGCGGCGGCAGCGGCCAGCTACTAGCACTACTTACTACTAGCCTTCGATCACGCGCGCACGCGCGGCTTCAACTTCCTATTTCTGTACCTACTCCGCGCTCTCTGTGTACACGGATGATAGGAGAAAAGAGCATGAGCCGCTCGTCTCTCTCTCTCTCTCTCTCTCTCTTTTTTCTTCGTCATTTTCGCGGAGCCTCCGCGCGGCTGGCATTGCCGGCCGACGATTGATTTATAGTGGCCGAGGAATAGAGAGAGAGAGAGACAGCGGTAGCGAGCGCCCGCGGTTATTGCGAGCGAGCGGTCTATGTCGATAGATCACTCGGCACTTTATTTTGTAATAAGGTCTAGCAGGAGGAGGGGGAGAGAGGGGAGATATAGGCATGCCTTGCAAACTCTATTTTCCGCCAATTCACGGATAATTGATACGTAGGCGTGAGCCTTATCGGAGAGAGCGTGGGAGGGGTTTTCGCGGATGACGAACGATGTGTAGCGCGGTGGAGAATTGTGTTGATGGTTGGAAAAATGCAGTGATAAGGTGGATGTGGATTACAAGTTGGGTGAGGGTAAGGTCGAATCTCGTAAACATTGTTAAGTTTTTTAAATGGTTTCGCGACTAGAACAATAACAAGTGCGATGCATTAAAAATAGTGTAGGTATTTTATAACTTCGTGTAGCAGCAACTGTTGATAAAGCTGAAATGAAATAGAAATTACAAATCGAATTTTATTGATATTATACGGGAATTCAATGTAATTTTACTCTTTTCATGAAAAAGAAGTGATATTTCTCTTTTATCTAAGAAAGTAACTCTGATGATTACTCATTGTGTTTCGAACACCTACTAGTTATTACAGTAGCTGCCAAGCCTCGATACCCGATCAGGAGTAACAATGGTCACTATGTTGAAAAGCAAATTATAGCTTATATTTCGCCAACGTACTTATAAAATGATAGTTCGTTTAATTATTTTTACCTTAATGACTCATTACATTTAAAGATCAATTACAAATACGCCTGCAATTCCCAGGCTCTCTGAATTTATATAACAATCATTATATACACCCGTATTAATTTAATTCAATAAAAATAACGCACGCGCATTACTATATATTCTTAGTGTAAACTTTACGTCTCTACGCTCGTGAACCACCAAGTGTGTGCATATATATACGCAAATTACACGTCCTTTATAATTCCGCAACTTTAATTTAATTAACCGAAGAAAGCCGCCTGCACTTCGGCTCTCTCTCTCTGCGCGAGGCGAGGTAAAATTTTAATCGGCGAAAAAAGTGACGGGCCGCGTTAGCATACCTCCCTACTAAGTATACACGCGGGCGAGCGCACGCGCACACACAAAGCCGCTCATAACTCAAACAAAGAAAAACTTGTTAAACTTAACGGCCGACAATCGTCGGGGGAGACTTATTCGTTTACAGCCAGAGCGCTTGTGTGCGCTTGCGCACACTGCACACACGCACACGTACAAAAACATTAAAAAACTCCGAAAAAAAAGCCCGCGCGTATATACGCGCACCGACGCGCGCGCGAGTGATAAAAGATCCGCGCTGCGTTTACGCCGGCATAACTCACTTGACCGCGCGCGGGTAAAGCTTCGTCGTCGTCGTCGTCGCAGGCGTGTACATGTGAGTGTGGATTCCGCGCGGGCGCGCGCGCGGGACGTTAAACGGCCGCCTCTCTTGCGCGTTTTACCCGTCGTCGCATAACGTTAAAATCGCTTACTTTATTATAATGTTATTTTCGCCGAAGAAAGAGAGAGACAGAGAGAGGAGAGTATGAAGAGGAGAGAAGAGAAAGAGCGTTTTATTGCGACGAGCGTCATAAAGGCCTCGTATCTTTATTCCGCGCGCCCGCGTAGGTCCACGCTTATGTATGTACGCTGCGGAGGCGGAAGAGGGACGACGAGTAGAAAGAGAGACAGGCAGAAAGAGAGAGAAAAGGAGACTTATGGTGCCGCGTGAGCGGGCTAGGAACGTATGTGTTTCGCGGAGACTAATAATCGTTGGTCGGAGAGAGAAAGAGAGAAAGAGAGAGAGATGCGGGAGCAGATATCGGCCGCGGGACAATTATTGCGGCCCTCGATCAAACGAGTCTCGCTCTTATATACATGTGCAGTCGAGATTTTTGCGTATACGTGTATAGCTGCTCTCTGATTTCGAGGATTTCGTCCTTGTCTCCCCCCCTCCCCATAACTAGTCGAGGACCAGTTAGTTCTCGCTTTGTTTTTTTTTTAAGTGGGAGAGGATACATACTTTGCATCCAGTTATAAATCTTCATTAAGTTTCGCGCTAATATCGGTAGTTTTCTACTCGGGCATTTTTAATGCGGATAATTAGACAGATTTTATAATATGCGTGTGTCTGTGTGTGATGGGGAGTTCGTTAAAGTTTTCAGCGACTGAGCGTGATTTTCCCTTTTTGGTTGCGTGCAGATACGCGCTATTTCTGACTGCCAAATTATTCAGAAACCGTTTTTAAAAATCCGGCCATCAATTCTTGTTTGCGCGTAGAGATATAATCTCTCGTCGTGTTTTTATTTACACGCGCACGGCCCTGTGGCATCATGTTAGAAATCTCGCAACTAATTATATAATCGTGTTTATCGAGGTAAAAAACGTTGCGCGCCTGTTTCTGTAAATTTATAATTTACGTGACAGACGCGAGGAATTATTCATTTCCTCAAGCCATATTTTTATAAATTTAATTATACTTTTGAGAAATCAGTGAAAAAGTCGTACGGAATTTGAACAATTATACTGAAAATCCCAATTTATTTGGCGTAACCTTCCGATTAAGGAGATGGCCGATTACTCAATCGCCTTTTCGCGCGCGCGCGTGTAAGCATATAAAAAAAATCAATCACATAAATTCGTGTCAATTTAAATAAAAACTACCAATTCGCTCTCCGATTTACTTTGAAATTTCACACATAACATTATAATTCATGAATCCTAGATAGTCTGCAATTATTCATCAACTTCTTTTGCGCTGTTATATACACCACCTCCTTAATTGTACATAAAAAGCGCCTCTCCCAGGCGACTTTTAACTTCATTATTAAATTATAAAATTATAATCCTCGGAGCGACCGCGTGAGAAAATTGCAAAAACCTTTTTCCAAAAGCCTTATACAACAATTAAAATTCAATCGAAATAATTAATTTGACGTCGCACGCGCGCGTGATGAAGTCTAAAAGCCCAAAGTCCGCGGCTCTTCCTTTTTCCTCTCTCGTCTCCCCTTCTCGCTTATCCCCGAAAAAAGAGCAAAACCGTACGAAGACTTCTCAAGTGTCTATATATATATATATATATATATATATATATATATATATATATATATATATATATATATATATATATATATATATATATATATATATATACACATAAACGCATACGTGTGTGTGAGTGTGCACGCGGTGACCCACGTCAGCGTGTGCGCGCGCGGGCGACAGAGGACCGTCGTCAAGCCTGAAAGACACTGCTCTCTCTCTCTCTCTCTCTCTCTCTCTGTCGCGAAATAATCAGTTCACAGAAGACACCGGAGAGAGAGAGAGACCTACACGTATCCCCTCACTCACACACACACGTATATATACGTCCGGTTGCACGCGCTGTGAATCGCGCGAGCGCGAGCGCGGAGATATTAATCGGCATCGACATTCAGAAGTCGTTAAATTAGCGACGAGGCCGGGGAGGCTTCCTCGGAAGGGTTTTGTCTCTCGGGATGCCTTACGAGGGAGCAATTAAGCGCGCGACCGAGCGCTGCTCCTGCTGCGGTGAACCGCATGTCCGACACGGCCAGCGCCAAGCCCCGTTCAGCCTCTCTTTCTCTCTCTTCGTCATTACTCGTGGATATGCTGCTGCTGCTGGCCGCGTGTGCGCAGGCTGCATTCGGGCTTTTCCCGATCAGCCGTGACGGCCAAGAGAGCTAGCTCGTAACGCGGAATCTTCGTGCGGAGGAGAGGAGAAATTTCCGGCGATGCTGCGAGGTTGTCGGTGTATGGCTTTTTATCGTCCGGATGCTGCCAGCGGCGAACAAAGCCAGCGCGCGCTGCGGCTACTGCGATGCTTGGACCACTTTTCAGAGATGCTTCGTTTCCTTCCGAGCCGGATTTATTGACGACATTGGAATGTGGGTTATGTTTGAGGAATCAATTGTGTGAAGTTTATTAAATGTCGTTGAAAGAATATAGCGATGAAAGTAGTTTGCTTATTTTAGCTGTAATGTACGAGAGCTAAAAAATACTAGTGAATGTTTTTGCAAAAACTTGCAGGAGGCACGCAAGCATGTAGATCTCCTTACAATATTCTAGCAAGAAGAAGATTTTTAAATCTGCTTAAACGTTTTTCACCTACTCTACTTAAACGTAATGACCTTCGTGCACGTATAGATGCCGCGGTAGGCAGCGAGACCTTTAGCCCCTTACCGCAGCTTTTTTACGCATTGCCTATATAGTTACGGAAGCAGCGTGTACATTATTACATATAATGAACGCAAGGTGTAATTACTTACTTGGCGTATCAAGTCAAACATCCATTATGCAAAAATAATGGGCAAATGTTTGCACTAGAACATCTTCGGCCGTGTATGCGCTCGTTTTGTAAAACAAAAACGAGATTGAAAAATTGTAATACACACACCTTTAAAAATATTCTTCTCGGAATACACCGCAGATTTATATTTTGAATTTTTAATAAGCTATAATCGTTTATGAAAAAACGAGCATTCAATCACGTCGCTTTTACGGCCTGATTATTCGCGCGTGTAGTTGGTTAAAAATTTGAGTTAAAAATTTTATGGCAGCCCTTCAGCCATCACTTTAATTCTATGACCCCTTTATATTACACCAGCCGCGCTCTCCCGTAATATCCGCCGTAATAAAGTGTTAACGCGGCTCTCTTAAAACATGCAAATTCGTCAAAATTTATATAAAGGCCGGGAGAGAGGCGGCGACCGCCGCACTACATAAAACGCGAATATCAAACACACCCGGGGGAGAACAGTCATCTGAAAAAGGCAGAGCAGGCGCGCGCTCCAAATTGATTCCTTCCTCTGGCCTCTCTCTCTCTCTTTCTCTCCACGTCGGGGTGTACGCACACATACCACGTATATACTTCATTAGGCCCGAGAATTTTAAAGGCGACACGCGGCTAAAACGGGCGATCGGGCTAATTATCGACAACAGCAGCGGCGGCCGCAGCGAGCGAAAAAAAGAGACGCGCGCGCGCTCTGAGTAATAGCGGCCGTTACGCGTAACACATGCTATTGATTACAGAGGCGGACTGTATTAAGTGGCAGTAAAGTTATAAAGTAACATTAAAGTAATGGCCGCGGCAGTGCTGCGCGCGCCGCCGCCGATCGTTTTTATAACGGACTACGCGCTGCTCGTTGTTTATCGATTATTTATAGCATTTTGGCCAGCAGCCGAGAGTGTGTATGTGTTTGTCCTGTACTCTACTAGCTATATTCATTCATAAAGGTAACAATTTTTGCCGGAGTCGTATAACGCCGGCGTTTAATATGTATACGAGAGGCTGAGCTTTATGCCGTTAATAAAGTATTCGGCCGTATAACGAGCGTCGTTACTAGCTGCCTCCGTTTACTTTTTGCCGATAAATGCATTGATCATTGAGCCGAAGTCGTTTGTTTTTGCATTGGCATAAAGCGCGCCCGCTGAATTCGCGAATGGCCAGTTAAATGAATATTAAATTTTGGGCAAGTCGCTTGATTCCTTTTTTTTTAAGGAGCGTGTTCACTCGTTGTTCCCGAATTCATATATTCGCTCGACAAAATGTATATCATTTTTAAGATGGATCGTAAAAGAAAATATAAAATAAGTAATGCTATGATACTAATAATTTGTTTCTAAGCATTAACTTCTTTCTCAATCTAAATACTTGTTACATAATGGTTAACCACAATATTCTTCAAATATAATTATAGTATTTTACTCTAAAAAATAATAAAACTATAGAGAAGACAATTTTGTTTACAAAATATGCAATTATAAAAATTTAGAGGCCAATCAAATTTATAGCCCGATGATACTTTCTACCAAGTAAATAGCTCGCGCGCATTTTTTAATAATTATTCTTAAAGATAAATTACCGTATCCGTTATTTTCATACAACAAGAAATAGTTTAGAGACTCATCTGAAAACTCGCGCGTACAAAAACCGCAGCCGTCCACTTCAAAAACCAAATTTTATAAATAGCTCCGGCTTTACAACGGCTTTCAGTACCCTAATTACCGTAAAATGACAATTACGAGCGGAAAAAAAGAGAAGCAAAGAAATATTTATAAACCCCATTGGCTAGGAGTCAAGATTTTTACCTAAAGACGCGTAATCGGCGCATTAGCCACACACGCGCGCGCGCATACACGCACACGACGGTATGATTCAACGCACAGCACAGAGTCCATTGAGCGCAAACACAGTGAGAATGCGTCATTCATTGGATTAACCGCTTCTTTCTTTTCAATAAGTTTCTTAGACCTCCTCTCTCTTACGCCCTGGCACCTAGAGCTTCCATTCTTGTCATTCAATTTTTCTCCCTTTGTCGTGTATTATACATAGGTATACACCTACATCTATCTGTATCTCTCCAGCACCTTGACTCGCCGTAGCCCCGCGTGAACTATCTTTTAATTATGACGCCACGTAAGTGGTGTGCCTCTTTTTGTTATCTTTCCGCGGCGAGCGCGTCGGCATATATACAGGAAAAAAAGTAGCCGCACAACGAGCCGCAGAGGTCGTCACACTTTGCTCTCTCTCTCTCTCGCGCGCGCGCGCAGCCACTGCTTCTCCCTCCCATGCGAAGTGAGTTCTTTGCCGGGCCCCCGCGATCGCCGTGATTTTATTGCTATCCCGGAATCGACGAGTTCATTGTGTGTCGGATATATCTGAGGCCGTCCAATACACACACACACACACACACACACACACACACACACATACACACACATACGCACACACATGTATACAGACACAATGCGCGGAATCGTTATATATACGGGTGTAGGATATACAGTCGCGCCGGCGGCGGCGACGGTCAAGCGGCTGTGTGCGCGCAAAAAAAAGTTGACGAGAGGCGATTCGCACGAAACGCGACTCCTTATACGATTTACCTCGTGCGCAGCTTTTTTCGTCCTTTTTTCGAGCTGCCGGTTTTTACCGGTGAGAGAGGCAGGCAGCAGCGACGCGCTCGATTTCATCAGTTAATCTAATTTGTTGTTCTTTTGGCGATTTGTATCGGACAATGCCGCGCGGCGACAGCGTGACATGTTCCGTTTTGAGGCCTTCCGAAGAAATTTACAATAATAAGATTGCGTATAGTGAGCTGTTTATTCTGTAGTTATTAATAAGAATGGGTTAATAACGGATCATTATCATTTTTAGTAGGTTTTAAAATTTAAAAGGTTGATAGAACTGTCGTCGCAGAGTTATGTTAGAGTAAATAATAGTAATTTAGCGTTTAGGCTCTCGAAAAGAAGTATAGTTTCCTACGCAAAATTTATATCTGAGCCCACAATCATCAACTCAAAATAGATTTCTAAATAAACTCATCTCGGATTTCCACGCTCCGAGTCTGTATCCACACCGCTCAGCGATATCTCCCTTATAAAATTAATTTCATCCGATCCAAGTAAGACATTAACGGTTTCACCACTAAATTAATAAAACCGCAATCGTATTAAGAATTCACACCTCCAGCGCATTAATCCTCGCGATTCCGATACCCCGGCGCGCTCGCGTAATCTTCGCTACTATTCACGCACATTATCGTCGCGCCTCCGCGCATAAATAGCACCGTGAGAGCAATTCTTTCCGCTCCTCTCTCCATCTCATAGCCATTCTCAGAATTCGCGTTTAAACAGTTTCGACCATCGCTCGTGATAAAGCGAGAGCGGCTGTTGCTGCATGGCCTTGATGGGTATACATACACGTGCCCACTGTATAGTGCCGAATGGGACACCTAATTAGGATACACATCGACGTCGTCGCCGGCGCGTAATCCCATGCGAGCGCGTGATAGCCGGAGGCCGCTGCGCTATCGGGAAAGTTACGAGCTGACAAGTGACAACTGCGTCGTCGCCTGTGTGAGTTCCTCCGCGTGTCATTCTAACTGTGCTTTGGGATGGCTTTGAGCAGAGAGAGAGAGAGAGAGAGAGAGAGAGAGAGAGAGAGAGAGAGAATCTCGGCTGCGTATAGTGCCGTTTATGTACACGGGAGCGAGAGGATACTTTTTTTTTTCTTTAGGTGGCTATCGCGTTGAGAGGGAACGCCTATTTTCGTGGCTTTCTTTTTCCGTAAGAGTTGTCGGCGACTCGTTATACGTTTGAATGGACAAATGAGCTGTAATAAAAGGCGGCGTCTGTAATTTCAATCATTCTTAGGTTAACTGTGGGACATTAGTGTCATCTACCTGTTAACTTTCCTTTCCTTAATTTTTCGACTTTTTAGGTTAATGGAAGGTTGATATGTAATTATTGATTAGGCACGAACGTCGTGTAAATAATACGCTTCGTCGTCATGAACAAGAGCAAATTAAAAGGAAACATGTTATAACGTGCTATTGTTTCACATCTACTGGATCATAAAATCAAGTTTCCCGGTTTGAAAACAATCTATCTCTTTTACGTAATGAAAGTAATTACAATTGAGTCTGGTACGAATCTTTTGGTAGTTTCAGTTGGAGTTAGGATTCACAGAGTCTTACAGAATTTTTCACGGGTTTTATTCATCTTTAGTAATAGTTAAATTATTATACGTTATGATTTCAGAAATGAAAATTTTCCTTGTAATGTATTTATATTTACTTCAAGAATCTAAATGCGAAGTATGTTTTCAAACTAATAAATATCTATTTTTTGTACTTATTGAGTGTAAATGGATAACAAACGGTTTCAGGACTACTTAAAAGTTCAAATTGAAGATATAGATATCGAATTTGTAAACTATACTTATTTTGATGAAAATACGTTTGATATTTCATTAAGTTATCAAACAGAGGACAAGATGATGAATCTACAAATTAACATTATTGAAGATTTACCAGAAGATATCTTTGTAAATATAACTTAAACATTTCTTTTTCCTAATATGCAAATTAAAATAGGTTTATAATTTTATATTTTATTTACTGAACAGGTAAAAATGAATGTTTGGGGTCATGCCTTTGGCAAATATAATCTCCCTACAGGAATATCAATGGACATGAATATTTGTAACAGCAAATTGAAAGATTATTTTTTCAACTCTTTAATGACTACACTAGGTTTTGATAATAATTGTCCTCCTAAAAAGGTAATTCAAAGTTTTGAAATCCATCTCTGTGCTATATTTTAATTACATAGACGTATTCAACTTTCAGGGGAGTTATGAAAAGAAAAATTTCAAGGCAGAAATCGGTGGATTTCCTCTTCATCTATTACCAGGTTTTCGTTTGCTTGTTGAGACTGATACTTATTCAGGTAGCATTGTTTTGTTAAAATCTAAAGCTTATTTACTGGTTGTATGATTTTGTAATTAAAAAGCTAATAAAAAATATGGCTTCGAAATTGAATGCATGCCAATTGACTTTTATACAAAATTTGCAAAAATTGAATTACAAAATTCTTTTCCTCCAGGATTGCAAATAATGCTAACTAAAAAATAAATTATTTGTTTTTCTCCGTTTAATCGTCTCTCGCACACTCATCTGGTATCACGTCCAGCTAATCTGAAATGCGCACATAAAGTTAAAAAAAAGGAGATAATAATCCGCGGTAAATAAAGACGTAAACGAAAATCCCCGCGAAGATCGTGCGTAAGCGCGTTATTATTATTATTATTATTGCTATCTGAGGGGGGGAACTCGGCCCCGGGTACTTAGGTCTAAAACCCATTGTATCGCCCTCTGAACCGGCAGCCCTTATTCCGGAAGTCTTGCCCTTCTCCAAAAGGAGAGGATAGTCCCGGATCGGGTTGCCCTGATTTCACAGACCACCGGGAAGTGGTTCCCCAGTAGCTGGTGTCTTAGGCTGGCGAACATGGGGCAGGTCGTTAGAAGATGGATAGGGGTCTCGTCCGCTTCATCGCACCATCTGCACCGACCGCATGTCGTCAGCCCTAATTTGGTCGAGTGGTATCTGAGGCGCCCGTGCCCCGTAACAATATGTACTAGCAGCCGGGCGTCCCTTCTGCTACCTCCGCATATACATCGGGTCCAGTCCGGGTTGATGTCCTGGCCCAGCATAGCTTTAGTCTGCCTGATACCACCACCGTTTTGCCAATCCCTGGCGTGCAGTATCCGCGTCCACTTGGCGACCGCCTGCTTCACCTCCGATTTGGAGACCCCTATTAGGGGCGCTGATGACTCGTCTGTAGAGGAGTGAGCTCCCAGTCCGGCGAGCCTATCTGCAATCTCGTTTCCTCTTATCCCGGTATGCCCCGGTACCCAGAGTAGACGAGTGGTGTTGCTCTCCGCTAGTCTGTTTAGCGCCACTTTGCAATCCCAGACCAGCTGTGAGCTCGTTTTGGGGCGTTCAGCGCCTTCAGAGCTGCCTGGCTGTCCGAGCAGATGCTGATGCGTTTGCCCTGAATGCCAAGTTCTTCAATCCTTTGAACGCATCCGAAGATGGCGTATATTTCTGATTGAAAAACGGTGGCGTGCCTCCCCAGGGGGATAAATGTGCCTTTCCCGTCCCTGCGGCAGTAATATCCGGAGCCGGTACCGCCATCGGTCTTGGAGCCATCCGTGTACCAGATGTCTCCACTGCCCGGCAGCTTGTCCCTCTCCGTTGCCCAGTCCTGCCTCGTCGGTATGGCGGTTCCATACCTCCTTCCGAAGGTATATCTCGGGATCATCACGTCCGATGGCATGGACAGAACTGGTGAGGAGGCCAGTTCTTCGGGAAACTGAGTATGCCTTCTACCCTGTTTCCACTTGCCCTGGGCCCCTAACCTGTGTGCTGTTACGGCCGCAGTTGCGGTAATGGTGATGTGGAGAGGCTCCACGCCCGCCACTGCGCCCAGTGCCCTTATGGGTGTGGTGCGCATCGCCCCTGTGGCTCCCCTCAGTATAAGCCCTCGGAGCCCTTCCATTAATTGCCGAACCCCGGTGAGCTCTGTTCTGCGCCACCAGACCGCAGCAGCATAGACCAGCCTGGGTACCAGCACGGCCCTATAGAGCCACAGGATGATCTTGGGACTGAGTCCCCAAGTGCTGCTAAACGCCCTTCGGCACATCCAGAAGGCCGACAGGAACTTGTCACGTTGAATAAGAACGTGTCTGTCCCAGGTCAGCTTCCTGTCCAGAGTTACCCCGAGGTATTTGGCTGCGTTTCTCACCTCCAGGGTCTTGCCCCCTAGTGTGGGCGCCCTGTATGGTTCGAGTTTGTATCTCCGAGTGAAAACGACGAGCTCAGTCTTCTCTGGGTTTACAGAGAGTCCTGTTGCCTCGCACCAGCGTTCCACCCGTTTGAGTGCAAGTTGCATAGAGTTCATGGACGCCTCTATGAATCTTCCTTTAATGATGATGAGAAAGTCATCCGCGTAGGCCTGTGCATAACAACCCCCAACATTCAGTGCCTCTAGGAGTCCGTTGGCTACCAGACACCAGATGGTGGGGGATGATACTCCGCCTTGCGCGCACCCTCTACTGACCATCCCGGTGACTTTGGTTGGGCCCAACTTGGCTTCCACCGTTCGACGGCTCAGCATGCTTCCAAGCCAGTCCACTAGTGGCTCAGGTACCCCATGCCTCCTTGCCTCCTCTCGAACGGTCTCCGTGGAGGTGCGGTTGAACGCCCCTTCCACATCCAAGAACGCCCCAACCGCAATTTCCCCTTTCTCCAGCTGCTCCTCTATACGATAGACCGCCGAGTGTAAGGCAGTCTCTGTCGAGCAACCTGCCCTATAAGCGTGCTGGTTGGGGTGTAAGGGCCTGACTGTCAGCACTTCGTCCTGCAGGTATCTATCCACTAGCCTCTCCAATGTCTTAAAAACGAAGGAGGTCAGACTGATCGGCCGAAAGTCCTTAACAGTCGTGTGAGTAGGTTTCCCTGCTTTCGGAATAAAGACAATTCTTGCCCGTTTCCATGCGCGTGGCACGTGTGCTAGGGCAATACTGGCCCTAAAGACTTTAACCAGGTGTCCGATGAGTACCTCCATTCCTTCCTGCAGGAAGACCGGAAGCACCCCATCGGCCCCGGGAGCCTTAAAGGGTTTGAAGTTGCCTATGGCCCACCTGGTTCTCTCAGGTGTGACTATGTGAGCTGCCAGGTCCCAGGCCGCCCTCCTCGGTACTAGGGCCCGGGGAGGTCTCGCCTGGGCCTCGACGCTCTGATTAAAATCCGGAAAGTTTGCTTCGAGGAGTAGCCGCAGGCATTCCTCCTCTGAAGCTGCATATTCTCCGGTGGGGAGTTGGATAGCTTCTAGCCAGACTTCCGGGTTTTTTGCGAGGATGCGATTCAGCCTAGCTGCGTCAGGGTACCTTTCAATACCCTCGCAGTAGTCCCTCCATCCTCTCTTCCTTTCTGCGTTGATACGAGATTTGTACAGCCTCTGGACCTCTTTGTGGGAGGCCCAGTCTTCCGGTCTTCGAGTATTTCGAGCTCTGTTAAAGGCTCGCCTCACCTCCCGTCGCAGGCTTTGGAGCTCCTCTGTCCACCAAGGGGTCTTCGAGGTCCCCTTGGTTTGGTCATCGGACAGCTCCTCTGAAACGAGACGTCGATAGCCCTTACAAGCTCCTCCGCCCAGTATTCCAACCTCTCGGTTGTGGTGAAATCCGGTCTGAAGTCTCGGAGTTCATTCCCAAGGATAGCCCTGTAGGAGTCCCAGTCTGTTCTCCTCGGATTCCTAAAGGCCTTGGTCCCTGTACCTCCTTTCCTCCAGTTGAAGATAATATGCCTGTGGTCAGATAGTGAAGGTTCGGTAGAGACCCTCCAGTCTCCGACACAGCTGCTGATTTCCTCTGAACAAAGTGTCAGGTCTATAACCTCCCTCCTGACTGAGTTGCAGAAGGTCGGTTCCCTGCCCCTGTTCAAGATGCTTAGATCTGTGGAGACAAGGAACTGCAGGAGTGCTTCTCCCCTGCCGTTAATGTCAGAGCTCCCCCAAATGATGTGGTGTGCGTTTGCATCGCATCCCAGAATAAGGGGGAGTTTCCTTGACTCGCAAAACTCAATGAGTTGTTGTACTTCCCTTGGCGGCGGTTCATCTGTAGAGTCGTACGGAAAATAGCCTGAGGCCACCACCACTACCCTCTCAGATCCTTCCGCGTCTGGGAGTCTCGCCTTGACGACCGCTAGATCCCCGCTGCAGTGGCTGGGCATCAAAAAGACCTCCAGCCCCTTAGCCAGAATGCACGCCCTCGGAGCATTTTTAGCAGGGTCTCTATAGATTTTCCCCACTCCCCGTAGTCCCCGGATAGCCCCCGCGACCAACCATGGCTCTTGTATTAGGCAGATGCCTGTCTGCACCCCAGCCATGCGCCTGGCCAAGACCGCTGTGGCGCCTTTGCTGTGGTGCAGATTAATTTGGGTAAATGGTATCTCGTCCTTAGCCATTGCGCTTAAGACGGTCCTCCCTTACCCGACCCTTGCTGCTCCCGCAGTTCCCCTTCCGTAATCTTAACGGAGATCGGATTGAGCCCCCACTGCAGCTGGAATCTGCGCTCTCTAAGCGCATGCAGGGATGTCCTCGATAAGGTCACGAGCAGGAAGGTTCCGATGTCCGGCCCCTCCCTAGTCTCTGTGGCACTTACCCGCCATCCGTCAATGCCTACGCCGCGGTTTGTGCGCTCGAGTCTTTCCAGGACCGCGGCCGGATCCTGTCTAGGGCCAGGAATCCGGAACGAGGCCCTGATCGGCCTTCTAAGCGCACTCATCTCCACGACGCTCAGCTTTGCTCCTTCCCAAGGTTGTATCCGGGGGATAATTTCCTCCAGCCATACCCTTGAGAAGTCGTCTTCGGCCACCACGATGATAGCCCCGCTTTTGACGAAGCAGCCGCTGAATTTCGGGCTCGGGCCAGACTCGATCTTTTCCATCTCTGTCTGGACCGCGTCGTTGACGTGTACTGCATGCTGTTGCAGCAGCTCCACGTCAGGATACCCTTCCGCAACGACCGCTCTTGTAAGCGGGTCCACCATCCTGGCGACCTCTATGCCGGCCTGCCGGTTCGGCTTTTTCCTGGCGATATCGGCATCAGGAGGGGTGTCCGCGGGACCCTTGCGCCGCTTGACGCCCGTGACCCTCGGCCCGCCCTCCCGTGCCTCTGCCCTCATCGTTGGAGTAGCCGGCGGTTCGGTGTCCCGGTCCTGCCTGGCCAATGGCCCCGCTGTCCCGGTCCTCCCAACCGCCTTCAACTCCCGTTTTTGCTTCAGGAGCTTCCGCCTCTGAGCTCCAGAGAGTCTCTTATGCTTCAGGGCGAGTTGAAGCTCCTTCAGCTGATCTGTGATGGCATCGGCATCGGGGTTCTTCGATGAGTCCCCCTCCGCCGATGTCTCTGCATTTCTCTCTGCGTTCAGGACCTCCTCCATACGGTCCTGCCCACCCTGCCTCCGGGATGGTTGATTTGCTAATCCCCATCCCCAGACCCCGGCCAGGATCCGCCCGGGTTCTTCAAAGAGTCCCCGGTACCCTCCTTGCTGGGGTTCCTACTCGCGTCCGCGATCGCGTTTGGATTGTCCGTTGGCGGAGTTCCCGAGGGCCCTCCTGTTCCAGACAACCACTGGACAAGCGGGTTGAGTTCCTTGGACCTCGATCTCCGCTTACCCTTCTCACCCGGGAGTGGTTCCGCATTAGGTGTGCTAGGCGTTACCGCCCCGCTGCCCAGTACTTCGCCACTCCTTCCTCCCTCGCTCTGATTTTTTAAAAATGGTTCCATTTGAGTCCCACGAGTAGCTAGGGAAAACGTGGTCCGCTGCCGCAGAGCCCCGCGTGCGGCAGTAAGGCTAAATACTCGGGAAGGTCGCCTTGTGTTCCCGAGGCACCGTTAGAGACTACTCAGTACCCCGAGTAGCCAACCAGTCCGCTCAGCACGGTCCGCATGCGTAAGCGCGTTAATTTATCAAGATTTCAGGAGGCCGACCCGTCTCTTCTTCACCGCTCTGGACACTCACACACTTAAATACACACATACACACTTACTTACACATCCATCTCGTGGCAGGCATTCAAATGGGCGCTGGTATTCCAGTTGAAAAGAGCGCGGCGTAAAAGTATAATGGTTTACAGTTAGCGGCGGCGGCGGCGTAAAATGAAGTTCTATTAGGCGGTGCCGACACCGCGAGTCAGGTTCCGATAGCCTTTTATCCCCCACCTGAGCGCGCCTCTGTCAATTAATTCGCGGCATAACGGTCATTAGCACATTTGGGAAAAACGAGTTTTTCGACCAGTGATCGTCTATATCGGGCGTGAGCGTCTGTATTTAAGCAAGTCAGGGTGTGTGTGAACCTGAACGTATATACACGCATACACACACGTATGGAGGGAATCGAGAGTTTCTGCGATATTTGTTTTTTTGCTCGACTTTGGTCTTCGTTCCTGCGAAGTCCGCGGATGAGGATCCTGTTAGAAATCCTGCGAGTATGAGAAATCGTGACCGCGGCAGTGGACGGCGAACGGGAGAAGGCGACTTGTGTTTAGTCCCGGGGGACGCGTGCTGAGACGGAAGAATGAAGTGGGAAGGTATGCGGGAGGTCGGCATTGCATCTAGTTATCGAACGTTTCTTTTAAACGGTCATGTGATCGTATTTGAAGGTCCGCGAAGACGAAGAATAAACGTATACGAGATTTTAACAAAGCTCATTTTAACGTGTTATTAATCAATGATTTTTGTTGCAAAGTTGCATCAATTAATTAGTCCTGAGTGAATTCATTTATCAGTAACAGCCGGAAGGAACTAGAAGCAACTGGCGATCGTGTTTTCGAGGAAGTAGAATAGTACAGCTGAATGGTAAGAGATATTGCTAATTAACGTTATTGTTCTATCTAGTCCGATAAAAATGCTCTATGCCTAGTAACGCCCATAGACTCTACTCTGTTATTATTATGCTTCGCTATCACAAGAGACTCTAATGTCGTGATACTAAAATCTACTAGTTTTCACAGTACGAACACATTCCTGAACGACAAAAACGCGTACATTGTTGGAGAGCGAAAGATTATTTCTGAACGAGCAGATCTTTTTTTCCAACAGGATATTAATTACATCTTAATCAGCGCGCCATCAATACGGCGCAATTAAAACGACAAAAAAACATCCGACGAACATCATACACACGCGGCCGCGTAGGAAACAAGCGTCCGCACATATGTATATATAGGTATATACGATTCTTCCATTCGTGCAGCGTTTCGTTGTTCCTAATTAAAAAAATAAAAAGAGAGCTCGACGCGGCGCCCGATGCAAATGAGCCAACTTAATCAAGGATTGTAATGATTAAGAAACAACGATAACAGGCGGCGGAAACTCAATTTACTTAATTGCTTTAAAGGGAGCGCGAGTAGGGCCCAGTAGCAGAAGAAGAAGAAGAAGAAACCAACGCCAGCCCTCCGAGCGAAGTGCTCTCTCCGCATTACGCAACTATAACTTTTACCTACAATCTGCCTGGGGGATCGGGCCCTCTGCTAACAAACCGAAGGCGCCCCCCAAATAAAACAGCGGCGCACTGCTGCCGGAAACGACTTCGTGTTTTCCTCCGAAAGGTATAACGTCGACGCGGCGAGTGGAAAAAACGGCGAGAAATAAAGAAGAGCAATCTGCGCGCGCGCGGGAGCGCCTCTCGCGCTCGTTATAAACGACCTTCCCACGAACCCAACGGTACCGTAACGAGCGATCTTTAAGTACCTGACAAAAATCGGAGAGCGAGAGAGAGAGAGAGAGAGGCATCGGCCAAAGCCGCCAGGTGGATAATGCGCGGCGCACGCGTTAGCGCGCAACTCGATCATAGACGCTGAACTCTCGCCGCGCTCATGAAAGGTAAGGTTCCCCTGCGCTAAGTGCGCGCGCCTTTGGACGATTACTCCTGTTCCGCTGACCGGAGAGAGAGCGAAGGATCGTACCGTAGGGGAGCTTATCATGTTATCAGTGAGGGCGCGTGACTGCGTCCGTGGGGAGCCTCTCTGATTGCGTCGATTTTACAGTATGTTATATTAATTGGAATCTTGGAGGTATGCGCGCGTGGCGTAGTAATTATTTTGTCTAGTAAATTATATTTCGGCTCAGCGGAATGATTGGTTATATAGTTTATTGAAGATCGCATCTACGGTATACGTTGGGGTCCGTTGATATATGGAACTACTACTTTTCGGAGCGGTAAAAGCGCAAAATTTTAAGCGTGGCGGTTTCGCGCACTATTCGAAACGTGTTAAAGTCAATTTTCATGTACGTTTACCACTGACTTAACAGCCTGCGGCTTTTGAAGTATTATACACACGTCGACGACTAGACGCTGCAAATACAACGAGCTATATAGCGCTTAAGCGAGGGGATAGGTGTATACAGAGGCAGCACAGCGGAGAGGAGGAAAGTTCAGACACGGCAAGAAAAAGAATTCGTCTGCTGCGCTATGCTTGCGCACGCGCTCGATCAATGTACGGTTAGCTCCGCTCATTAGCGCACACAAACTACGGCGTTCGTTTACGATTAGTCGGAGAGGCAGCCGTTTCCCACCGATTAGTCGGAAGGTTCGGCGGACCGCTGAGGAGCGAGTCGTTTTCGAAAATCCCCCCACGAGAGCGCCGATAATAATCAATTTCAAAACACGAGAGTGAGAAGCAGTTGAATTGCCCGATGCTTCTGTGTGATTTGAAATAAAGGTGCGCGTGTTTTGAAAATGAGCGGCGCCGCCGCAGTGTGTGCTCGAAAATTATCGAATCTTATCTCGGTCGAATCTGTTTGGTCTGTTTTGGGAAAGGATCGATGGTCGAGTGAGTAAGGTAGATTTCAACTAATTAGTTCAACAATTGATTCATTAAATTAATAAAGAATAGCCTTTTGTTTATATAAGGTTTACACTGAACCCTCCCGTGAAGCAAATAGCAAACACAACATTACAGACGCAGAAATAAGAGAAACAGCACTACCGAGTACATATAATGCCGGAGCTAAACACCAATCTTCCGCTTACTTGCAGTCTCAAAACGATTTTACTATCGTGCAAGCAGCATCAAAGGGCAGCATCATCCACTTGTATAAACCCCCCTCCTGAAGCAGCAGCAGCAGCCGCTCTCGTTCGTGCTGATTCCGAACCGGCGCATTTAATCCCCCGTATATACTACTCCCTCGCGCTCGTGACTGCTGAATAATTGAGAAAAAGCCGCAAATAACCGATGCTCCTTCTTCTCCATCCACACATACAAGCATCAGCTAGACGAACGATGAAGAGCGAATAAGCGGGCAGTTAATCTCGGCACCCCTGATACACCCACGAAAAGCACACACACATAACAGCAGCATCTATCAGCCCGATGATCGGGCGATTCTTCTGCGCGCGCGTACACACCCGGACGCAGAAGAATTTTCAGCAATCGTTATCGGGGTGGTGGTGGCGGCGGCAGTTATCGCGGGCGCGCGAGGTGGCGCGCCGGCCACCGGGGCGATCTAGATAATCCGGTGATTAATTAGATATTATGAGGGTTATTGATGGGAACGGCGGCGGCCGGACAGGAGAGGAGGGAGGGGGGACGTACGGACGTGCGGGACAAGGGAACGGACAGACATTAGCGAGCGAGAGAGAGCGCGGAACGGACGGATGGCCGGTCGAAGAAGCGTCCGACAGACGGACACGCGGCCCCGTAGCTCGCGCGTTACAGAGATCTGATCAGGGACGGTAGGTGGTCCATCGGATTCTCTCTCTCTCTCTCTCGCGCGCGCTCTTCCTCCCCTCGGAGATAGGGAGGAACGACAAGGAGGCAGACAACTCCGGCATCTCCGGCTCCTGCACTTCTCCCTCTCTCTCACTCGCTCCTTTTCTTCCTTTATCTTCACTATATACTATACTCCTGCTCTGCTCTTTGTCCCCCTCTCTCTCTCTCTCTCTCTCTCTCTCTCTCTCTCTCTCTCACTCGCTCTCTTCCGACGTTCTCGCGTCGTCGTTTTTCTCGCGTCTCGCTCTCTGACACTTTCCTCTCTCTCTCTCTTGCTCACTCGCTCGCTCGTTCTCTCCTCATTTCTGTCCTCGTGTATATACGTGCCCACTCGCGCGCGATTTTTTCGCTCTCTCTCTCTCTCTCTCTCTCTCTCGCTGGGCCGTATATATACCTTCTTTCGGTTTCATTACCCACGCCACTGCGGGCGATGAGCTGCTCGCGCGCGCGAGAGCGTTCGTAAAGCCGAAGGGGGCCGCGAGAGAGAGAGCCGCGGGAGACGCAGTTAAAATAGCCGCGGCGTGATATTTCCTCGGCTAAAACGTGTACGTATATAATATACATGCGCTATTCGCGTATATAGGTGTATATATATACATACATACCCTCATTCGAAGGCAGCAGGAGCGCGGACCAGCGGCAGCAGCGCTCGGAAGGAGATCGCGGGCGAATTTACGAGCCCTTTGACACCTGCATATCGGAGAGAGAGGGAGAGAAGTTTCTTTTCGGGCCGCCCGTGAGAGAGTCCGCGCAAGCGAGCTCGAGAGTTACGGCTGCGAGCGCGAGCGCGCAACAAATCCATCCGAAAGCCTTGCGAAATGACAGTCGCGGCTTGCAATTGCCCTCTCTATATCCCTCTCTTTGCACGCTCTTTCTCTTTCGCGAGATATCGTTAATATCGGACGCGCACTTCTCTCGGGCTTATTATTGCGCGATAGATTGAAATATCGGCGCGGGATTTTTCGAGAGAGGCGCGATTTTACGATTCCGCTCGCTGCGTATAGTACAAACGTGTACGAATACCCATACACACACGCACGTAACAATGAAGGCGACTCATTACGTATTCAGAGCGCATATGCCGGTACTATATAGCTGGCGCGCGCGGACGCGTATATACACATATACGCTGTTTTCTTTGTTTCGCGAAAAAGAAGAAAAAATAAGTACCTGCGCGAGGACGCGCCGAAACGATAAGTACTTACGCGCGCGTGCGAGCACAAAGAAGAGCGAGGTGTCCAGCTGCGGCGATGAGGCGATTTGCATGCGCTCGCCGTCGCAATTGGCACCTTCCTCCCAGGATAAGTACAGAAATTAAAGCGCGAGTGTCTCGCAGTTCGTGGAGCGCGCGAGCGCCGCGTGTGATTTTAGCTTTCCCGGTCGGGAGAAAACGCGCGGGCTGTTAATTCCTTCTATGGACGTATACGTGGTGGTGGTGGTGGCTACTGCGGTTCGTGTGCCTTGTAAAATTCTAGAATGATTTCTTTGTTTTATTTAGCTTGCTCTGTTTAGGATAGGAGAGCGAGGATTATGGGGAGATCGTTTTTGCGTCGTCGGCTGCTTCGCGTGTGTGACGATAAAACGGATGATAAAGAGCGTTAGTCTAGTTAGAGGTGAATTATGGTTTAATATTTGAGAGAATAAGTGCGGGTCTGTGCTTAAAGGTATATAATACTAAACTTTTATTATATAGGTGGTTTTGAATAGTGATAGAAGTTTGGGGACATATTATTACGACTTTGAATGAAAACGAATGCAGGAAGGATTCGAAATACATACGAATGAATAGTGTAAATAAAAAATTAAAACGAAAAGTCATGATTATCAAAAATAGATATTGTACAAAAAAATGGAAGTTTTTGTGAATAGGAATCTATTAATCTACGTGTAAGTTTCTTATTACAGGTATAATTTTTGAATTAACTAATCAATTTCCTTAATTATCAGATTTGATTTTTAAATTGGCAACTATTAGGCGAGCCTAGTAATTCAATAACAGCAAATAGTATTAATCATCAAATAATAAAATTAGACTTTTACAAATCATTTTTAATATCACTCCTTTCCTCGCCTATTATTACTCATATCAAGACTAGCGTCTTTCGAAATTATAATTCTCAAGGAAAGCAAAAGTATGTTAATACGCAGAACTAGATCCAAAGTGTTCATATACCGTGTATAACTAACGATCGGTGAAACTGAAAGCAGTTCTACGGCACGTTCAAATGACAACGCCGACTTTAAACTTCGTAATCGAAATCGAGCGCGACCGAGATCGATTATCGCTTCGGTCTACTTCATTAATCAATATATTTATAGGATTCAAAATGGGACTTGATGCATATCATTGATTATTAAGTAATTTAATACATTACGATTACAGTATTCGATCCTTAAAAACAATTAAATTATCCACACTAGGAAACAACTTGCACAGATTACAAAAGGTTTTTCAAAAATGATCATACTGGCTAGTAAAACTATCACAGACTGTGAAAATAGATAAACAAGAAAATTTTCTATACTGTATTTTAAATATTGCTGTAAAGTATGGTAATTT